>OZ024833.1:82312280-82903127 GCA_964016985.1 Anodontia alba | reverse complement strand
AGACTGATTGAACAGCTCATGAGACTCAACAAAGGCTAAGCTCATATCTTACAAATGCATTACACCGATACTTCAAAGTTCATATACCGGTCATTTTAGTTCGATCTGTCAGAATTTTGTATTATCATTACAAAAAACACGCCTATTAAAATATATTGAAAATTTTACAACCAAAAAAGGAAAAAAAAAATCACCTAAAAATTCCTATATTTTTCATATTGTTCCTCAAAACATAAATTTTAGGTACTCATTAGAACCGCCTCGGCGAGGCGGTTCTGACGAGTGCCCACAATCTATGTTTTTTTAGCAAAATAAAAAAAATAATGTATACCCCTGTAAACCCCAGTTTTTACTATATAAAATTGGGGTTTTGGGGGTCAAAATTATATAGGTATGTTTTCGTGATGTCCAGGGTCAAACGCATACGCATTTATACAGATAGGAACTTAATAGTAACTGAGTTATCCGTAACTTCGAATGATCAGAGTTTACAGAGGTTTAACTTGGTATTATAAGAGGGGACTTGAATCACATGGTAGATTTTCAGCCATTTTTACAATAAGAGACTTCCTGTTTGTTTTCCTGCGCACTGAGACACTTCTTAAACGGAGTGTCATTAACACGCCTGGTAAACTATCACAGGTACCTCCGCGGAGGTACCGATTAAATGGTTGTGACAGATATCCGGAGTTACCTGTGATGGTCAAAAACTAGACATAAAAAAATAGGTGTTCGTCTTTTTTGATAAAATACACAATAACCAGAGACTTCACTGAAAATCAAAGAGTGCTATTCGACCCTTATAGGCATAAAGTTTTGTCACACGTCATATCCCCCCAGAACTTTCCATATTTACCAATGATACGACCTTTGAAGTGGCTTCGAGGTCAGCCCGAAGTACTCGAAACAGAAAAAGACCGATCGTTTTTGGTTCTAAATGCGGATATCTTGCATACAAATCTGTTTATCTTGGTACACTAATGTAAAGTAAACCTGTTTGCCTGAATACAGATATCGATAAACTCCAAATAAGGCTGGATTCTTCAAAAAACAGCTGGAGGTGCCTTTGACGTCGTGGAGGTGCCTGTGATGTAAAGAAATATAGTGAACATCTGAAGAGTTATTGCATCTGCAAATATTGATATAATTCTTCTCTAGATCACTGCCTGGAAAGAATCATTCATTCAGTGTCGCAACAAGCTATCATAATGTGTATGTCATGAATTTCCATTTAAAGTTATAAAACATAATCTCAAAGAATTATTGGTGCTTTTGAGTTAGATTGTCATAGAATGCTCACTGAAGTAAGACTTTTTTTTTTCTTGAATGGTGGTGACTGTAATCGGGAGGTGCTGCCTGTTCGTCATTCCAACTCGTAGAAAATTTTCTTTGCTAAATATATCACACGCCATGCCAGCTACACATATGGTGTACCAAAAGTACAAAAAATGCCGATGCCTGTCACCGTAAATTATGACGCAATTTGAGCATTACCGGAACACCTAAAATAACCTACGTTGTTGACCCTTTTGGTAACTCGTATGCATATCGCTCGCATATGTCGTATGACGCTCGTTGTATGTGTTGTTGTATTTTGTTGTTTTGTTTCTTTACGTCCTCTGTAAATAACTAAAATCATGGCGGGACTATCACTTAACCTTACCACACTATTTCTGGGCAGGCTTAGACCTCCTAAGGGGTTAACCGGTAATAAGTGAACATACTTTCGTCAGTAACTGACAACTGCCCTTCTTGAATCAGCGGAAGGAGAAAGAAAAGTAAGTGGGGACCTCTGGCTCTTGTGTTAAACGCTCTACCGACTGCGCTACGCGGCCTGGCTCGCTTTTTATGTTAACTTTGTGGTGAGTGGACTCGAAAGTGTTGTAAGTGATTCAATCTTGCTATTTTATATTGCCAGCGCTAGAATTCAAACACACCCGTAAGGCCTAGGTGTTACATCATCAATACAGGGCATAATCTCGATATTACATCTTTTAATATAGTGAAGTGATCGGAATCTTACTGTAAATCGTGTTAAATTCAGTCACCAAATAAACCACTATGAAAATAGTTTGTCGAAGCGTTTGCAAAATCAACAGTATATCGGAAAATTGCTCTTTTGTCAGCATATTTGATGCACATAGTGGCTATTTGGAAACTGAATTTTAAATGATTTACAGTAAAATTCCGATCACGAGTTACCAAAAGGGTCAACAACGTAGGTTATTTTAGGTGTTCCAGTAATGCTTAAACTGCGTCATAATTTACAGTGATAGGCATCGGCATTTTTTATACGTTTGGTACACCATATGTGTAGATAGCATGGCGTGTGATATAATGAGCAAAGACAATTTTCTACGAGTTGGAAAGACGAACAGGCAGCACCTCCCGATTACAGTCACCACCATTCAAGAAAAAAAAAGTCTTACTTCAGTGAGCATTCTATGATAATCTAACTCAAAAGCACCAATAATTCTTTGAGATTATGTTTTCTAACTTTAACATGGAAATTCATGACATACACATTATGATAGCTTATTGCGACGCTGAATGAATGATTCTTTCCAGGCAGTGATCTAGAGAAGAATTATATCAATATTTGCAGCTGCAATAACTCTTCTGATTTTCACTATATTTCTTTACATCACAGGCACCTCCACGACGTCACAGGCACTTCCAGCTGTTTTTTTCTTTCTTTTTTTTTTTTTTTTTTTTTTTTTTTTTTGAAGAATTTAGCCTTTTGGAGTTTACCGATATCTTTATTCAGGCAAACAGGTTTACTTTACATTAGTGTACCAAGATAAACAAATTTATATGCAAGATATCTGCATTTAGAACCAAAAACGATCGGTCTTTTTTCTGTTTCGAGTACTTTGGGCTGACTTCGAAGCCACTTCAAAGGTCGTATCTTTGGTAGATATGGAAAGTTCTGGGCGATATGACGTGTGACAAAACTTTATGCCTATAAGGGTCAAATAGCACTCTTTGATTTTCAGTAAACTCTCTGGTTATTGTGTATTTTATCAAAAAAGGCGAATGCCTATCTTTTTATGTCTAGTTTTTAACCATCACAGGTAGCTCCGGATATCTGTCACAGCCATTTAATCGGTACCTCCACGGAGGTACCTGTGATAGTTTACCAGGCGTGCACTGGTGGAAGTTTTATGAAGAGGCCGTCATTGAGTCTGGGGCCCGAACCGCCGTCGTGCAATTAAAGAGTGAAGCATAGCCATCAACAAAGATTGGGTTGATCCAAGTTATTTCCAATATAAGGGATGTCTGGTTAGTTTTTATTATTACCATGTTTTATAGAAATTCCTGTATTTAATGCAAACAGTGTAGACCCTTTTCAGACGCCGCGTTATGCGGCGTCTGATCAGGGTCAACACAGTTTGTCAATGCCCCTTTTAAGGGACGCTAGGCATAAATGGGTTAAAAGACCTCTTCACCCAAACTGCAGGGCCGGCAGAGGCGAGGGTGCATCGCTATATACTTGGAACAAGATCTTTGAAGGTTAAAAAAGTATTACAAACCAGCATACAAGATGGCTGCGATACCTATATACATGTATTGTCAAAATGACTCCTCTGAACATAAATCCCGATTAGATTCAAATTGCTTATAGAGTTTGCGATTTCATGGTGGCTAAACGTCAAGTTTGCGAAAATATTTGAGAACGGGATCCCATATGGCCGCCACGACTATATTGTAAATGTCCGATTGAGATTGGACGCATCCGTCAGCAAATCCCTTTTTCCTTACGAGACAATTATATGAAATGTCATAGACTATTTTCTAGGAAAAATTAGAAAAAAATATTTCAAAATGTAGTCTGCTGAAATTTTTATCCGGCAAAGCGTTGATATTTTTCATATTCTGTCATGAAAAATATGTGGATATTCATTAGAATCGCACTGATGATGTAATTCTTAATGGAAAAAAAAATCAGAAAAAAAAAATCTGGATTTGTATCGATCCATGTGTAAACTTTGACCACTAGCAGACGACAAATTGATGATATTTTTCTTATTTTTTCCCAGAAAACAGGATTTGACATTTCATGCAAATTGTCTCTTTTGGAGACAATTTGCATGAAATGTCAAAACCTGTTTTCTAGGGAAAAATAAGAAAAATATTTCGGTATGTCGTCTGCTGAAAATTTTACCGAGAGTGCTAAGCATAAAATTGGAAACATATAGATCAGTACATGTATATGGAGCGAACTAAGTCAGACTGCATTGGATGCGCATGCTGGTCCAGGTATTTGCTGTTTACATATTTGATGTGGCTAGCACCGCCTTCACAGGCGTTCCAAAATATTAGGATCAAAGCGTATTTGTGGCACTCCCATCTTCACGGTCAATTTATACTTTCCTTCTCTACTGGTAAATTAAATGAACCGTAACGTCAGAAAACGTACCTTCGGACATGTGCGCAGAGCGCAGACACAGATATTCGTGCAGTCTGATCAGAATCTTCTGTAGGAGCATTTTAGATAGCGAAGGTAAAAAGTTTTATCATGTTAACAAGGAAAACTCTGCGTGATGCGCACGCTGATCTAAATCTTCGCTGGGTGGACAAGTCCGATGGTACGTTTTCTGACGTTGCGGCTCAAATTCTCTCTTGTTAGTTCTCAATTTATGTTTTTAAACCATTCTTAACTCTCTAATCTAATTCCGACTTTAAACAACAGTGAAACAGCAAACGTTTTCACTCATGTTCGTGTGTACCGTATTACCCTTTGAGGACAGAAATACCTGAGCAAACCTTAGAACCAGGATAAACTGCTCCTAAAGTGATAGTTTGAACAGGAAGTGCTCTGTTCGCCATTCAGATATACTAGGGCTGCGACTGCGTTCAGTTAACCGAAACGTTAGCGGTTACTTCAATACAAAAGCAAACTTTCTGTTCAGTTGTGACAGTTTTCGGCGGAGGGTAGCGAACATCCCCAAACTATTCGCAAGCTATCGTTAGCACAACCAAGATGGCGGCCCGCGGATGGCGGCCTTTGCGAATAAAGTTTATGTATGCTTGTTTATAATCAAACATGATAATATTTACCGCTTTGGTATTACCTATATTAAATTAATAATAATAGATATGTTTTATTCTATCTAACATCAAGTCCCGATACAAGACTAATGCTACTCTCTAATTGGAGGTCACATGAGACGGCTTTACAATAATCGTTTAGAAGACTCAAAATAGTTTTTGAAAAACACTCGCCAGTGTTTCGCATTACTGAACGCAGCCTTGGGCTTTGTTCAATTTACCGAAACGTTCACGGGTTTTTCCGTTCAGTTGTTACAATTGGGCGGATGATAGCGAACATCCCCAAACTATTCCCAAGCTGTCTTTTGATACAACCGAGATGGCGGCCTATGCGAATAAAATTTATGTATGCTTGTTTGTAACCAAAAATATGAGACTTTGTTCTGTGTTGATATGTTTTATTTGATTCTATATTAAATTGATAATTACTGATATAATTTATTCGATCTCATAACGGCTACTCGCTAATTTGCGGTCACATATGACGAGTTTACAATAACCGTTCAGAAGATGCAAAATAGATTTTGAAAAACTCTCGCGAGTGATTTACTGAACGCATCCCAGAGAGCAACTCCTCTTAAGGACCAACTCTTTTTTTTCTTCTTAAGAGTAGCTTATTTGAGAAATGATTCCCATAACCAAGCAAGCAAAGTTTCTTCTGCTGGAGTGTTCTCCTCTTGAAAAGGGAGCCAATAAACTTTCAGCTTAGAGTGCTTTCTGTTTGAGGCATTTTCGATTTCGCTCAGCGAGGTTGCTATAACAGAAAAAAAGTATAAAAACTGGTAATGCAACCTAATGATAATTTTCTTAAGGGAAATCGATATACTTTCAAGGGAGACAACTCTTATCAAATTCGTTTAGCCGCCTTTTTTTCCGTGATGGTCTGGGCCGGAATAAGTTATGGGTATCGTATCCAATTAGTGGTCATTGATGTCAATTTGAACGCTCAAAAGTATAGACCGTGTCCTTGCCCCAACGTTGTTCCTCTCTTACAAAATCACGGCGTTATTTCTGTGTTTTAGCAAGACAACGCCAGACCTCACGTCGCCCGTGACAATATCCAGTTCTTGCGAAACAACAATATTGATTTCATAGACGACTGGCCCTCAAAAAGCCCGGATCTAAATCCGCTCGAGCACCTTTGGGATAATCTTGACACACGTGTACAGCAACGTCAAAATCCGTCTGGTAACGTCGATGAGCTCCGTGACGCTTTGCTAGAAGAGGGGAATAATATACCCCAGGCTCAAATTAATAATCTCATCCACTCAATGCGTCGTCGCTGCCAAGCTGTTAGCAATGCTCGCGGTGGGCATACTCGTTACTAAAGCCAAAAAAAATTGAATCGACACCTACCTCAAATGAAATTGAAAAATTCAATGAAATTGATAATTTTCAGACTGTGAATGAACTTTGATGAATTGATTTTAAATTATTGTGCAATAACAAATACGAATAAAAACTGATAATGTACACATATGTGGAAACAGTCCCATTGAAGTCTCGCGAAAGTTTCTTTTTTGGTTCAGTGTACAATTTTATATGGTACAACGATGACACTAAAATGTTGCATTTATTTATTTATTTTTTTTTTTTTTCAGTTCTATCGAGAAAGAAGAGGGGCATTCCGGATCCCAAACTTGGGTATTTTGTAGGGAAGAAAGGACCTCCAGGTAACGAACATTTCCTGTTCTTCTAAGATACGTCGCGAGTTTATTGAATTTATTCGTAGAGCAATCTTTGCAATAAAAACATATTTTACTTCTTCAACATTTCCCAGCAGGCGCATAATGTTTATACAAAGTCGCATCAACTTCATTGCGTTGCATCGACGTTGATGCACCATTGTTTCAACGTTGCTAGCCCTCTGGGTTCACAGTAACACACAATGCCACAACAACGTCGTTTCTACATCACGATGTAAGTGAAGCGATGTTGTTATAACGTCATGCGTTTGTTGCGTTGTCAGATATTGTCATGTTAGGAATACAGTAAGTTCGTACATTTCAAGCAGTCTTGTTCGAGTACAAATCATCAGTAAATGAAAAGCAAATAAAGCTTATCTTAGCCCCAGTTTAGGTAAAACAAAAATGAAAATGTAAATCTGGAAACTGAATCTTCGTCTTATCAGAGCATAAACGGATAAAGATCCAAAATTCTATTCAATTCGGAGACATCCAGGAGACATTCCCTACGTTTATTATTAATCCTTGCCATCTGAATAAATTAAGATGCCACGCCCACTTCTAATTTTTAGCCAATCAGGTAAAGATTGCTGATATAAATTCATATACTATATGGCAAACAGTGCAGATCCAGATCAGTTGGCTTCTAAACTGATCTGGATCTACACTGTTTGCAAATGCAGGGTATATCCGGGCTCAGCATGCAGGACAAGGGAAGAATTATTAGAATTATTCAGAAAATTCTACAAACATATAAAACAGAGATATACATGGTCAAGAACCAAAACATTTGAATCGCGCTTGTTGTTTAAAAAGATACCGCGAAAAATTACTTCTAAACCATAAAAAGTATTTTTTTTTTTTTTTTTTTTTTTTGCGTAATGTTTTTTTATGTTTTTTGTGTGTGTCTTTTTTTTTTTAGATTAACAGTAATTACATACGATGAGTAGTGCCATTTAAAATGTGCGTGCTTTCGGGGTATACGCGGACTGCAATGCCCAAGATCAGCCCGTGTATTTGCACAGACTAATCCGGCCTTTAACGCCCCCTAAAACAATCATGATACAACAGAATTTAGCAAGGTCATGGGAAAAGAGTCGTATTAGCATATGCGAACAGCAAAGGTTCAGGCGAGACTGCGCATCCGCGCAGTCTCGCCTGAACCTTTGCAGTTCGCTCACGTAGTCGGTAGGGCAAGGGCAAACTTCAGCCAAAGAACTAGGCATGTGACCCTGCTAAGGGAACGGTCATGCCCACAGAAAGATTGATTAGACGGGATATCCGTAGAGCCTTTATCTCGCGACGCGGCTCACTTCATGTATAGCAAGGAGACCTTCTCAGATTGTTTATCTTCGCTGTCGGTTCTAAAGTTTGATTATTCGCGTACGACCCGAAGATACTTTTTCTAATGGTGCGAGGCTTACTATTTCCAGGTAGAAATGACCGCTCGGGCTTACATTTAAATGCAGGAAGAATGAGCCGCCACCCTTGCGCATATGCGGACAGCGAAGGCACAGATCAGACTGCGCGAATGCACAGTCTGATCAGGGCCTTCACTGTCAGCTAACAGAATCAAAGGATACTATAGATTTCTTATATAACGAAAGCTCTTATTAGACAGCGGTTTCACTATCCGTTTTAGAGGTTGAACCATTACCACTTTCGGGCTAATTCACCAGGCGCCAAATTGATGATATTTTTCCTATTTTCCCAGAAAATAGGATTTGACATTTCCTGTAAATTTTGCATGAATTGTCAAATCCTATTTTTCTGGCAAAAATACGAAAAATATTTCAACATGTCGTCTGCTGAAAATTTTACCCAGATTGCTAGGCAATTTAATGTTTGTTTATGCTCCTAAGACATTTTTTTCTAAAAGGGCGAAACTTACTATTTTCAGGTAGAAATGGGCCTCCAGGGCTGCCAGGAAAACCAGGAAGAATTGGAGAGAAAGGTATACAAGGCATTCGAGGTAAACAGGGCATGCGCGGACCTATTGGTCCGTATGGTCCACCGGGATGGAAAGGTCCCCCGGGATTCGTGGGAGTTGTGGGAATCAAAGGAATAAAAGGGGAACCAGGTTTTGATGGTGTACAAGGGATACCAGGCGATTACGGCTTCGTAGGTTTTGATGGCGCCAACGGGCTGAGGGGACCACAAGGTCCACAGGGTGATTATGGATTTGCCGGAATGCCCGGACCTCCTGGACCAAAAGGTGACAAAGGATTGGCAGGTGCGCCCGGTGAGGTGGGTCCTCCTGGCAGTATAGGCTTGCCCGGTACAGTGGGAGTTTATGGAGAGTTCGGGTTATCCGGAGAGATTGGAGTTCCTGGTCCACTCGGAAAGTTTGGACCAAAAGGCCAGAAAGGTGAGCGCGGTTTGGAAGGGGATATAGGTCCTCCAGGAGAAGTGGGATTACCTGGGCCTGCGTATAACCCTTATATGTCTTACCACCCTGCTCCTATGGTGAAGATTCAAGGAGCTCCACCAGATCTAGACTGCGGTGAAGATACGGAGAGCTGTCCTCAAGCAGTGCCATTTCCAGAAGAAATGGCGGGACCCCCACCGGGCGGAAAGATGTTAATGGCCGGTCCACCAATGCAGATGTCGAAAGTTGCATCACAGGGAGCGCAAGCTCCACCCAATGCACCTGTTATGTACGGAGGCCCGTTCATCAATAAAGCCACAATAATTCACGCACCACTTCCTGATGAAATGCAAGATGAACAATACGCATCGGCTGTAGGTTATAACGAAGAGACTGTAGAATCTTTAGACATGGAAAATGTGGACGATTATGATGAAGAGAAGGATATTCTAAGTTTAAAAGATTTTGAAAGTTTTTCAAACGAAACATCAATGGATTCATCAGAAAGTGATTCGCCAGAAATGGGTGAGTCCAGTACTCAAGATAGCCTCGACGAAACAGACCAAACGGAACACCAAACTGATCTAGAAGCAACTTCGGAAACAGAGGACAGTGTAAATGCGAATGAGGATACTGAAGATGTTGAGAAAGACACAGATTCTGAACATGCAGCAGACAATGAAGAAATAAAGGATGCAGAAAACACGCTCACTCAGAGGAAGTTGATGATGTAGAAGAAATTGAAAATGCTGAAAAGTGAGATGCATGTGGAACAGAAAACGATTTTACAGAGGCGGAAGAAATCGCAGATAAAAAGGATGTGGATAATGAAGATTCTTTAGAAGCAGTAACAAACAAACAAAACTACAGTGAACCCTCGTTACAACGACAAAATTTGTTCACATAGACTGCGGACGTTGCCATTAAAATGAATTTGTTGTTGTAGAGAATATTCAATGAGCATATTGATATAGAAGAAAGGTCTTGTTTTGTTCTTGTTTCCTCATAGAACATGTTTTGGATATTCGTTAGAATCGCCTCACTGAGGCGATTCTAACAAATATCCAAAACATATGCCTCTTTAAAGTATTAAACATAATATTCTTGCATAATTTGTGACTATTTGTTACCTCTTAAGCAAAGGTTTCGTGACAGTCAAATTGTCATTAAAACGAATTTTGTTGTTGTATCGAGTGTCTGTATAAAGAGGGTTGTCATTACATGTAATTAGAAAAACTGATATTTTCTTAGGGAACGGACTCAACAATAAGAAGTGCTAACGCATTATAGAAAGTATTTGTGAAACAGAAGCCGTTATTCATGTTGTATTATCTGATTCATTATTTATTTTGTGTAACTCTATGTTTCTTTCCATAATTCATTAGTCATTTGACAATCACGGTAGCTATAATGCATCAAACAGATAACGGCGACAATGGGATTAAACAGTGTTTTCGTGTATTAACATTCACCGGGATGAAATTCCAGGTCCGAAGGGCGAGGGTTTCAACTTTCCGAGGGAGACGGTAAATGTTAGGCTTCACTCCTAAGTTTCTGAAGTGGACTCTTCTTGCTTTGATTCAGGACAAACCCATTGTTACAGATGGGGATGTCATTAAAATCCAAAACCCAATGGCAAACAGTGTAGATCCTGATGAGACGGCTCGTGTTTCCAATTAATTTTGAAGTGGATTCCTACCTCGACCATCCGTTGTTGCACTTTCCTGATCAGCAATGTAACATATCGCTGCATATCGGTTTATGATTAAAAAAAAAAAATACATCCCGTTTCGAAAGTATTTTATCGCAGAAATAGTTTAAATATCTATGCATGTACCTGTTCTCGGTGGTTCAGTCAGATGCGCGTCCGACCTCTGATCAGGAGTTCGCGGGTTCTATCCCTGCCGGGTCCGGCAATATTCTTTCGTAGAGACTGATCATGAAATATTTTCTATAGTCAAATATTTTATACGGTCATTTCCTCCCTTCCGCTGATTCAAGTTGTCAGTTTCTGGCGAAAGAATATGCAGAAATAGTGGTTAACCCCGCTTAGAGGACTAAGCTTGTCCAGGAAAAGTGCGGATAGGCAAACTGATCGGCTCGACATGGCCCTAATGGGTTGACTGGACCGTAAAACCTCAACTCAAATCAAAAACCTGTTTGAAACCATGGTCGAATAGGCAGATTCACGAGCTGTTTGCCCACGGTTTTTGCTTAAAGTCTTCAAAACTAATGTAACGTTCTGTGACATTACGTTGTTGCCCTGGAATAAGAATTTTGTCTACACTGTTGCCGGGTCCCTCGAAAGACATTTAAATACCCGTGTTCAAACAACGTGAATGTCCTTCAGAAACAGAACCTAACATTCATGATCCTTTCATACGATATTTTTTAAATTGTTCAATAATTTCAGTCGTTTGCTCGCTAAGGCTCGTTTTCTCTGAACCACCGAGAACAGGTACATGCATAGATATAAATTATTAAACCCATGAAACGAACACATACATAATATGATTTTTTATGTAACAGTTTTATTACATAGATACATCAGAGAATAAAGGAGACCTGATTAACAGACATTTTCCGACATTACTACCAGCTAGTAAGTCTACTTAAATCTATATCGGTCTGTTAACATTCCGATATGATCACTGTCGGGCCGATAACGATCCGATACATATTGAAGTAAAATACTAACTGGGTAAAAACCATCATCTCCACTTTATACTCCGCTCAGGGCGCATGCGTACTTGGTGCATGTACTTATGGTTTGAAGAATAAGCTCTGTATTTTCCCAAATATTGAGACAAACAGGTCTCAGTAAACTGTAGAATGTAGAACGTGGTGTGTGACTAGGGTCTACACTATTTGCAACTCGTGCACCAATTCTGGACACGCCACTAGGTCCTAGTAGTCAAATGGGTTTGTTCAAATCTCAGGACAAGTATGGTAAGGAGTTCAGGTGTCCCAATATTTGACGTAAATAAAAATAAATTTCAACTCATTTATAGCTCATGTGTCCATTTTTTGGGTCGATTGTTTACAAGCGAGCCACAGTATACAAATGCCAAAGTCCCGCAAGGTCGTTGTCCACGTGACTATAATTGACCAATGTAATCAAACCGCGCGTCAGATGATATCCAGGTAACGGTTATTCGTCGCTGTGACGTCAGAGTACTGTCGACTGAGGGTTATCTGTAAAACCTGCACTCGGACATTGACAAATAGTGCAGACCCAGATTATACGCCGCAGAATGCGGCATCTGATCAGGGTCTGCATTGTATGCTTAAATTACAGGAAGTTTAGGTTAAATGAAATGAGACTCAAGTCCCCGTTCAGGATCATTTTTTTCAGCCTACACTCAGAGACAATCGACCCATTTTTTTTCCAGAAGTACCTTATGACATTAAGTCGTGTTTTTCTTTTGCCATCCTTTGTTCTGAATTTTCAGTTTAGCGCCAAGTTTTGAAATATTTTAACAGCCTTAAGCAGTATGGTATCAAGTGAAAAGCAATTCCTGGTATCTATAAACAGTGAAACAAGAGGATTGGATAGTTTTGGGGAAGTACACCCTGTAAAAAAATTTCCTCCCTTCTGAAAAGGGGTCTAATCTAAAAGGAAAGAGTTTGCTCCCCATAGGAGCAAATTCTTTTCTTTAAAGAGTTGACCCCTCCCCAGAAGGAACTTGGTGTGCAGGAAAGAAAACACTAAGTCAAAACAGTTGCCTCTTAGTAAAACATGGTAGAAACTCTACCAAGTTTATCCAAGTCCTTTCAAGACCAGCCTGTACATATTCAAAATACTGACATCTGTCCTGTTTTCAAGTACTGCTCTAGTAGTCAATCTAATTTTGTAAATAAGCATGAAAATCCTGATAAGACTGCTTAGAAATGTTCTATGATCTAGCCACCTGTTCTCTGATGCAGTAAGACCCCTTTCTACCTGGTATGGTCTAGCTACATAGATCTATTTAGGAAGCTGTTCCAGGTTATCTTCTGGAGTTTTACAAGGTCAATTTAACCAATCACAATTAAATTAAGCGTACATGATTCAGGATAATATAATAAAATCAGGCCACAGGTTACTTGGCCCTTTTTTTTTTTTTTTTTTTTTCTGCTGACTACGAAAATCTGTACTAAAGGTGAATGGATATATGAAACCACTGTTGGAAAACAAGTCTTCAGTACCTCATACATGAAGACGGTGGTCAGCCTGCACAGTTTGGTCGTCTTTATTGTTCATTAAAGGGAACTAAATACACTTGGTAGATTTTCAGCCATTTTTACAAGGGAGACAACTTTTGTGAATTCCTGTTTTTTGTTCATGCACAAGTTCCTTCTGAAAAGGGGTCTACTCTAGAAGGAAAGAATTTGCTCCCTAGGGGAGCAAATTCTTTCCTTTTAGTGTAGACTCTTTTTCAGAAAGGAGACAAAATGATTTTGAAGGAGTTATCTTCCTCAAAAATGCATCAATTCCCCTTAAACACCATATACCATATTTATCCTACATATTCAGATACTGTAAGTCCTTCACATACCGGTTTTAAAATTTGAATGTCCATTTCACCATCTGCTGTGTATAGAATTCCTAGGTGAATGCCAAACAGTGTAGACCCTAATCAGATGCCACATTCTGTAGCATCTGATCTGGGTCTACACTGTTGCTCAGGTCTATCTTAATACTTAAAGTACAGCATCTTATTACAGTGGGCCATTATGGGGGAATGCTGGTTGTACACTGGATCTTTATTGTCAGGTTGACTGAGTTCTGGAAATAAGCCTCATCAATTATAGATACCCTTGCTGCATCACACAAGAAGATTTCTTGATGTAAAAAAAAACAAAAAAAACAACAAAAAAACAATACATCAATTAAATGGCTATGTGGAGACTCTCCAGTGGTGAAGAGTACCTTTGTGAAACCTGTACTGATAAGTCGTTGTGTAGGGGTGATGGTAAGCAGGGACAGTAACTTAGTAACTTTAGGAAAGAAGGAAATATTTCATGATCATTCTTCATGAAAGAATGTTGCCGGACCTGTGGGGATCAAAACTGTGACCTGATCAACAGTCGGATGCCACCAAGGCCGGCTTGTGAGACAAGACATAATTTTCTAGTTCATGCTAGAAAACATAACTTCTTGTTTTGTTCAAATCACCTCCATAGGTGACCAATCTAAATGAAATGGGTAATAAAGCCTATGGAATCTACCAAAAGGTAGGTTTAAAGAAGAAACAACCCACATTTAAAAACATTTATTTCATTTGACAAGACATGGTATTTATTATCATAGTGAAATGAATACACGAGATGTACAACTTGTTGAAAGGCCTTATGCCTTAACCCTGGTAGATTTTCCACCATTTAGTAAAAGGAAGACAACTTTTGTGACATCCTATTTGCTTTGCTGCACACCATGCCTTTTCCAAAAAACGGGTCTTCTCTAGACGGAAAGAGTTTGCTCACTGAGGAAGCAAATTCTTTCCTTATATAGAGTAGAACCATTTTCAGAAGCAACATGGCATCTAGTAAAACAAACAGGAAGCCACATAAGTATTCTTCCTTGGAAGAAATTGCCATAAATCTCCCAAGCATATTGGGTCCCCTTAAACTTTTGTACAGAAACATGCTGTGGTATCTCAGAATAAACTTGATCTAATGATTCTAAGATCCCACCATTTTTGTGTGAAAAAATAATACTAGTAAAGTCCAAACCTGTGTCAACCCTTGTCATGCTGAATAAAATGCTATGCCCACTTCTAATTTTCAGCCAATCAGATTACTTGATCCAGATTGTTGATATAAATTCACATATTTAATGGCAAACTGTGCAGATCCAGATCAGTTGGCTTCTTCAGAAGCCAAATGATCTGGATCTACACTGTTTGCAAAGGCAGGGTATATCTGAGTTCAGCAGGACTAGGATTTAGCACCTATGGGAAAGCCAAAACATGGTTGCTTAAGACATGTACTTGCTTAACACAGGTAAATTTCCACTTTTTTACCTTTTATGGTATCTGAAAAAAAATGGCCTTTTAAGATGTGATTGCTTAATACAAATAGCCCTTATGACAGGTTTAACTGTAATAAATATCCATTTCATGATGATTCGTGAAAAATGATAATAGTAAAATGAAATTTAAGTAAGCACCTCTGGGAAAACCAAAACATGGCTACCTAAGAACAGGTGCTGGCGTAACATAGGTAAATTTCCATTTTTTTTTTACCTTTAATGGTGAAAAGGTGGGCTTTTAAGATGTGATTGTTTAATAAAGTAGTCTTTAATATAGGTTTGACTGCAATTAATTTCCATTTGAATATTCAGGATACATGATTGATTGATTGTGTTGGGGTTTAACGACACGTCAACCCTTGAGGGTCATTTTGTCTCGTCTCCCAGAGAAAGGGAGAAAAGAGATAGAAGAGAGAGTAGAGGGACAGGAAAGAAAGAGGAACAGGAATGAAAGTGAAGAAACAGAAGAAATAAAAACATTCCCCCTCTACCCTTACCCACTACAAGGATAGCAGGCCTTGCCCAACTGTAAGCCAATATCAGTTGGACGCCCCAGTGATGTAAGATACACAGCACCTTCGCACCACCCGACCACCCCTCAGGATACATGAAATACAGTGTCTACTTGAGGCACAGAGGGCTTTAAAGAGTATTTGATGATAATTCTGGGATAATTTTCTTGAGTTCTCCATAAACGTACATTGTGGGTTCTCGTTAGAATCACCTTGGCAAGGCAATTCTAATGAGTACCCACAATGTTTGTTTTTATGGAGAAATAACAAAAATTATCCTAGATTCATCACCAAATATTCTTTCTTAACAGGTTCTCAGTATTCTATAGACTGTGCAAATCGAGGGTTGAGCGCAAGACTAGCGTAACTCAGATGGTTGTTTTTCCCCAAACCTAATCTCCTCACCATGAAGGCATTATGAAGATTACAACATTTCTTTCTGTAAACAATGAAAATTTAGGTGCCATTGCTCGTATGAGCAATGGCACCTAAATTTGCATTGTTTACAAAGGGGTCCAAGTTGCCCCTAAACAAGGGTTTCAAAAATATGTTTGAGTTACAATAGTCTTGCGCTCAACCCTCGAATGGTTCTATAAGATTAGACTGTAATGGTCCTATGTTATTAGACTCCATGAATGAACAGTCTCATCTGGGTGTGCATTGTCTTGATTAACCCTTGAAAGAAAAACGAAAGAGAATAGGACACTATGGCTGGGTCTGTTCCATCTTTAAAACATTCCTATTGAAAAAATGTTTCAATGAAGTATACACTGAATTCGCCAGCCATCACCTTGCACAATCTTACAACAGATTCTCTCCCATCTTGGTATACTAGTAGTAGATCCCGATGTTGATGTTGACTAATGTATTTCCTGAGAAACTGATGTTAATAGCTCCAGATTTGATTTTGATTTTCATCCAAAAACTGTTGATATCCTTCTAGTTTACCACAAAAACATATGTTATGGGTACTCATTTGCTGAGGCACTTCTACTAATGAGAACCCAAAACATATGTTTTCATGGAAAAAACAAAACAAAAATATTTACCTGGATACCCCTCTTGTCTAGAGTTGTATGTTAAATGAATAATTTCGAAGTTCCTCATATTAAAGAATTTTTCAACTTAAAAATACACACTCTTATTTCTTCATGAAAACATTGTGGATACTCATTAGAACTACCACAACGAGATAATTGCAATTATTATACCTCATTGAAAAATCCCCATAGGCCTGAGGGTGATGTTGTTTACTATTTCCCTATGGTGATAGAAAAAAAAAAAAATCACATGCATAGCAGAGGGTGCACATGCCGTTTGCTTTATGTAAAACGGGAACCAGGTGTAAATGTTTGGTATAATAAAATAAATATTACATTCCTGAGAGGGCGATAGTAAAAGATGCCTCCCTGAGGAATCTGATTATCGACCGAGGCTTTGCCTCGATAATCAGATTCCTCAGGGTGGCATTTTTTACTATGCCTCCCTGAGGAATCTGATTAGGCCTCCCTGAGGAATCTGATTATCGACCGAGGCTTTGCCTTGGTCATAATCAGATTCCTCAGGGTGGCATTTTTTACTATGCCTCCCTGAGGAATCTGATTAGGCCTCCCTGAGGAATCTGATTATCGACCGAGGCTTTGCCTTGGTCATAATCAGATTCCTCAGGGTGGCATTTTTTACTATTGCCCTCTCAGGAATGTAATATATATATATATATTAGTTACCACAATGTACCTTTTGGTGAAATAAGAACAGTATTTAAGTTCATACCCCATTATGTGAAACTATAAATTTTGACTGCACTGACAGAGAATACTGAACCAGGGTACAGCAGAATATGAACTCCAACATGATTATGATTCACATAACAGATGTTCACTCAAAGTACAATTAATGATTCATATAGATGACCAGTAGCAGTTTAACTGATGACATCTCTTGATTGTAGATTATTTTTTTATGCTCCATTATACATATTTATTGTAAATATTTGGACAGATATATCTAAGCAAACAGAGCAAACCTAGATCAAACAGAGCAGCAGTTTGGTCTAGGTCTGCTCTTTAGCCACTTAGCAAGCACTGTTTAACCTATCATCAGATAGCCAAAATAACTTTGCATTCACTGCATATATTTTGAATATTCAGGCAGGCCTGAGAAAGCAGACCCAGATCAAACTGTTCTTTTAACAAGGTATACACTGTTTGTCAAACAGATTTGTCCAAATTTTATAATAACTATGTTAGCCCATTTATGCCTAATGTCCCATAAAAGGGACATTGGAAATCAGTGTAAACCAAGATTAGATGCCACAATTGATTGATTGATTGTGTTGGGGTTTAACGACACGTCAACCCTTGAGGGTCATTTTGTGTCGTCTCCCAGAGAAAGGGAGAAAAGAGATAGAAGAGAGAGTAGAGGAGATGAAAGAGAGGGACAGGGAAGAAAGAGGAACAGGAAAGAAAGTGAAGAAACAGAAGAAATAAAAACATTCCCCCTCTACCCTTACCCACTACAAGGATAGCAGGCCTTGCCCAACTGTAAGCCAATATCAGTTGGACGCCCCAGTGATGTAAGATACACAGCACCTTCGCACCACCCGACCACCCCTAGATGCCACAAAACGCTGCATCTGATCAGGATCTACACTGTTTGTATTCAGGACAGGATTTGTTTGTGTTGAGGTTTTACAGCCCAGTCAACTCAATGGGGTCATGTCGAGCGCGGTCAGTTTACCTAACCACACGTTTACTGGGCAGGCAGGCTAGGTCCTCTAAGCTGTTAACCAGTATTGTGCACATTCTTTCACCAGAAACTGACAACTGCCCTTCTTGAATCAGTGGAAAGGAGAGAATGACCATAGAAAATATTTCATGATCAATCTCCACAAAAGAATGTTGCCGACCTCAGCGGGGGTTGAACCCACGACCTCCTGGTCTCCAGTCGGACGGCGCATCCAACTGAGCCACCGAGGCACAGGAAGTTATATAAAACATGGTAAAATAAAAGCTAACCAGACACTCCTTGTATTGTAATGAACGTGTCCAAAGAGTTAAGGCAGAAGAGTCCATTTGGCATGAACAGGTTAAAGAATTAAGGTGTCAGAATATTTAGGGCAATGCAGTCAACAGTTGGGAGTTCTGGAGTCCAAAAATTTAGGATAATTATGGTATGTATTAGAACAAAGAATTCCAATGAATACTTGTTTTACTTCTCTATGAAAGTGTTGTGTGATATCATTAGAACTGTCTTAATCTGATGGTTCTGTTGAGAACTTAGCATTTTTATGAACAAATATCAATATCTGTATTTTACAAATAAAAAATCATTTTTGAGCACAAAGCTCTAAAACAGGTGCCATTTCATCCAAAAAGGTACTGATGATGATTTGGGCCCAGTTGTTCAAAGCTAATGACGTCGTTAGTTAACGATTCGTTAAAATTTACATCGATACGCAAATATGCTGAAATTTTTTGCTGAAAAAATGTGGGTAGCTTTTGCAGTGCAAAAGCTACTCACATTTTTTTCAGCAAAAAATATCAGAATATTGCATATTGAATCCGCTAAAACAGTTAACGAAATGACCCTTAACGAGCTTGTTAAGCTAACGACGCTTTGAACAACTGGGCCTTGGTGTTTTATATCCCTTTCAACATTATCTGTCATTTTGAGATGATAAAGAAAAAAGTACTGATACATTTCCTTATTTCTCCACAGAAACATACATTATTGGTACTCATTAGAAGCACCTCAATGAGGTGCTTTAATGAGTACCCACAACATATGTTTTTGTGAGGAAATATGAAAAAACTTTCTCTGCATACCTCTTATCTAGAGCTGTGCAAAAATGACAGATTATTTTCAGCCCTGATTTATCCTATGTCTTTAATCTTTACCACTCTCTGGGCAAATTCAGCAGACAACAAATTGATATTTTTTTTATTTTTCCCAGAAAAAAAAAAGGTTTGACATTCCATGCAAATTGTTTCCTAGAAGACAATTTGCATGAAATGTCAAACCCTCTTTTCTTGGAAAAATATGAAAAATATTTCAAAATGTCCTCTACTGATTTTTGTTTTTTTTTTCCCAGCAAGCTTAGTGTTAGAAAAGCCGACTGTCTTGAAGTTTCAAGTTTAACACTATCACAATACATAGTCCAGTTCATGTCTCATGTAGTTATTTTTAGCATCATTCTGTACACGGGGAAATGCGGGGATCATCCCGTCCTGTGCCCCAATATAAACTGTGTTGTAAACTTTCCAGTAAACATCTCGTACTTTTCTTGCTGGATGAAATAAGCCCTGAAAAAGAAATAAGAAAATATTAAATATACATGAGACAGTACAAGGATTCAGAAACAGAAAATATTCAGACATTTGACTTCTCCTTTAACTCTTTCGGCGCAAAATTTCAGACAACGTTTGTTGTCTGCTTTTTTATTTTCACAAACTATCATTTGTAAAGACATTTATATGTAAAGTTGAAAGACTGAATGTCAAAGAGAGTAGACCCAGATGAGACGGCTCATTGAGCCGTCTCATCTCGATCTATGCTGTTTGCAGAAGCTATTATTATGGCCTGTAGCAGTGAAAGAGTTAAGGCAATTCATATACTAACATATATTATCAGATAATTTTTGACAACTTCTTTAAATGCTCTATGCATACAATATTTTTTATTAGAGGGCATCATGTTTTGAAATCAAATATATTATTCTCTCTCTCAAAAAAAAAAAAAATCAATTATTATTATTACCATATTCACCACAAGTATTGTGTTTACTATCTAATCCCAATATCATACCATAAGGGCCTTAAATATCTGAACACCTTGACGCAATATTGAATCGTGAACAAATTTATCTGAGCATTTCCAACCAGGTGCTGGCTAAATGTCAAGCAGTGCTGACCCTAATCAAACAGCTCAGGAAAGAATCTGATTTGATTTGTTTTTACGCCCCAGCCAACAGTTAAGGTCATTTCAAGCCAGTCAGTTTACTTACACATTTCCTAGGCAGGCTAGTATTCTATGCTGTGAAACAGTGCTTTGTGTGAATACTTTTGCCAGTAATTGACAACTGACTTCCTGAATCAGTAGAAGTGGGAGAATGACCATAGAAAATATTTCATGATCAATCCCGCAAGTTATGTGGCTGTGCTGGGATATCAATTTACAACCCATGAATCTGAAGTCACAGGCGCTACCAACTGCACTATGGAACTAGGCACTGTTCTATTTATTATTTTCCCTGACTCACTACATGTACTTTTAAAGAACACCTACCTGCAATGTATACTGTAAAACTTTTGAGGGACCAAGACCCACTCTCATCCCTTCTATAGCTCCCATGAAGGCCTGAACAACGTGAGGTGAAGTTTCAAAAACATTTGGCCAACAATAGTTTAATAAATGTGTCAATGCGTCTTCACAGCCGAACCCAAACACCCCTAAGGCCATGTGTTGTATTGCTGACATTGATGTCTGTCTGTGTACAAGATCTCTGAAATGGAAGGAAATACAAACATCTCTTTAATGCTTAGCATTCTGGGTAAAATTTTCAGAAACATATTGAATTATTTTTCTTGTTTTTCCCAGAAAACAGGATTTGACATTTCATGTAAATTGTCTCCACTGAATACAATTTACATGAAATTTCAAATCATCAATTTGTCATCTGCAGAATTAGCCCAGAAAGTGGTAAGAGTTAGGCATCCATGGATGCCTAACTCTTACCACTTTCTTGGCTAATTGGCATCTTCAAAACTCTAGACAAGGCGAGTTCTTTCCAAACTAAAAGTTATGGATATTTTTCTTACTTCTTCAGAAAAACATATGCTGTGGGTATTCATTAGAAGCAACTCGCAGAGGTGCTTCTAATGAGTACCCACAACATATGGGCAGGGTCATGCGGAAATGTGTCTTGGGCACATACAGACTGAAGACCTAGATCAGCCTGTGCATCCAAGCTGTCTGATCAGGGTATTCACTGTCCGCTAACAATCACAGGATATTACAAAATCTTTGAAAGCAGAGCAAAGGCCTGGTTAATACTCTGTGCATGTGTAGGATGATCTGAATCCGTACATTCTGCGTATATTTGAAGGCAATTTTTTGCTTGACACAGCTCTTATGTTTTCGTGGAGAATCAGAAAAAATATTTATCAGAATATGCCTGTCATCTGGAGCTCTTGTAGACATATGCAAAAACAATATGCATCTAGATCACAGTGCAAATCTACTCTTTCCAATAAAGATCTATACTATTCTTTCCCTATTCACGAATCTCCAGAGAATGACTCACTCTGTGATGATAATTTGATGTTCTATGCCCCTTTTAATAGTATTTGAGTCATACTGAGACAATGAATAGGTGATAATGAAATATCTGAGCAATGAGTGCAATACAGTCATGAGCTGAATTCTGCCTCCAGATGGATTTGAACCTGTGACCTCATAATCCAAAATCAGAAGCACTAATAACTTGGCCACCCGGACATTTCAGCAACTCATGCCAGGTGAAAAGGTAGTCACAGGATTAATTTTTAGCACCAAAATACAATTCTGGTACTTATTAGCATTAATTTCATGAAGTTTGTGCTGATTAACAAATGTTACCTTTAAAAATGACCACTATATCTGGAACAATATGAGAAGAAACAATAAAAAAATAAATACCTGTCCATCAAAGCATCTTCTAATAAAGGTGTTACAGCATAAATATAGTCTTTTCCCATTTCACCAATATATTCAAACATAAATGACAAGGATTTCAATACACCGTTCTGTACATTAAGTTCTGGTACTCTGTACTCGTTCATTAGAGCTGGTAGCACTGTGAATGGAGAACAGGTCTCTGCCACAATGGCAATGGCCACTGTCGTACACACACGATTCTGTCGCTCCTGTACCTTAAGATTGTTGAGAAGTGTGGCCAGTACATCATGAGGACTGAAAAGAGAGAAAATAAACATTTATATTGCATAAAAAGCAGTGCCGCACGTTATTAACAGCTGTGCATTAACCGGCGAAAAGCCGTGTATTAACAAGTCAATTCATGCGCTGTTAATGCACGGCTACGCAACTTTCAATATGCTCGTACTGGGGCCACAGAATTGCTGCCATTACGAGATGTGTACTGCCCTGCCCTAGAACGAGCATAGTCTGTGGAAATAGCGTTCGCGAGACATCGGTGAAAAGGCGAAACAAAATAGTGCAAGAAAAAACGCAAAATGTAGCAAACATTTTGTTTTTATGCAATAATAGCGATCGAACATGGTTTTTCAATGCATTAACATTCACCAGGTCCCTTGGGAGGTGTTGAAAACCGCGGCCTTCGGCAAATGTTAATGCATGAAAAACCATGTTTGATCCCTATAATATTTGTACAATACAATACACAGAAGTTTATCACACAGTTTGCTGTTTCTGTTAAATCCTTAAAGCATCATGGAAAATCAGAGGCGATGTTTAAAAGCTGATTCATATCAATTGTCAAGCCTTAGTTTCTCAAAAACAAAAACAGTTTAAAGTGAAGTCTGTTGCTGTTGTGAATGGCACTTTAAGGTTTAAATCTCTCACTTTGTCAGATAAGATCAAATTTGGGCAACACCACCAGACCAGGGCTCTGGAAATTTTGAAATCTGAATCGGTCCAGCCGATGACTTCATCAATGAGCGCATTTCCAAAAAAAAAATATGTGTATATCACCTGTCACGAAAACTAATGACAATTGGCAGTCCTGTAACTCCTTTTAAATAATACACCTCAGCTCCGTTATATGACGGAAGTCCGGGTACAACGAGCATGATCAAAGCTGGCGTCATCAATAAATACAGTCAGGTATGTAAAAAGAAAGAAAAAAAAAAAAAAGAAAAAACGGTTTTGTTGTTATTTCCACCTCCGCAGGGTTTTCCTAAACTATTTATAAACAACTGATTCCCGTCTTATATAAGCGCGAAGACGGCGGGAAACAGGAGAGACGGAACGAAACGACTTTCCTGGACCTAATTAGGTCTAATAAAAAAGGCCTGCGCCACGGGCGGTTTTGCAGTTTTCAGTGTTTCAAGATTTAATCAGAGTGCTTAAATTTTAAGCACTGACCAATCTTGCCTAGCGCAAGTGGTGCATTACTTATTTTTACTGTGAAATCTACCTTGAATTATACTCGCGTGTTACGGCAATCAACAAAAAAAAAAAAAAAAAAGAAAAAAAAAAAAAGAAACAATCAATTATACCCAGATCAGACGCCGTTGTATGTGACATCTGATCAGGACGTACACGGTTTGGGAATTCATTTATCGAATCTGGGACCGACAAATCGTGTTGATCAAAACAAAAAAGAAGAGGAAGAAAACGGGTGCGTTCAAGCGGTGCATTCTTTTATCACTCTCAGTAAAGCGACCTTTGATCTTTGGACACGCCGACTGCACCTGGATGTTTTGCAGTCGCAGTGTATTCACACGTGTCACACAAACGGATTAATTATCAGACTACCGTTACTGATGATTCGTGTTAATCGCTTGTTTACCGCACAAAGGTCAGTGAAGTGTTGATTTTTTGACAATGTTTGGATAATGACGTAATTAATTTGTGCTGCGGGTAGGTTGCCGTTATTCAGCTGTCTCTCCAATATACATGTCAAATGACCGTTTAGAGCCTTTTAACTACCATAATATCGCATTTAAAAGGTGCGCGGACGTTGTCAGTTTGGAAAGACTTGACCGTTTGTGATTTTTTAGACATCATTAATTTGTGAAAATTGGTTGGTTTGGGAAATGTTGGACCGATTTATTAGCGTTTTGAGGTGTTTGAAATCGGTACAGTATTCTTAATTTCGGTCCAGACCGGCTATTTTTCCGGTTTTCCCGAGCCCTGCACCAGACCTTCCTAGTTAAACTATCTAGTCTGCATAAATAGTGAAACTGAAATATGGACCCTTTATTTTCTTTAACTACAAGTTTTCAAAAACTGTACATTCTAATGAATTATCAGAATAAGAACTGAAATAAAAATAATGCCATCATTCCATTTGATCTTTAATTTCAATTTCACAAAGAAGAAACCTCGTATGGAATGTGTCAAATGAGAATGCTTAGGGGAATTAAATAAGCTTATGCTTTCTTTCTGATCCTAGCTTTTTAATACAGGTCATGTATGTATAATTATTGTATTTCCTGGAAGAAAATATGCTTAAACCAAATCAGAATGCTTTTCAAACATTTCACTTCAGTGGCCATCTGTTTTATGATTAGATATCTTTAGCATAAGTTTGATATAGGTCTACGCAGCTTCCATAAGAATGTCTATTTGAATATTTAGCAAAAACACAATACTAAAATACTTAGCTGATAACAGCAGAAATGAAAATCAAACATACCCAATAGCTTTAGCAATATAGCCGAAGGTATTGACTGTAGCTCGACGGATGGCTTTCTTGTGTGCTTTCAATAACTCTAGCAGTTCAAAACAGATTCTCATCCATTCTCGGGCTGACACATACTCTGCACCTCGATCTGCTATTCTACCAACGAGGTCTATACAATTTTCTTGTACCTTCTCATGTCTGAAAAAGAATCAATATAACATCCAAATGCTGTTTATAACATTTTTTTTTCCAGAAAGGTATGAAATACAGCATTTTGAAAGTTGAATGAAAATTGTCATTAAGCAGCGCTTATTCTATACCCCCCGCATAAAGCATAAAACCTTTTTCTAACAAAACTTAAGTTTCAAAGTGCTGGCATGACCTTGAAAATAAAGTCAAGGTCACCAAAATCTAATAAAACCAGCCACTGGTTAAAGAGATAGTGTGCACACAAACTTTTTTACTGCATTAACAAGGCTCACTTTTTGAGTATTTATAATGTAGTAACCTTGAAATAAGGTCATGGTCATCAAAATCTAATCACTTCTTTCCCCCATCCTGATGATGTATTTGTGCTATTTTGGTCAAATTCCAGCCATTAGTTAAAGAAATAATGTGCACACAAACTTTTTACTGCATTAACAAGGCTCACTTTTTTTTAATATTTATAGTGTAGTGACCTTGAAAATAAGGTCAAGATCACCAAAATCTAATCACTTCTTTGCCCCCATCCTGATGATGTATCTGTGCTTGTTAGGTCTATTTTTAATGTAGTGACCTTGAAAAAAAGGTCAAGGTCACCAAAATCTAATCACGTCTTTCCCCTATTCTGATGATGTATTTGTGCTAGTTTGGTCAAATTCCATCCATTGGTTAAAGAGATAATGTGCACACAAACATTTTACTGCATTAACAAGGCTCACTTTTTTGAGTATTTATAGTGCAGGGACCTTGAAAATAAGGTCAAGGTCACCAAAATCTAATCACTTCTTTGCCCCATCCTGATAATGTATCTGTGCTAGTTAGGTCTATTTTTAATGTAGTGACCTTGAAAATAAGGTCAAGGTCACCAAAATCTAATCACGTCTTTCCCCTATACTGATGATGTATTTGTGCTACTTTGGTCAAATTCCATCCATTGGTTAAAGAGATAATGTGCACATAAACTTTTTACTGCATTAACAAGGCTCACTTTTTTGAGTATTTATAGTGTAGTGACCTTGAAAATAAGGTCAAGGTCACCAAAATCTATCACTTCTTTCCCCCATCCTGATGATGCATCTGTGCTAGTTAGGTCTATCTTTAATGTAGTGACCTTGAAAATAAGGTCAAGGTCACCAAAATCTAATCATGTCTTTCCCCTATACTGATGATGTATTTGTGCTAGTTTGGTCAAATTCCATCCATTGGTTAAAGAGATAATGTGCACACAAACTTTTAACTGCATTAAAAAGGCTCACTTTTTTTGAGTATCTATAATGTAGTAAACTTTAAAATAAGGTCAAGGTCACCAAAATCTAATCACTTTTTTGCCCCATCCTGATGATGTATCTGTGCTAGTTTGGTCAAATTCCATCCATTGGTTAAAGAGATAATGTGTACACAAACTTTTTACTGCATTAACAAGGCTCGCTTTTTTGAGTATTTATAGTTTATTGAAAATAAGGTCAAGGCCACCAAAATCTAATCACTTCTTTGCCCCATCCTTATGACGTATCTGTGCTAGTTTGGTCAAATTCCATCCATTGGTTAAAGAGATATTGCGCACATTAACTTTTTATTTCATTAACAAGGATCCTTTAGGCTCCTTTTTTAATGTAGAGACCTTGAAAATAAGGTCAAGGTCTACAAAATCTAATCACTTCTTCCCCATCCTGATGATGTATCTGTGCTAGTTTGGTCAAATTCCAGCCATTGATTAAAAAGAAAGTGTGCACACAAACTTTTTTCTGCATTAAGAAAAAAAATACAAAGGGCAATAACTCCAAGAGAATTGGCCCCAAGCCCTTACTTTATCTTATGTAGGTACATCTTATTGATATCAATGTTTCTGCAGAAATTGATGAATGTCCATCACTGCATTTTCAAGATATTAGGAGAAAACCAGCGTCATGGATGGACACACAGACAGACACACGGACAGACGGGCAATGTGAAAACAGGGGTATAATTATAATCAAGACAGCTGACCACAATAAGATCACTGCTGCACTATAATTCACCAGTCATACTTTGGTTGGACAAAATTCAAACCCATCTATTCTGCACATCTGGCATAACGGTGTTACCAGCACTGCTAATATATAACTGTTCATGAACAAACTCAATAAAACCAAGTCTGATATTTCTATAAATAATATTTCAGTAATCTGCAACTGTATATTTTAATCTGGTGAATGGAGATAATATATTATATTTAAATACAATATAGTTATTATTATAAAGCATATAAACTCAAACCACATTCTCCTTATCCCCATGCCCACTCCCCAAAGTAAGATTTTTTTTTTTTAAAACTCATTTAATAACCTGCAATGAAATGTTTGCATAAAAAAAGTAGAAACCTCAGCTGTTGTATTTTTCTGACATCAAAAATTCTGGATAGTACACTGTATGAAATGGGATGATGATAGTTTGGTGAATTATGTCACTTTCAACAGTATTTAAGTCATACTGAGATAACAAAAGGCTCTGCAGTATGAAGTGCCATATAGTGTCATAAGCTGAATTTCTCCTTCAGCAATTTTCAAATCTGGGACCTTATGAACGGGGCTAACCGCATGGTCACGCTAATGCTTCATATGATATGGAATGAGATCACTGACCTGTTTTTCAATATAGGTGTGAGTCTAGGCAAAAGATCTTTAATAGGTGGGGTCATCTTTGTCATACCAATTACATTAACAATAGACTTGAGAGCTCCAAGAATGCTACCCAATACTTCGGGGTATTCTTCTCCGAGGTATTCATACAACACCACTCCCAAATGACCCATCAATTTCTCCTGTAAACAGAAATAACTTTCGTACAGCAAAGTTGTGGACAAAATGGCATATGCAAACAATGCAGACCCAGATCAGACTCTTCCTTAGGAGCAGTCTGATCAGGGTCTACACAGTTTGCCATTCCACTAAGTATTTAAAGAAACAACCGCATAAAAAGCAAAATTTAGGCCCAAAAAGTATGGTATAAAGTGTTAGAAATTTTAGGACATTGACATTGGAACCAAACTTTATGGAGAGATACACGATAGATTATCTGCCATTTCTGCCAAGGGAGGCAACTTTTGTGACTTCCTGTTTGCTTTACTGCACACCAAGCCCCTTCTGAAAAGGGGTTAACTGTTAAAGGAAAGAATTACTCCAATGGGAGCAAATTCTTTCCTTTTAGTATAGACCCCTTTTAAGAAGGGAACCAAAACAATTTTGAACAGTTACCTCCCTAAAAAGTGTATTATCTCCCCTAATTAGCTGCATGTAGGAAACTCCAGATTTTTTCACAAGGGGCCTCTTCTTAGAGGAAAGAATTTGCTCCCAAGGGGAGCAAATTCTTTCCTTTAAGAAAAGGTCCCTTTTCAGAAGGGGACACCTGTTCAGAAATGCAAACAAGAAGTCACAAAAGTTGTCACCTTTGTAAAGAATGGCAAAAAATTTACCATGTGTATCCAGTCTCCATAATTCTCTTCAAACTAGAGCTGGTGTTTGTAAAACACTATGCCCCCAACTGCCTGACTCTAACACTGTTTGACTCCAACACTGCTTAGCCATGACGGTAACAACAGTACAAATATATGATTTTAATGTTATTTTATCAAAGGGAAATAACTCTAAAATAGGAGATGATTGGGATAAGAAAAAAATACGGATCACCTATTTTTTCACGAGGAATCAAAACATGAAATTTCAAAACATTAGCATACATGGTTCTAAACTTATGCTATGCTATACACAATAAAGCAACGACATTAAATGGCCCGAAATTGCGAAGGGCCATAACTCCAACATTTCATTTAATTGGTTCAAAATTTATTCAGGTGATCTCCTCCTCAATCCCAATCAGTATACCAAATATCATGCCTCTAGCTTAAATACTTTTTGAGATATCTTGCTGAAAAAGTCAAAATGCCTAGAACACCAAAGGGCCATAACTACATCAATTTTTCATGGAATTCCCTAAAAAACAAACCAGGTAATCTCCACATCATCCCCAATCAGCATATAATATTTCAAGACCCTAGCTTAAGTGCTTTTCGAGAAATCTTGCTGACAAGGTCAAAATGAGCAGAACTGCAAAGGGCCGTAACTTTTATCAATATTTTCATGGAATTCTCTCAAAATATAATCGGGTAATGTACACATCATTCCCACTCACTGTATCGAATTTCAAGAACCCAGCTTAAATACTTTTCAAGATATCTTGCTCACAAGATTTAATTCTGATTTTTTTCAAAGGGGCATAACTTTAAATAAACATGCTAGACAAGAAACAAAATACGGGTCGGCTATTTTTCATTGGGAACCCAAATATAAAATTTCAAAACCCTAGCGTGCAGGGTTCTTAAGATATGGCATGCACAAAAAAAGCTTGATGAACGGACAAACAGTCGGATGGACAAATGAAGGCAAAATAATATGCCCCATCAATTTCATTCGAAACTGGGGGCATAATCAGGTCATCTACTCATCGCTACCAATCTATTCATCAAGTTTCAAGGCTCCAGCTTCAATAGTTTTTGAGATATTTTGTTCACAAGGGAAACATGCCCAAATTTACAAAGGGCCATTACTTATGAAATATTTTTCAGAATTTACAAAAAAATTAATCAGGTCATCTACTCATCATTACCAATCAATTCACCAAGTTTCAAGTCTCTAGCTCTAATAGTTTTGGAGATATTTTGCTGACAAGATAAAAATGCCCAAAATAACAATGGGGCATAACTCAAGAAGTATATTTCAAAATTTCTTCAAAAGTTAATCAGGTTGTCTACTCATCACTACCAGTCTATTCATCAAGTGTCAAGGCTCTAGTTCCAACAGTTTTTGAGATATTTTGCTGACAAGATAAAAATGCCCAAAATTACAAAGGGCCATAACTCATGAAGTATTTTTCAGAATTTCTTCAAAAATTAATCAGGTCATCTACTCATCACTACAAATCCATTTACTAAGTTTCAAGGCTCTAGCTCTAACACTTTTTGAGATATTTTGCTGACAAGATAAAAATGCCTAAAATTACAAAGGGGCATAACTCAAGAAGTATATTTCAAAATTTCTTCTAAAGTTTATCAGGTTGTCTACTCATCACTACCAGTCTATTCATCAAGTTTCAAGGCTCTAGCTTTAATAGTTTTTGAGAATTTTTGCTGACAAGTTAAAAATGCCCTAAATTACAAAGGGCCATAACTCATGAAGTGTTTTTCAGAATTTCTTCAAAAGTTAATCAGGTCATCTACACATCACTACAAATCCATTTACTAAGTTTCAAGGCTCAAGCTCTAACAGTTTTTGAGATATTTTGCTGACAAGGTAAAAATGCCCAAAATTACAAAGGGCCATAACTCAAAAGGCATTTTTCAAAATTTCTTCAAAAGTTAATCAGGTTGTCTACTCATCACTACCAGTCTATTCATTAAGTTTCAAGGCTCTAGCTCCAACGGTTTTTGAGATATTTTGCTGACAAGATAAAAATGCCCAAAATTACAAAGGGCCATAACTCATGAAGTATTTTTCAGAATTTCTTCAAAAGTTAATCAGGTCATCTACTCATCACTACAAATCCATTTACTAAGTTTCAAGGCTCTAGCTCTAACAGTTTTTGAGATATTTTGCTGACAAGGTAAAATTGCCCAAAATTACAAAGGGCCATAACTCAAGAAGTATTTTTCAAAATTTCTTCAAAAGTTAATCAGGTTGTCTACTCATCACTACCAGTCTATTCATCAAGTTTCAAGGCTCTAGCTTTAATAGTTTTTGAGATATTTTGCTGACAAGATTGCATCCATATTTTTTCAAAGGGCCATAACTCAGAAAAGGGGCATAATCCTGTCAAGAAAAAAAATACGTGTCAGCTATTTTTTCATGAGGAATCCATATTTGAAATTTCAAAACAGTAGCATTCACGGTTTTAAAGTTATGCTATGCATCAAAAAGCGTGACGAACGGACGGAAGGACGGACGGACGGACGGACGAACAACCCAGAAGCAATATGCCCTTCCAACTTCTTTGAAGTTGGGGGCATAAAAATGATGGCTACTCTTAAAGGAACAAATCTGCCCCTAGGAGAAATCTTTCCAGTAAGAATAGCACCCACTGAGAAGGAGGTAAATGTTTCCATGTCAAAGATCATTACCATAAAGATGTGTTGATTCCCTGTTATCACAACATTTGCAGAGTTTAACTTTTATGGCCCAATCAACACTGAAGTATGTCAAGCTGGTCAGTTAACCTAATCCCACTTTCCTGGGCATGTTTAGTCCTCTAAGTGGTTAACCAGTGCTTGTGGACATAATATAACCAGTAACTGACAAATGCCATAAGTCTATATAAGAGTGGGTATCAGGTAATTAGTTTTCTTATTTCTCGACGAAAACATATGTTGTGGGTACTCATTAGAAGTGCCTCGGCGAGGCACTTCTAATGAGTACCCACAACATATGTTTTTGTCAAGAAATAAGATAAAATATTGACACCTTTTGGCTGAAAAAAGCGCCTTATCAAGAGCTATGAAATGCCATTCTTGAATCAGCAGAAAGGGGACAAATACAGGGAGAAGGGCAGTGAAAGAATTTAACCAGAACTGACAGATCTGATTAGCAGCCCCACCGCCATTGTGCTTGAGTGGACATGTTCTAACAACATGGAAGTCTACTACAGTTAAAATTCAGCATATGTAGTTACTGTGAAGAATGTGACATGTAAAATGACTACAAAATAAAACTGCAAGCCATGCACCATGCCCCGCCACAAGGACATATTCCCTATGCACTTCTGTAGTAAAAGGGCTGAAAACAATCTAAGTTAAACATGAAGAGAAGCAATAAACAGTTATTTCATAACTCTAAAAAAAAAAACCCCAAAAAACCAAAAGGTCTAAGTTAAAAATGCAAAAAAAAAGTGATAAAAAATAATTTCAGGATTCTGAAAAAAGCAATATGCATATCTTCAGACCATCCTAAAAGCGTGTGTAAAGTTTCGAAAGGATCGGCCTGAAAATGTAGGAGGAGTTGCGCGTACAAGGTACATACTCCCTATACATTTCTGTAGTATTAGGGCTCGAAAAAAGTCTAAGTTAAAAATGCAAAAAATGTGATAAAAAATAATTTCAGGATTCTGAAAAAAACAATATGCATATCTTCAGACCATATTAAAGCGCCTGTAAAGTTTGAAAAGGATTGGCCTAAAACTGTAGGAGGAGTTGCGGGCAGAAGGTACATACTCCCTATACATTTCTGTAGTATTAGGGCTCGTAAAAAGTCTAAGTTAAAATGCAAAAAATGTGATAAAAAATAATTTCAGGATTCTGAAAAAACAATATGCATATCTTCAGACCATCCTAAAAGCGCCTGTAAAGTTAGAAAAGGATTGGCCTAAAACTGTAGGAGGAGTTGCGGGCAGAAAGTACATACTCCCTATACATTTCTGTAGTATTAGGGCTCGAAAAAAGTCTAAGTTAAAAATGCAAAAAATGTAATAAAAAATAACTTCAGGATTCTGAAAAAACAATATGCATATCTTCAGACCATCCTTAAAGCACCTGTAAAGTTTGAAAAGGATTGGCCTAAAACTGTAGGAGGAGTTGCGGGCAGAAGGTACATACTCCCTATACATTTCTGTAGTATTAGGGCTCGAAAAAAGTCTAAGTTAAAAATGCAAAAAATTTGATAAAAAATATCCCTATACATTTCTATAGTATTAGGGCTCGAAAAAAGTCTAAGTAAAAATGCAAAAAAATGTGATAAAAAAAATTTCAGGATTCTGAAAAAAATAATATGCATATCTTCAGACCATCCTAAAAGCGCATGTAAAGTTTGAAAAGGATTGGCCTAAAACTGTAGGAGGAGTTGCGGGCAGAAGAATGGTGGGGGCGCTGACGGACCGACGTACGGACAGATGGACGGACGGACACTAAAAATTTTAAAGGGTATAACATAATACCCTGCCACTTTTTTGGTGGCGGGGCATAATGACAGAATTATGATGAAAGGATCAACTTACAAACAAGGCAAATCCGTAAGTACAGTCCACAGCTCTTGATAAGATGCTTTTTCTCAATCCAAAAGTATTGATATTTTTCTTATTTCTCCACAAAAACATATGTTGTGGTATTCATTAGAAGCACCTTAGTAAGGCACTTCTAATGAGTACCAACAACCTATGTTTTCATGAAAAAATAAGAAAAATATTTATGTGGTACCCACTCTCATCTAGCCCTATGGTACACTTTTTCAAACTGGGGCTAAAAAGGACCCATTTTGTAATTTGGGATTTAAAGATTAATTTCAGATACCTACCTCCTGACATGTTTTCATGACAATGGCAATTCTAGAGATGAGGTCAGCAGCCTGTTGTCTAACTTTGGCCGACTTGTTGTTGAGACGCCACAGGATTGTACCACAGATCTGAGGGAGGTAAGGCTTTACTCTCTTACCCAGAGCATTTACCACTGTTCCAAAGCCATTCAACATCACCACATCCTGTGAATTACAATAAAAAGAATTATTTAATCACAATGAATGGTACAGACATAATCTCTAGCATAACAATGACTTGTAATTTCATAGCACTAGTTAAGGCACTTTTTTCAATACAAAAGTACATGTATAGATATTTTTCTTATTTCTGCATGAAAACATATGTTATGGGTACTCATTAGAAGCCCCTCACTGAGGCACTTCTAATGAGTACCACAACAAATGTTTTCATGCAGAAATAAGAAAAATATTTACCGGCTAGCCTCCCTTATCTAGACCTATGGGAAATTGTACTTAATAGCATACTGTCACAGTCTACAGTGCCCAATGAGTGTACTGTCACAGTCTACAGTGTCCAATAAATGGCCAAGTCCTGATCAGACTGCACAGATGTGCAGGCAGTCCACATGTTCATTCCATGTTCTAGTTTGTATGCTATTTGTATTTATTATTTCATTTGATTCTGAACTGTGTAAACATAGTTAATAATTGTATAAAGTTGTTCCGCAACATTATTCTAAGACATGGACATGACAACTCGAGCTTTTCTTTTCTAAACTCCAAAATCACATGTGAATCATTTTAAAGAAATGTCCTGCTGAATAAATTAAGAAGCCATGCCCACTTCTAATTTTCAGCCAATCAGACTGCTTGATCTGAATCTTTGTTATAAATTCTCATACTTAATGGCAAACAGTGCAGATCCAGATCAGTTGGCTTCTTCAGAAGCCAACTGATCTGGATCTGCACTGTTTGCAAAGGCAGGATATATCCAGGTTCAGCAGGACAAGGGTTAAGTTTAAAACTGAATTTACCTCAGTTGTCTGCTCCTGGAAGGCATACAGGATACCATCAATCAACTGTTCTTCCAGTCTTGAATCAATATCAGCTGCGCCAAGATTTGACATCACTTTCTCGATTGTCTCCATCACCATTTTTCTATACTGTTCCGCCTCATCCTTCAAGTCATCTACAACACGACCAATGATTTCTGCAGCACCCACTTTATTTGCAATTTCCACTGTCGTGTCAACAAGCTGGAATACAAATAACAAACAAGATCAAACACTTTGTTAACATTCTCTTGCTGAACCACATGCCCTGTCTTAGCAAACAGTGTAGATCCAGATCAGTTGGCTTCTGAAGAAGCCAACTGATCTGGATCTGCACTGTTTGTCATTAAATATGTGAATTTCTATCAAAAGTCCTAATCAAGTAATCTGATTGGCTGGAAATTAGAAGTGGGCGTGGCATCTTTATTCAGCATGACAAGGGTGACAGCTTCATTATATGAGATTAGTTTCCAAGACCATAAATTATCTGATAGCTTTTCTGATACGTTCAAGTTTTGAAAATATTTTAGACAATGGTAGCCATAACAAAATAATACTTAGCAAGCTGGGTAAAATTTTCAGCAGATGATATACTGAAATATTTGTCATATTTTTCTCAGAAAACAGATTTTGGTATTTCTTGCAAATTGTCTCGCCAATGGAGACAATTTGCATGAAATGTCAAATCCTGTTTTCTGGGAAAAATAAGAATAATGGCTGGTGATTATTTCACAGCTCCAGATATGTTAATTTTTTTTAAACCATGAAGTATTGATATTTTTCTTATTTCTCCACAAAAGCATATGTCATGGGTACTCATTAGAAGTGCCTTATGAGACAGTTCTAATGAGTACCCACTACATATGTTTTCCTGGGGATAAGAAATTTTTTTTTCTAGATATTTCTTCGTCCATGAAAATATATTTGCAGGTGCTTTATTGTTTATTGTGTTGGGGTTTAATGACATGTCAATCCTTGTGGGTCATAATGTGTCGTCTCCCAGAGAAAGGGAGAAAAGAGATGGAGAGATATTAGAGGAGATGAAAGAGAGGAACAGGGAAGAAAGAGGAACAGGAATGAAAGTGGAGAAACAGAAGAAATAAAAACACCCCCCTCTACCCTTACCTGCTACAAGGATAGCAGGCCTTGCCCAACTGTAAGCCAATATCAATCAGACGCCCCAGTGACGTAAGGCCAAAGTTTCTGACAAAATGGCATATGCAAACAGTGTAGACCCAGATCAGACTGTTCCTGAAGGAGCAGTCTGATCGGGGTCTACACAGTTTGTCATCCCACTGAGTAAATTAAGAAAAAACAGCATGAAAAGCAAAATTTAGGCCAAAAGAATAATGAAGTGTTCGAAATTTTAGGACATTTACCACACTGATATTTTTCTTATTTCTCCACAAAATCATGTTTATGGGTACTTCCAATAAATGACCACAATGTATATTTATGTGGCTACCCTCTTATCTGGAGCTATGCTAGCTCAACCAGGCCCCGAGGTTATAAAACTTTTTTCATGCTCAACTCAGCTGTGCATGACAAGTTCTCTGCTAATAAATATGAAAATGCCAACAATAGTTGGCATTTTCATATTTATTACCAGAGCATTTTTCATGCTCAGCTATGTTTAGCAAAACAGAAATTACAATTTTTAGTAATTTGAGATCCATTGGCAGGACAAATTTCATGCTCAGCTGTTTAGCATGAAAAAACATTTATAACCTCGGGGCCAGGTTTACAAAGAACAGCCAAACTGCATGAGTATGCAGAATCTTCTCTCCCTGCGAACATGAAAATGTACAGTTTCAAAGGCTGCTTACCTGTCTGTAGTTTCTGCGGTCCAGAGCCATCCTCTGATTCCAGAAATGTTTGAAGAATGGTGGTAGAATATCATCTTTGATATACTGTGGCTCCACACCATCTGTTGCACAACACTGTTTCACCACCTGAAATTGTATCAATTAAGAACATTAGAAATATCAATGAAATATCCAAATCTTTGTACCGCTAAAGGATAACCTGGGACAAAACACATACAAAATGCACAGCCAGCAATGTTAATCAAGGTATTTAACACTTAAACTGCCAATCATAACAACTGTCGGCTGCTTTGTCATCGGCTTATAATTTTAACAGTCATTTTGCAAACAGTGTGGGTCCAGATCAGACTGCTCCTTTAGGAGCAGTCTGATCAGGGTCCACACTGTTTGCCTGTATGCAAAAATAGGTGTGAAAAGTTTGCAAGAATATTCAGCAGATGGCATAAACAGACAACATTTTCAGATGCAGGTTTGCTTGGCATTTTAAGGATTATTAAGCCATGCAAGCAACTTCCTAACCTCCAATCAATGTGTGGAATAAGGTTTTTGCCAAGAGTATTGAGAAAATACTTTTTTGAGACTGGCAATTTTTTAAAATTCCTGTATGTATATTTATTTTTGCTAAACCCAAAATGTATCATTTTGTATTCATTTATGTGTCCTGAAAGCTGTTCATAGCACCACAGAGTTTAATAGGTCAGTCCAATCTTCAGGTCAGGTTTTTTCACAAACACATTAAGAACTATTTCGAAAGTCCTAATGACATGACAAAGTCATTTTTGTTGTTGTTGTTTTGCTTTTTTCATTTTTGGAAATATGGAAAAACATATTCACAAAAAGATTCAAACCTGATGCCTCACAAATGGAGTCATACCTGAAGCCCCCCTGCAATTTAGACTACTTTCAAATTGTTTCAGAATTTAGTAAATAAATTACCTTTAAGACAATTTTCTTCATTTCTTCATCAGGAGACTGAAACTCTCGAATCAAGATCAACATCACTTCTCTTGTATAGTAGTTGGCATATTCGGCATCCATTAACGGAATCAAGTAACCAATGGCTTTCAAGAAAGCAGCAAGACCCTGAAATAAAAGTAATATAGCCAATAAAACAACTAATTAACGCAAAGCACTCTGGGTAAAATTTCAGCAGATGACATATTGAAATATTTTTCTTATTTTTCCCAGAAAACAGGTTTTGACATTTCAGGCAAATTGTCTCCAATGAAGACAATTTGCTTGAAATGTCAAATCCTGTTTTCTGGGGAAAAAAAGAAAAATATCAACAATGACTGTGTCATCTGCTGAATAAGCCCAGGGAGTGTTTAAAGTTAATCATAAAACAGATTTCTACAAGTAATTCCATTAATTTTAGTGATGGTTCTGATGTTGTTTGTTCTATGTTTGTGTTGAGGTTTTACGGCTCAGTCAACCCAATGGGGTCATGTCGAGCATGGTCAGTTTACCTAACCACACGTTTACTGGGCAGGCTTAGTCCTCTAAGCGGTTAACCAGTATTGTGCACATTCTTTCGCCAGAAACTGACAACTGCCCTTCTTGAATCAGCGGAAGGGAGAGAATGACAGTAGAAAATATTTCATGCTTTACACAGCATGCTAAATGTTAAGTAAATCCTTCGTAAACAATGGTTCAATAATAATATACAACTCAATTTTTCAAAAATACAATTGTATATGTGTATTCTATGTGTGGCTGCTCTCTGCCAATCTTTTTCATGTTTTGTCTGGTTCATTGTCTGATTGTTTTAAAAGATCCTGTCTAGCTCTGTGATCAACTCAAAGGGGAAGAGACAGTTGGTCACTTTGCTTTGTGGCGTATGTTCTGTTTGTCATGGTTTGTTTGCTATTCCTTTTGATGTCATTGGTTGGCTGTGTTGTGTGATTGTGGCTCTTTCTCAATTTCTTCCATATTATTTATTTTGCTCTATGGTGAATTCTCAAGTGCTTATATTAGACCTGGAGAAAATTATCCCAGTACAGACAACTCTCTTTATACCGACACTCGATACAACGACAAAATTCGTTATAATGACAATCTGAATGTCACGAAACCGTCGCTTAAGAGGTAACAATTTGTCACAAATCATGCAAGAAGATTGTATCTGATACTTTACAGAAACATATATTTTGGATATTTGTTAGAATTGCCTCAGTGAGGCAATTCTAACAAATATCCAAAAGATATGTACTATGAGAAAATAAGAATAAATCATGGTCTTTTTCACATATAATTCTGCCCATTAAGGATTCTTTACAACAGCAAATTCATTATAATGGCAACATTTTTGCGAACAAATTCTATCATTGTAACGAGGGTTCACTGTATTATCACCAAATACTCCTCCTCAACAACTCCTCCAAAAATAACCTCGTAAGAGTTATCTCACCTTTCCTCTGTGTTGTCTGATACCTTTCCAGAGAGGTTTGAGGACACTGTCAAAGGACTCAATACCATAGGGAGTAGCGGCTTCTGCTAGCGCGGCCAGAGCCAAAGCTGTGATGGTTCTAACCTTCTGTTGTTCATCAACCAAACCTGCAATGAAAATGGAACGTCTTTTTCTACTAGAAGTTTACTTATTCTGACAGTCATTTCTGAGCAAATAGTACAGACATAACTTTACCCACCAGTTTGATCAAGATCTGCATTTTGGAAGTAAGTAGTCAATATACAGTAAAACCTCACTGGCTTGGACATCGTTGGGACCATGGAAATTTGTTCAAGACATGGGTAGTTCGAGCTACTGAGGGTTAATCATAGTGCAAGGTCAGGAAGCAAACGATGATAATTTAGGGAAGTCTTTTTAATCTTCTATACAATAATGGTATGTTGTGTCTATTCATTGGAATCCCCTCGATGATGTGATTCTAATGAGTACACACAACATTCAATTTCATGATAAAATCAGAAAATTTCCCTAAACATTTGTTTCCTTGAGCTATCAAAGAATTTAGTAGGGACTCAAGATCGAGTTCAAATCATCCAAGGTAAATGAGCCATCAGTGTTCAAGTCATCAAGGTGTTACTATACACATGTAACTGTAAAGAGTAATGTGTCCAATATTTAGGATAACTATGGTATGTTCTTAGATAACCCGAGTATTCAGATGAATGTTGTTGTTTTTCTTTGTTCATATTTTTTTAACTTCGTTCTGTTCTTTAACTATTTTTAACTTTCACAAAAGTGTGCCTCAGTAGAATTACCACAAAATACATTTTTGTATAGAATTGTTCTTTTCCCTAAAAAAATAAACAAAAAAAAAAGTAAATAAAACAATAAAAACATGAAATATTCTATAAGACTCCAAGTATAAAGCTGTCATTTTTTGTTTTGTATTTAGAACAAAAAAAAAAAAAAAAAGTCTTGTGAACAGCTTAATTGAAGTGATTCACATGTGCACCCCTGTTCCCCTCAAATACATGCTTTTTTCAGCTGACACCAATTGCTAGCAGAAAAGACTGAGATCAGACCACCCATTCACACAAATGAATTTTTATGTTAATACTGCTCCCACATATTCTGCAAGAAAATCAATGTAGGCCCAGAGCGGATGCCACTGAATCAGGGTTGGGTAAATATGGTAAACATAATTCTTACTTACCGTGTTCAATGATTTCCACAAGTGATTTCAAATGTGGCAATATGGCACAGCCCATGAGGATGGCAATCTGTTGTACGATCTTGATTCCTGTGTGTCTGGCCTGCCATGACTTCTTACTCTTACACACGGCCTTCAAGAAGGGCAGGAGGGAGGGAATACCAAGAGCTGAAGCTACGACGGCAAAGGCTCTGGCTGTTGTGTTACGTACGTACTCGTCCATGTTATCTATATCAGGTCTCATGGTGGAGATCATGGTAGCTAGACCAGCAGCCTGAAAACAAAATCAACCAAATTTTAACTTCAGGTCTACAGTATTGTCAAACACTTAGGGTAAGCAGGTATTATCAGTATTAATTTCATGTGTAATTTACATTGTTAACTGTCATAATTTCAGGTATTACATCAATTGTCTTCTGTATTACTTCCATGTGTAATTTACATCAATATTAATACATGTGATACTTATTCATCATTGAAATCTTTTATCATTTATGTAGCAATGGGACTGAATGCCTTTTGCCCATGTTGTTTGGATTGAAACACTTTAACATAAGATACTTTCAAGAAAATAGTACTATTATTGTGAAAAGGTATACAATAAATAGAACAGGAAAAACCAGTTTTTCAAAAAGATTAACCAAAAAGTACACCTCCGCAATACCCAATGCCTGACTGCCTGGACATCGCTATTTCTAAAGACCGATTTTTGAAAAAAAAAAAAAAAAAAAAAAGTCCAAAAATCAAGTTTTTGCTCTATGAAAAATCTGTCACCCAGGAGCCTGGGTAATTTGATAAAAGCTTGCTGCTTTGGAATTGATTTTTAATATCAATCCAGTACTCGCCATGAAAATAGCAAATGTTTCTGCAGAATAATAAGGCAACTTTTTTTTTTTATGAAGCCAAAGACTTTTTTTTTTTTTTTTTTTTTTTTTACATCTTATTAACTTAACTCTTTCACAGCCACAGGCGATAATAAGAGGCTTTTGCAAACAGCGTAGAGCCGGAAGAGACGCCTCATTATGAGCAGTCTCATCAAGATCTAAGCTGTTGGACATTCAGTCTTTCAACTTAACATATAAACTTCTTTCCAATCAATAGTTTGTTAAAAAAAAAAAAAAAACCCACAAAAAAAAAACAAAACAAAAACAACAAAAAAACCCTACAAAAAACAGCAACACATGTAGTCTGAAATCCGGCCCCCAAAAGAGTTAAATCAAATTCCAAATGACAAGGTTTACCTTAGCTAAATTTGAGATGATTTCTCTGCCTTCCACTCTAGCATAGTAATCTTCATCAATCAGAAGAGGTTCAATGACGACTAGAATCTTATGTACATACGGACGCACAAGATCATCCAACTTGTAAAGTATTCTATCAATGACCTTCACCAACAGATGTCTTTCCTGATCTTCCAGAGTTGGGGACATCAATAAAGGTAAAATCTGGTTGAACAGGGGACCAGCCCCAAACTCTCGAGCTTTATCTGTTACCTGTCTAAGGGCAGCCTGAAACAGATTAAGGGGACATTTAATCATTTTTCAAAAAAATGTACCTTTAACTTATTATTGAATTAAGAAAACTTATTTTTTTAACTAAAATTTCTTTTACTACAATTAACTGTTTTCAAATTAAGGAACTATTTTACAACTTTTTTTTTCCAGCATATGATCCAAGACTATGGTTACTGGTAAAAAAAGAAGTTGTACAGCTGCATACACAAAAGTGTTAATAATTTCATTGTTTTAACTCTGAGTATGTGTATGAAGTGTCACACGTTCACAAATGAATTAGAGCAATTTTCTTCTTTTTTCATTGTCCATGGACATTTTTAATGCTCAGCATGCTGGGAAAAAATTCAAATGACATGTTGAAAAAATTTCCTTATTTTTTTCCAGTAAATAGGCTTTGACATTTCATACAAATTGTCTCTTTAGGAGACAATTTGCATGAAATATCAAAGCCTATTTTCTGGGAAAAATAAGAAAAACATAGCATCAATTTGTCATCTGCTGAATTTCTCTAGGGAGTGGAACTTGATATTAGTTTGTTAATTGTTCAAAATTCACAACCTACCTTCCTCATAGGTGGTGTGCCATTCTTTATCTTTAACAAAAGCTTCATGATTTTTCTTTCTTTCTGTTCCTCTGGTGACAATGCTTCTTCATCCACGTCATCCAGGAGCTTATCAAAATACTGCATGTCATCTGGCTTCATCATTGGCAGGTTCCCCTTTGGCTGCATGTCAACCACTGATGTTTTACTGTCTGGAGTCTGCATTCTGAAACCTTGTGGGGTACCAGCCATTGGTGTGGGAGTGGCAATCAGTTTTCTGGCAGGTGTTCTGATGGGGATGTATCCTGTAGGAGGTTGTAGGACCTGTAAGAAAAAAATATTAGGATTGACTAGTTAGATTTTGAAACTGGCCAGCTTTTGCTGTGTTCATGTCATATTTAATTTATTCATTCATGTCATATTTAACTCATTTAATTTCTCTCTAAAAAAACAAAAAAACTGTTTAGACCAAATATAAAATCTTAAGTGACAATTCAATCATGTCATGTACATGTGCTCACACTTTTAAAGGATTTGCTAAAAAGATAAGAGAAAAGTCCAGGAAGTGCCACAATCACAAGCCACAGCCCTTCCCAGACACCACGAGGAAGAGAAAACAGACAAAGCCAAGCAAGTACAAATTGAACAAATGTACGAAAAGCACTAAAGATTAACTCTCTCTTCCCCAAGTGAGGTAATCGCAATGCTAAAGGACTGAAAAACACAACAACAAAATAACAAAAGGCACGACAAAACAAACTGCTTATAGAATAAACCACAAAGCAAAACAAAGAGTAAGACTAACACCAGGACCACTGCCTTAAAGCAGTCAGTAGAATAAACCACCTGGGGTTTAAAGCACTTTTACAGCCGGCCAACTTCACCCTGGGTCCCAATGCTACTCTTAATACAGTAATACATAGAAATTCGGTTCACATAATGGCTCCTAACTCAGTCAATTCATCAAAGCGAAAACATAAAAATCAAATTAATCGCTATGATAAACAAAGACGAGTACTCATGGCTAATTCTACTGTATGCCAGAGTAAATGAAAACCAATAGTTGAACCACGGTGGGCCAAGCCAAAGACATATCGTCATGCCTGAACCCACTGGTAAAAGTTTTACAAAGAGGCCTTCATTGAGTCTGAGGCATGAACTGCCGTCGTGTAATTAAAGAGTGAAGCATAGCCATCAACAATGATTGGGTTGATAACAAGGCATGCAGTCTGCCGCATAATATCCAGGCTATAGCAATTTCTTTTATAATGGTTAATTAGTTTTCTGAACTGCTCCGAAAAGTTAGATTTTCCCACAATTTTTCTAAGTGTATACACCAAGTCGCCATAAAATTCTGGTTCCAATATACCTTGTTGCAGAAGTGTTTTCAGAACTGACGTTATTTTTCTACCAAGGCACTTCTAAGAAGTTTGGCTGTAAGGGCTTATAATGATAGCCCTGCCCAAGAAGTTTCGCAGTAAGGGCTTTACTGCTAAAAAATCTTTACAAGCCAGGCATGTGAAAATGTGTCTTTGAAACAAGTGTGTATCAGGCTGCATATCTGTGTAGTCTGTCTGCGTACAGAATTCCTAGATACTGCACAATATATCAATGGACAGCAAAAGCTCTCACCAGAGTTTGCAGATAGACAGACTGACTCAAGAATGCTGAGCCTTTGGCCCAAAGACATATTTTTGCCTGACACAGCTCCAAATGTACCTTGTAGCCTGGTGGGAAAAGAGACTCCAGCTCTTCATCACTCAGTGGTCGATTCCTCTCGTCAATTTCTCTCTGCCATGTGTATGCCTGTAACTGTTCTGGGGTCATAGACATCAGATGACCTGGTGTGGGCGTGGCCATGTTCATAGCCTTTGTTCCTGTTGGTGTTACCCCACTAGGTGTGAAGCCACTGGGGGTCATGCCACCAGGTGTGAATCCACCTGGTGTGTGGCTTGGGGTGTGACCGGGGGTACTGTGTCCAGGAGTTGTCATGCCACTAGGTGTCATACCTGGAAAAGACAAGGAAAAAAATAATTTACTGAAAGATATAAACCATACAACAAAATACAAATGTCAGATAGGATAAGCATAATTTTCCCTTTCTACATACTCAGGTGGAATAAAAGCTCTTTTGCAAGACTTTATATGATAATGACCAAATTTCAAACAGTATGTAGACAAGGACTTATAAACCATTAAAGTAACTCTAAAATAAAACAAGAAATTTCAAAAAGCAGTACTTATTAAATACCCTCGCCCAGAAACCAAGACGTGACGGACAACGTGAAACAGTATACCCTCCCCACCCCCACACCCACACCCACAAAAACACAGTTTACAGTGGGTATAATAAATAATGATAATTTCTTCAAAATTCTCGACAAAGTGCAACTCTATTTTTCTTATTTCTCTAAATACATATGTTGTGGGTACTTATTGAAAGTGCCTCAGCAAGCCACTTTTAATGAGTACCCACAATGTTTTCATGGAGAAATCAGAAAAATGTTGATCTAGCTACAATTCCTATCTAAAGCTAACAGAGCAGTTTTTTCTGAAACATCATCTTCCTACCGATAAAAATAAAATAGAGTCAACTCTCGTTATCTCGAAGTCCAAGGGACTCTCTGAAATACTTCGAGATATCCGTACCTCGACATATCAGATTTGCAGATTGAGGAAAACATAAATAGAACATCTACATTTCACAAATGAATATGTAATTTAACTCCTGAAGCTACAGATATATTGAAAATATTGCGGAAAAGAGGAGAAATTGTTTCTTAGGAGCAATTTCTCCTCTTTTCCACAATATTTTGCTAACCTGTTGTTAGATTTCCATGTTAAAACAGGGACCAGATTTTCACTTCAAGATAAGCAAATATCTGACATAAGCAAAGTCGCGATAACAGGAGTTGACTGTAGTTGATTCTATTTTCAATACAATGAATAAAAATAAAACTGCTGGTGCATAGTGTAGTTAAATCATGATAAAACTTTGCAAATTTACATGTGAGTAAAGCATCCGATGAAAAACCACTTTAAGTGTCTAAAAGATGTCAGAAGGAGAGTAGTGTAAAAAGTGTAAAACATACCTCCAGGAGTTGTGCCTCCAGGGGTCATACTTGGAGTCATAGCACTAGGGGTCATCGATCCTGTCTGTGCACCAGGAGTCTCATCCCATCTGGATCTTCTCTTGCTAGCCCCTGGGGTGGGTGTGTCTTCAATCAGATCCCCTCCTCTGTCAGTCTTTGGGGTTTCTGCCCAGCCAGCATGGTGACCGCCAGGTGTGGTATGACCAGGTGTTTCTGAAAAAAAAAATCATATATTGAGATCCATTATTGACAGAGAACCACATTAGCTCCAGATAAAGACAGTACTGTATTTACCCTAAGTATTCAGATAGGCATGAGCAAACAGCATAGACCTATATCAGACGGGAAGCACTACTGACTGAGTTTTACTGCCCAGTCAACACTGTTAAGGTCGTGTCCAGGCCATCAGTTAACCTATTCACACTTTTTCCTGGACTTGTGCACATACTTTCACCGATAATTGATAAATGCCCTGCTTGAATCAGCGGAAGGGGAGAATGACTGTTGAAATCATGATCAGTCTCAACGAAAGTTATGTAGCATAACTGGTTCAAACAACAAGCTACATCAAAAGATAGCCATACTAGCTTGCTTAAATGACACATGATGATGATTTGGTGTTTTATGTCCCTTTCAACATTACTTAAGTCATACTGAGATGATGGAAGGGTAATAATGAAAGGCTCTGTGCAATTGAGTACCATACAGTCATGAGTTGAATTCCATATAAGTGGGATTCAAACCCCAGACCTCGTGATTGTTAAGTTAGATGTGCCGAACGCTAGGCCATCCAGATGCGTCTTCAAATGTTTAGAATAAGTTCGTTTATGATAAGGTTTTACTGCCCAGTCAACCCAATGGGATCTACCTAACCCCACTTTTACAGGACAGGCTTAGTCCTCTATGCAGTTACCCAGTATTGTGCACATTTTTTCACCAGAAACTGACAACTGCCCTTCATGATCAAATCTCCACAAAAGAATGTTGCAAACCCGGTGAGGGTCCAACCCGCAACCTCCTGATCACCAGTCAGACGTGCATCCAACTGAGCCAGGCCAGCGTTTAAAATAAGTATTGCTAGGAGATTACGAGTCTGAATATGAAAGGTAGATAAATACAGAATTCAGAAGATATTTGCTGTTTTTTATTCAGAAGATATATATTTTGCACCAACCATGTTGCATTACTAGAAAATGAGTAAAATGTATCAGGAACAGAATGAAATGCAAAACATTATTTTAAAAATAAAAAAAAAATATTCAAAATGGTATCTCAAAGGAATTATAAAGGAGTATTTGGTGGTAATTCTTGGATAATTTTCTCACCGAGGCCCTACTAATTGAGTATCCACATAGCAACAGATAAGGCGCCTTTTTCATCCGAAAAATGCTGATATCTTTCTTATTTCTCAACAAAAACATATGTTGTGGGTATTCATTAGAAGCGCCTCAGCGAGGCGCTTCTAATGAGTACCCACAACATGTTTTCGTCGAGATAAGAAAAATATTATGTGAAGACATATTATTAGGGTGAGAACACTATTTGACTACTCAAAGCAAACTTGCCTCTTTCTGTCCTTGGTGTTTCATCCCATCTGTTCCTTCTAGCACTTGGTGTACCCTGGTGTCCTGGGGTATCTCTACCCGGGGTGGCTGCCCCTGGGGTAGCATGGGCTGGGGTACTCTCCCACATTCTTGTACTCACTCCAGGGGTAGCTCCTGGGGTGGTTGAGCCTTTGGCTTTGCCTGGTGTTTCATCCCATTTGGCCTGAAAAAAAAAAAAAAAAAAAATACTAAGCATTTTAATGCATATCGAACTACATTTCAAACAAATCTTAGGCATCATGGTCAATCATGCACTCGAGCATCTGTTATTTTTTTATTGACCAAGTTGAAGTTTTGTGGCCCAGTCAACCCATTAGGGTCATGTCTAACCGCTCAAAATTTCCAGAGAGCCCAACAAAATTTGCAAAGGCCCATTGAAATTCTAAATTTTACATGTATTTGAATAGGACATTGGCCTATGGGCTAGAAATACCCCTGCAATTTCCATGCTACTTGATCTAGGTGTAGGCTGTTTGCTGGTGCCTGTCTGTCCAAATACTTTGGGTAAATCTGGTACATTGTATATACAGAGTAGTTGTTAAGGAGTATTTGATGATAATTCAGGGATAATTTCATAGCTACAGATAAGAGGGGGTATCCACATAATATTTTTCTTATTTCTTGACGAAAACATATGTTGTGGGTACTCATTAGAAGCGCCTCGGCGAGGCGCTTCTAATGAGTACTACAACATGTATTTTCGTCGAGAAATAAGAAAGATATCAGCATTTTTCGGATGAAAAAAGTGCCTTATCTGTTACTATGTAATTTTCCCTAATTCTTCACAAAAACATAATTTGTGGGTACTAATTAGAAATGCCTGGATGAGATGCTTCTAATGGGTACCCACAACATATGTTTTTATGGAGAAGTAAGAAAAATTATCCCAGAATTATCACCAGATACTCCTACTTAACAAGTATTCTATATATATGAGCTGTCTATGAGATATCTTAAGAGCATGTGAGCACCGTTCATGCCCAGACAAGACTTTGTAACTGCAATGTTACTATCAGAGCATACATAGTTTTCCCAGACAATACTTCCCAGAAACACCTTCAAAAGAATTAACTCTGACATAGAAATATTTCCCTCCCTTCCCATTAAGCTCTGGGAGCAAGCACTTTCCTTTAAGAGTACAGTAATAACCCTAAGTATTGGCACAGATAGGCTGCTGAAAACTGTAGACCCAGATCAGACGCCGCAATCTAGATACCGCAGATTGCGGCACTGATCAAGGTCTTCACTCTTTGCCATACAAAACAGGCTAGTTTAAATTTCAAGCCAAGTATGGTTGAGGAGTTACAGATTCTGATTACTTATGATAAAAGCTATAACACTCACATGTGAGGGTGTTCCAACTTCAGCTTGATCCCAGGTTGAAGCCTTTTTCTTTGCTGGAGTATCATCCCCACCTCCTCCTGCAGCCTGATCCCAGCGCCTCTTCTTCTTCTCGCCAATCTTTTGTTTCGGCTCTGAGCCATTCATAACCTTCAGATCACCAGCCTTTGCCTTCTCACGCATCTGTTCGCGCATCATTTTCTGAAGAGAAACAAATAGGGGTTATGGTCAGGATAGCTTCCATTGTCATTCAGGTCAAATATTCAACTGTCAAGGTTCCAGATAAGAGGTGTTTTTTGTTTTTTTTTGTTTTTATTTTTTAGGAAAGTATTTTATTTACTTCTCTATGAAAACCTTATGTTGTGGGTACTCAAAAGATGCTTCTAATGAGTACCCAAAACATACATTTCTGTGGAGAAATAAGAAAAATATCAGTAAGTTTTGGTTGAAAAAAAAAAGCCTCATCTAGAGCTTTTGGCTGGTTGGGTTGGAGTTAAACGGCCCAGTCAACACTATTAAGATCATGCCGAGTCGGTCAGTGTACCTAACACTATTTTCCTGGGCAGGCTTAGACCTCTAAGCAGTTAAGAGTTCCTATGCACATTCTTTCGCCAGAAACTGACAAATTCCCTTCTTGAATCAGTAGAAGAGGGAGAATGGCCACAGAAAATATTTCGTGATCAAAATGTTGCAAAAAAAGAATGTTGCAGGATGTGGCTAGGACTGAACCTGCGACCAGAATGCCGAGGCCGACATCTGGAGCTATGCCTGTGCCTGGAAAGAAAAGGTCTTTTTGGGCTTAAGTGAATAGCAAAGGCCCTAGTCAGCCTATTATCATTTTATTTTGTTACTGTACACTTTACCTTTTCAATTCCAAATAACTTTTGCCACAAGATTTTCATTTAATCATAATAATGTATTACAATAAAAAGAATTAATGCAATTAATGCCTGGTTTCATAGCTCTTGATAAGGCCCTTTTTCAGCCCAAAAGTATCTATCTATTTTTCTTATTTCTTGACAAAAACATATATAGTGAGTACTCATTAGAAGTTCTCTCAGCGAGGCACTTCTAATGAGTACTCACAATATATATTTTTGTCAAAAAAAGAAAAGAAAACTATTTGCCTGATATCCAGTCTTATCTAGACTTATGCTGATTTGATTATTATCTTTTATGATGATGTGGTGAGAAAACACACCTTCTGACATCTGCGCCCAACGAGGACTCAAATCAGCCTGCCCATCCACACAGTCTGATCGGTCTTTGTTGTCTGCTTAACCCTTGTCCTGCTGAATAAATTAAGATGCCACGCCCACTTTTAATTTTCAGCCAATCAGATAACTTGATCCGGATTGCTGCTGTAAATTCACATACTTAATGGCAAACAGTGCAGATCCAGATCAGTTGGCTTCTTCAGAAGCCAACTGATCTGGATCTACACTGTTTGCAAAGGCAGGATATATCCGGGTTCAGCAGGACAAGTTTTAAAGAAACCTTCCGACATTGGCTATTCAAAATGTGCCCAGTGAAGATTCTGCTCAGATTGCACAGATTGCGTGAATGCACAAACTGAACCTTCTCTGGGCGAATGTCTGAAGGTACAGTTTCCAACATTGCAACCTATATGAGCCAGCACACGCTAAAACCTACAATAAGCAGAGGAATTGTTAACCCTTAAAACTCCAAGAAAACCTGCATCTGAAAATGTCGTCTGTTTATGTCGTCTGCTGAATATTATTGCAAACTTTTTGAACCTATTTTTGCATACAGGCAAACAGTGTGGACCCAGATCAGACTGCTCCTAAAGGAGCAGTCTGATCTGGGTACACACTGTTTGCAGAAATGACTTTTAAAATCACAAGCAGAAATATTATCCCAAAATTATCACCAAATACTCCTTCTTAGGAATTCCCCTGAATAAGAACTGTTTAACTAGCAAAGACTCAGATCAGCCTGTACATCCAGCCAATATGGCTAGGGTTTTTGTTTATCTCTTGATGGATAGCCTGGAGGCTGTAGAAGGCACATGATCAGCTAAGACTCTAATCACTGTATGGATGCACAGGTTGATCTGAGTCTTTGCTGGTCACACATCTAATTATATGTTTTGTTGTGTGCTCACTCATATATCTTACCATCAAATAAGTGATGTTTTCAGATATATATATATATATATATATATATATATATATATATATATATATATATATGCTCTTATTATTAAAAATACTAATGCATATTACGTCTTTACGAGACATTCTGCCTTACCATGGGTGTAAAATTACTTCCTGACTGGAATAATAGGTGGAAAAACACCATATGCCCAAATCACTTGCCCTTACTACTATAGCAAGTGACCAGAGAATCACATTTTATATTCCCAGCACCACCTCCAAAGCTAATGCAAAATTTTTCTAAGTCCATGACCTTGACCTCTAGGTTTACTAAGGGACTCAGGACATGTAACTATGAAATCTCTAGTCCCCTAAGACAAAATTGATAGTATGATGATAGTTACAAGTAACAAGCATCTATTAATGCTTAGCTCTCTGCGTAAAAATTTCAGTAGACGACATTTCTAAATATTTTTATTATTTTTTCTAGAAAACAGGCATTGACATTCCAAGGAGACAATTTGCATGAAATGTCAAAGTCTATTTTCTGGGGGAAAAAAAAGAAAAATATTATTAATTTGTCATCTGCTGAATATGCCCTGATAGTGTATTCTTACCTCTTTCTGTGTAAGGTTTTTCTCCTGGAGAATCTGCTGGTAGGTTCTGGCAGCAGGGTCTGGTGTTTTACCACCTGCAAGCAGAAAACAGACATGTCACGACCAAGGCCGTGACAAAAAACACACAATTAGTAAATGATCTATTGAACGGAAAATTCCAAAAAAAAATATTATACATGCTAGAAATGACATCAATAATAAAAGAGATACCAAAACACTTATTTTACAAAGCTTGATTTTAAAAAATGCATTACCACTGAATGTATACTTTCTTTAATTTTCATCCATAAATGGTATTTGAATTTATTGAAAAGAGTTTTTGACATGAACAACTTTTTTTTTTATTTCCCTTTCCTTAATCCTTGCCATGCTGAACAAATTAAGATGCCACGCCCACTTCTAATTGTTAGCTAATCAGATCACTTGATACAGCTTGTTGATATAAATTCACATACTGAATGCCAAACAGTGCAGGTCCTGATCAGTTGGCTTCTACAGACTGTAGAAGCCAACTGATCTGGATCTACACTGTTTGCGAAGGCAGGGCATACTCAGGACCAACAGGACCAGAGTTAAAGGCTCCATATTCCTCAAAAATAGACATTTTGTTATCCAAGAAAGGTTTAATAAATTGATATATACTATTAATACAATCATAAAATGTGGCACCTGACAGCCTGTAAAATTTGAGTTACCGGTAATCTCTCATTCTTGAAATGAAATTTTTTATTATATCTCTGAATTAATGTTGCCAACATTAATTCAGAGATATGATAAAAAAATCATTTCATTTTTTTTATCCAATTCAAAAACGAGAGACTTACTGAAATTTTACAGGCTGTCAGATGCCACATTTTATGATTGTATTAATACCATATATCAATTTATTAACCTTTCTTGGGTAAAAAAAAAATGTCTATTTTTGAGGAATATGGAGCCTTTAACCCATTTACGTAGAGTGGACTCTTCTACCACAACTCTTTGAACCGGTCTATTTCCAACAGTAGATTGTGGTTAGTTTTTATTATTACTACACTGTATGTTTTAAAGAGATTTCTGTATTTAATGCAAACAGTGTAGACCCTGATCAGATGCCGCATTCTGCGGCATCTGACCTGTGTCTACACTGTTTGTCAATTGCCCTTTTGTGGGTTTTCATAACTTTGGATAATAGAGGTATCCCATTATTTTTTTTTTCTTATTTCTTCATCAAAACATATGAGAATCTTCAAATAGATCTGATCAGTCCATACTAGTTGCTAAAATAATGTATGGACCATAAACATTAGTGAACAGCTTACACCCTGATCAGACTGAGTGGATGCACAGACCAATCTGGGTCTATGCTGATTGCATGTCATATGGCTGCTTTCTATTTGGAAAGCCTCATATGTTGCAAGTACACAGAAGTGTTTCAGATGGACACTTCCAATAATGAATATCCTCAAAATGTTTTATGGGAGAGATAACAAAACTATCAATTATTAATTTTGGCATATGATATCTAGAATTAGGTCTCCTGTCTGTAAATTTGTCCACAAATGGCTAAAGATTAAGAACCAGAAATAAGTTTTGTCTTGTACAGTTTTGTCATAGCTATAGATAAGAGAGGGTATGCACAGATTTTTCTTATTTCTCCACGAAAACATGCTGTGGGTACTCATTTGAAGCACCTTAGCAAAATGGCAAGGCACTTCTAATGAGTACCACAACAGGTTTTTTTAATGGCGAATTAAAAAAAAAAAAGTTTTTTTTTTTTTAGTTGAAAAAAGTGCCTTATCAGGAGCTCTGTTTGTTATAAAAAGTTGTTCATGTCAATTATCAGGAACATTTAAGGCATTATAGCTGTAGTCATATCCAATTGCAGAAGCTTGACATGAGAAAGGTGCCTAAGTACTATAGATCAAGGTCAAATACTTTAATTACCAAAAATATTTGACACTGTTACTCTGTATCATTTTTATTCAAAACACTTAACACTTAGCATGATGGGTAAAATTTTCTGCAAACAAAATAAATGATGATGATGACTTGGTGTTTTACATCCCGTTCAACATTTTTTCAAGTAACATGTACCTTTTCAAATATCAGCTACCTCAGCACATTTTGGAACATTGCCTATTTTTTTCAAAGACATTCTGGCAAGCTGCATTATGGCACTCGTACTCTTTTGAAAAAGCAAATGTGCGATCCCTATTTTCAGAATCACACCAACACCCTGAGGAGGAAGAGGTTCCTAAGGTTTTTCATTAATATTTTGGAATCATTTTTTGTTATTTTGCCAGATACAACTATCTGCATTAGATGAAAATGATTTCACATCAAGCTTTTGCAGGATATGATCGAGCTACAAACATTTATACGTACGCTACTGTTTCGGCAGCTATAATTTACCCGATCACCTCATCTCTGCAACAACTTGACGGCCTAAAATAATTCTGAAATTAGTGTAGAGCTTTTCAAAACACCCCCACTTCCACACAACTCTCACCCAGACTTAAAATATCACTGAAGTCACATGACAAACTTGTAGTCAAATAACATCCTGCCAAAAATATTGAAAAATTGATAAAAAAAAATGTGTCTCATTATATCCAATTTGAATATATGGTTTCAGTCGCTACTAATATCAAACACCTTATGCCATAGCTCCACATACGCGGGATTATCAAGCAAATATTTTTCTTACTTCTCAATGAAAACATACATTGTGGGCACTCATCAGAAGCGCCTCAGCGAGGCGCTTCTAATGAGTACCCACAACATGTTTTCACGAAGAAATAAGAAAAATATCCATATATTTTAGTTGAAAAATTGTCATACTTGGAGCTATGTTTTGCATATTAATATATCAATAATAAAACTTTTGAAGAAAAAAAAAATAATGATTACTAAAAATCTTATTTTGCCAGAGTTTTAAATCAAATATTAATTACATTAAGTTCCATACTGTAAGCAGTGATTTAACAAAACCTACTCAAAATTAAAAAATATATTATTGAAAATTTTTTCTTATACTTGAAATGTGATCCAGATATTGAAATGCCCATTATATATGAAAAATTTATAGATGTGAGACATGGTGTGGTCATCTAATGTTGTTTCATCTTCCGGAGTCCAAAGTCGCTAGAAAGGAAATGGATACGAGATTAGTCTCGGTCTGACTATAGTAGGTGTACAATGTCAAAATAGCACACACAAATGCTCTACAATATATTGCCTTCTATAACCACAAACATTCTTTCATTCTCACTCATTTTAACCCACTCTCCCACGTATAATATGCTTTCAGCTTGCTGATAAATGGGAAGCAATATGTATCATATATAAATTTTCAGACCTCAAAACAATGGCTAACTGTTTTACTGCAATTACATGACCACATATACACAGCTTTCATTCACTCAGACATCCTCTACACACAATATATATGAGATTTACATGTACACATGGACCTCTTTATCACACGGGTCATTAGGTCATTAGAGCACAGTTCATGACACTAATTTCATAAGGCACAGGTCCTAAAAGTTCAACAGGTCTATTTGACAACACACTTGTATGTCTAAAAGGCACTGGCTCAATGGACAACAGTGCTCCAGCTAGCCCTATACAGAGGGGTGGGCCGCCCCTCTTGCCGATTTCTGCCGCCCCTCTGCCTTTTTAAGCTGCTTACTGGCTTATTTCAACTCCAGACATCAAACCCAACATTCCAGTATAAATTTTATTAAAATTGGACCAAAATTAAAACAGTTATCAATATTTAACATAAACCACTCTCTGGGCTAATTCAGCAGATGACAAAATGACGATATTTTTCTTATTTTTCCAAGAAAACAGCATTTGACATTTCATCCTGTTTTCTGGGAAAAATAAGAAAAATATTTCAGTATGTCATCTGCTAAAAATTTTACCCAGAGTTGATACTGAGCACATCACATATGGTGCCCTCATTCTTGTATGACCGCGCAAAAAGTGCACTATTCGGCGCCCCTCTGCCCTGAAATCCTAGCTGGAGCACTGGACAACTATGCAAACCTTTTCAATCTTTAGAAGCAGTTTGACCTGGATATACATACTTTATGTAGGTCATATGTCTGTCCATAAACAAGGGTTAACTCTAGTCCTGCTGAACCCGGATATGCCTTGCATATGCAAACAGTGTAGATTCAGATCAGCTGTCTTCTGAAGAAGCAAACTGATCTGGATCTGCATTGTTTGTAATTAAGTATGTGATTTTTGTATCAAAAACCTAAATCAAGTACCGGTAATCAGATTGGCTACAAACTAAGTGTGGGCATGGCATCTTTATTTATTAAGCATGGCAAGGGTTAAGAAGACAGGAGTGCAACATAGTGAGACCTTGACCTCCAAGGCAGGGAGCTAGGTGCTGCATAGGCAATTTTGTTCTTGGGTACCTCTCTACAATTATTTAAATAAGACAAAAGTGCAACAACACTAGTAGACTTTGACCTTCAAGTCAGACAGCAAGGAGTTGCACCCGACATATGACAAGGTTGTGGGGTACAGCTTTGTAACATTATTTTAAATCGCAGTCATAAGCCAAAAATGAATTAATACTACACCCATACTAACATCTGAACATTTCAGTGCAACCTTGACCTTCAAAGCAGGGAGCCAGGTATTGCAGGTAACACATAATCTGGTTGTGGGAAACACCTCTGTTAAGAATATTTCATAATTCCATCATGTATCACAAATCTATAAGCCTGATACTAACTACTACCATACTTATATAGGCAATATGAACAAAGTCTGTGTGACTTTTACTTTCATCACAGGAAGCTGTGTTTTGAATGCAACACACAAACTTCTTGTGGGGCAGTTTGTGCAATATTATTTCAGATTCCCTTCATAATTAAATTTTGTTTTGGAGCATTTTTATATTGCAAAATTACAAATGGAAAGGTTTTTACATTTCTCAGAGTAGATGCACAGACGGACAGTTCAAGCCATCTAGGAGGTGAGGGGCTTTGGGAGCTGGGATGGAAAGAGGGATTTAGTATACAGCACAGTACGACTGTCGATTTTGCTAAACTTCAGCTGAACCTGTTGTGCATTTGGAAGGAACAGTCAAGCTCAACAACGCATAATTCCATACAATTACAAGACTGCCAGTCTCAAAACTGTATGCAGCAATGTTGGACCATTCACTATATAATGACATATACTTACCTTTTAGTCAATAATTTAATGGAAAAAATCTGAGACAAAAAGTACCCCCCACCATCTCTTTCTCTCTCGTACCATATGCATAACACAATTCTTACAAGATAGAGCAAGTAAACAGATGGCAGACTGATCCTGAGTAGATAAATGCTCAAAGACATGCATGTCTGAAAAAAATATCATCATTTCTACAAGGAATATTAGTTTGCAGAATTTTGACTGAAAAAAAAATGAAACAAGACCCAAAAGATTATAGTATTCTGTACTTTAACATACTTATTTTTCTTTCTTTAAAAAAATAAAATATATTGTTTTTTCCTGAAAATGTAACCCTTAAAGTGACAATCACAACTGCAGCAGACAACATTTGTTTTTTTTTTAAATTTTTCAGAAAAAACAAGTTTTTTCTTTTCTTGTGAAATGTCTGCTTGGCATAAGAGTCTCATGAAATGTCAAGACTTGTTTTGTTTAAAAATAAAAATAGAGTGTCGTCTGCTAGAAATCTTGCCTGGCACTTTAAGGGTTAACATATTATTTATATTATAAAAGAATATATACATTTCAATATCAGTTTACCATCTAAGGCAATGAATTCAGAAATGCAGGCTGGTCATTTACACATTTTGCATTTGTACAACATGTAAGTTTTTTTCTATTTTCTGTGAGGATTATTTATTTAAATTACAAATTTTATTCTAAATACTATAAAACTGTGCCATCTTCTATCAAAACTTTTTTTGACAACCTGTATTTCTGAACTTTGCCCAGTTTAGACATACAATAACTCCCACACAAAAGAAATACAACTTAATAATACTGACCGTCAGCAAAAGGATCATAACGTTCTGGTGAGATGATCATTTGACGTCTTCTTGCCCGATATTCATCCTCTCTGTCTGATATTTTTGCTCGCCTGTGATCTGCCAAAGGGTCAAAATCCTGAAAATAATAAAAACTTTCCAAATTGTAAATTTTTTTTTCAAAAATATTCAGAGTACCATTATTTCTGAACTTTATATTAACCCTTAAAGCGCCAATCACAACTGCAGCAGACGACATTTGGAAATATTATTTTTTAATTTTTCAAAGAAAACAAGTCTTGATATTTCATGTGAATCGTCTGCTTGGCAGACGTTTCACATGAAATATCAAGACTTGTTTAAGCAGACGTTTCACATGAAATATCAAGACTTGTTTTCTTTGGAAAAAAAAAAAAAAAAATGTCGTCTGCTACAAATTTTGCTTAGCGCTTTAAGAGTTAAGCATTCAAGTAAGAATTAAATTTTGTTTTGGAGCATTTTCATATTGCAGAATTAGAGATGGATAGGTTTTTACATTTCTTGTTTTCGAACTGGGTATTCCATTTTATTCATAGTGTCAACAAAATCACCACTCCAGGGCCCCTCAAAAATACCTCAATAATTCTAAGTGACAGACACCACAAGATTTCCTTGGAATTATAAGTACTTGTACTTTGAACATACGAAATTGGTAGTATTCGGCTATGTTCGGAAGTTTTAAAGTAGCATCACTGTTTGATCACAGTGATGTAAACAGAATGTTTCTTTAAGCACAAACAAGAATTCTTCAGCAGGCAGTGTTGCAGCTGTAAACTAGACATTTGTCCAAAGTGCTCAAATGATCCAGCCCTTTAGTTGTTTGCCCATATGGCATCATCTATTTTCCAAAATGCTCAATCTGACCTCTTATAAATTCTGACACCTTGCCTTACGCCAGGCATGACCCAGGAGCAACTCTAGCACAGAGTAGAAGGTTTAGGTCTGGGTAAGTAGCCTACTGAATTTCATTTCCTAGTCTAAAAGGTACCCAAGTTATGACCTCCAAAAGAAATGTGGACGTAGATGTCAATGTAAAATCTGACCAACTTCATGTCATACTGACTCATAATCCGTAAGTATGATGTTTATACATCTTATACGCTTCAAGATATAAAAGTACCTAAGTTATGACCTCCTAGAAAAACGCAGACATAAACGTCAATGTAAACTGTTATACATTTTGACCCCTATCCCAGGGCATGACCCAGGGGCAACTCCAGCACACATTTGTAGGTTACGTCTGTGTCTAAATATCATATGAACTTCCTAGCATAAAAGGTATTCAGCTTATACATTCTGACATTTAGCCCCACCCCATGGCATGGCCAAAGGGCAACTGTAGCACAGTTGATGGTTTAGGTCTAGGTAAGTAACATACTGAATTTTAACTTCCTAGCATAAAGGGTACCCAAGTTATGATCTAAGTAGCATACCAAACTCAACTTCCCTGTCAGGCCCAGAATTCCACAGGAATTTGTACAATAATTTATTTAGAAATGTACCAAATTTAGGACCTCCAAGAGAAAAGCGGACATAAATGTCATTGAATGTAAACTTAAACACTGACCCCAAGTCCCAACCCAGAGAAAACTCTAGCACAGAGTTAAAGGCTTAGGTCTGGGTAGCATACCAAATTTCAACTTCCTAGCATAAAAGGTACCCAGTTGTGACCTAAGTAGCATACCAAACTCAACTTCCTAAATAAAAGGTACCCAAGTTTGACCTGTTATACACTTTGACTCCTAACCCCACCCAAGGGCATGACCTAGGGGCAACTCTAGCACAGAATTGAAGGTTTAGGTCTGGGTAAGCAGCATAACGAATTTCAACTTCCTAGCATAAAAGGTACCCAGGTTATGACCTCCAAGAGAAAGGCAGATGTAAATGTCAATGTAAAACTGAATGTAAAATTAAACACTGACCCCTAGTCCCACCCCAGCGCATGACCCAGGAGCAACTCTAGCAAAGAGTTGAATGTTAAGGTCTGGGTAAGCAGCATACTGAATTTCAACTACCCAGCTGCTGTACCCAAGTTATCTTTTTTTTTTTTTGTCCACATCTTTATTTTATTTTAAGCAGCATAGTTATAATAGATATTGAAATATTGATACATTGTAAGTTTGCACTCCCACACTATCTCTCGTCCTTCTTAAGCTATATACTTTTGTTCTTGGCTCTTAGATTACAACATATATTTCAGAGACTCTTTTAATTAACAAGAGCTGTCGTAGGACAGCGTAGCTCGCCTGCTGGGTACTGCTGGGTACATTTTATATTGTAACATTTTTATCATTAAGAAATTCAAAATGAAATAATCTATGAAATAATTTTCAAGTTATATGGCGAAATCATTCAACCATATAATATAGGTCACACTGACCTAGATGTATTTGTATGTAAATCATTTTGTCGCATAGATATAATAATCCAGGTATGACAATTCTCCATGAAATAGTAATAAAATTAAAAGGCAAAATCACTGAAGCATGAAATATAGGTCACAATGACCTAGATATAGTAAGTGGTCATTCATTGGGTCACATGGAAGTAATATCCCAGGTGTGACATTTATCCAACAAATAGTATTCAAGATATAAGGCAAAATCACTGAACCATGAAATATAGGTCACACCAACAGAGATATATTTTGACGTCAAACATCGGGTCACAAGGAACTAATATCCCAGGTGTGACATTTATCCAACAAATAGTATTCAAGATATAAGGCAAAATCACTGAACCATGAAATATAGGTCACAATGACCTAGATATAGTAAGTGGTCATTCATTGGGTCACATGGAAGTAATATCCCAGGTGTGACATTTATCCAACAAATAGTATTCAAGATATAAGGCAAAATCACTGAACCATGAAATATAGGTCACAATGACCTAGATATAGTAAGTGGTCATTCATTGGGTCACATGGAAGTAATATCCCAGGTGTGACATTTATTCCAACAAATAGTATTCAAGATATAAGGCAAAATCACTGAACCATGAAATATAGGTCACAATGACCTAGATATAGTAAGTGGTCATTCATTGGGTCACATGGAAGTAATATCCCAGGTGTGACATTTATCCAACAAATAGTATTCAAGATATAAGGCAAATTCACTGAACCATGAAATATAGGTCACAATGACCCAGATATAGTAAGTGGTCATTCATTGGGTCACATGGAAGTAATATCCCAGGTGTGACATTTTTCCAACAAATAGTATTCAAGATATAAGGCAAAATCACTGAACCATGAAATATAGGTCACACCAATAGAGATATATTTTGACGTCAATAATCGGGTCACAAGGAACTAATATCCCAGGTGTGACATTTATCCAACAAATAGTATTCAAGATATAAGGCAAAATCACTGAACCATGAAATATAGGTCACAATGACCTAGATATAGTAAGTGGTTATTCATTGGGTCACATGGAAGTAATATCCCAGGTGTGACATTTATCCAACAAATAGTATTCAAGATATAAGGCAAAATCACTGAACCATGAAATATAGGTCACAATGACCTAGATATAGTAAGTGGTCATTCATTGGGTCACATGGAAGTAATATCCCAGGTATGACATTTATTCCAACAAATAGTATTCAAGATATAAGGCAAAATCACTGAACCATGAAATATAGGTCACAATGACCTAGATATAGTAAGTGGTCATTCATTGGGTCACATGGAAGTAATATCCCAGGTGTGACATTTATCCAACAAATAGTATTCAAGATATAAGGCAAAATCACTGAACCATGAAATATAGGTCACAATGACCTAGATATAGTAAGTGGTCATTCATTGGGTCACATGGAAGTAATATCCCAGGTGTGACATTTATCCAACAAATAGTATTCAAGATATAAGGCAAAATCACTGAACCATGAAATATAGGTCACACCAACAGAGATATATTTTGACGTCAAACATCGGGTCACAAGGAACTAATATCCCAGGTGTGACATTTATCCAACAAATAGTATTCAAGATATAAGGCAAAATCACTGAACCATGAAATATAGGTCACAATGACCTAGATATAGTAAGTGGTCATTCATTGGGTCACATGGAAGTAATATCCCAGGTGTGACATTTATCCAACAAATAGTATTCAAGATAAGGCAAAATCACTGGACCGTGAAATCTAGGTTACCTGGACGGTAAAATGTAGGTCACCATGACCTTCACTCTCTTACACTTAAACCGATGTCACATAGTTAGCTGATGTATAACCAGTTGTGTCTATAACCTGTAGGCATATAAGATTTTACAAATGTGTCCTAGATTTTGACCCCTAGCCCCACTCCAAGGCCCACCCTGAGGTATGAACCCAGGGGTATGTTCTTTTGGAATCTCAGAAGACTCCTCCAGGTACCCAAATTCTAAATATGAATGCTCTATGAGGAGTGAAAGTCAAGATATAAGAATTTGAAAAACTTTAACACAGTATTACAAAGGTGTCCTAGATTCTGACCCCTAGCCCCACCCAGGGGCATGAACCCAGGGGTTTATTCTCTTGGAATCTCAGAAGACCCTCCAAGGTACCTAAGTTCCAAATTTGATGCCTCTGTGAGGAGTGACTGTTAAGATATAAGCATTTGAAAAACTTTAACGCAGTGTGACTGGAACGGGAACGCAAACGTGGACGACCGGGGTGACTACAATAGCTCTCCTTGTACTTCGTACAGGCGAGCTAAAAATGTCTCCTTATGCATATAAAACAATATGCTGTTTAGGAAAAATAACATTCTTTATGGTTAAATGAAGTGTAATATTAGCTTGAATTCTTAGCCAATTCTTCATAGCCAACCAAAATTCTTTCACCTTATTACAGTTAAAAAAGCATGTGTATTATTGCTTCAGTTTCGCTGTCACAGAAAGTGATTCTGTCATTGTCAACTTTATTTATTTTGTGAAGAAAAGATATTGTAACTAGTATATGGTTATTTACTTTAACCCTTGTCCTGCTGAATAAATTAAGATGCCATGCCCACTTCTAATTTCCAGCCAATCAGATTACTTGATCAAGTTTTTGATAGAAATTCACATATTTAATGACAAACAGTGCAGATCCAGATCAGTTGGCTTCAGAAGCCAACTGATCTGGATCTACACTGTTTGCTAAAACTGGGCATGTCGTGCTCAGCAAGAGAAGGGTTAAATTGAATCTGTTGTTATTTTACTTCTTTGATTTTACTTTTTTGATACTTTTAATTATATCATTATAGCTATTCCATTCTTCCTGTGTAATATTTCCTTAATATATTTGATGGTGGAGTTGAATCCTGGTTTTCAACAATGATATCACAGAATGTTCTGCTACCTTTTTTGTCTTTACATAATAATTTAAGATAACAATCTTGAGCAACATTTTGTTTTATTTTCTTAAATACAAAATTATTTTGATTGATTTTAGTTTTCCAGTGAGCAGGCAACTTTCTCAATATTCATTGATAGTCTAAAAAGGTCCCATGTATACCAAAATTTTCTTTCAGTTTGTCGAATTGATAAAAATTTCCTTCTCTATTGAGTAAGTCAATTACATTTTTGATACCTTTATCATGCCATTCATTGAAATATAAATTTGAGTTAAACCGTATTGGGCAATATAAAATTTCTAATGTCTCGATCCTGCCTGTGTTCCAAAAGTAATTCCAACTTATTAGTAAATCTTTCCAAAATGTATTTATTAGCTCATTTGCCCATATGCATGCATAATTATTTCCTTTAGTCAAAAGACTAGCCACATTTATGTATGATATGAAAGACTGCTCCATGTGCAACTAGGTGGTGAAATTAGTCGCCTTAGCCATGTACTTAACTTTTAATGCTGTAACAAATCTTTCTATTCATTCTCAAACCCCCTTTCCTTATATCTTTAATTATGAATTGTACTTTTATCCTGTCAGGCCCAGAATTCCACAGGAATTTGTAAAATTATTAATTTAAAATTTTACCCAAGTTATGACCTCCAAGAGAAAAGCAGACATGAATGTCAATGTAAACTTGAATGTAAACTTAAACACTGACCCCTAGTCCCAACCCAGGACCAACTCTAGCATAGAGTTGAAGGCTTAGGTCTGGTTAAGTAGCATACCAAATTTCAACTTCCAAGCATAAAAGGTACCCAAGTTATGACTCTGGTTACAAATGTGACATACACACCTATGGACAACATCACAGCCAAACCCTACAAGCCCCACTCCTGCCTTTAGCAGATAGGGGCATAAAAATGGCTAAGATGTTAGACAGTGAAAACTGGGTCATGGTAATAAAATGATGATGAATTGTTTTAGTCTCTTGTTAGGACTGCAATGTAATATGTGATCTTAGCATCCAGGTCAGAAAAATGGAAAATACATCAGTAACATTACCTTATCATTCAGAGAATCACTGAGGGCATTGAGTGGGGCAGCAGCTCTAGTGGGGTGGTCAGCAACGGCTGGCAAGTCTTCATCATCCTGAAATTAGCAAAAAGAATACATAGAGCTTCAAAAAAACTGCTTCAGTATTAACCCTTGTCCTGCTGAATAAATTAAGATGCCACACCCACTTCTAATTTTCAGCCAATCAGGTTACTTGATCCAGATTGTTGTTATAAATTTGCATACTTGATGGAAAACAGTGCAGATCCAGATCAGTTGGCTTCTTCAGAAGCCAACTGATCTGGATCTACACTGTTTGCAAAACAGGATATATACGGGTTCAGCAGGACAAGGGTTAAATACAATCAAAATTTCAAAAAATGAAAAACTAATAAACCAAAAGACTGAGATAACTACAAAAAGCATTTCAGTAAGATGTGCTTCTAATAAGCATCTATAATGTAAGGTTTTATATGTAGAAGTAAAACGATTAATCAACATTTTATAACCAAAAAAGTGCCTTTTCTACTAAGAGCTAATAATTCTGCAGTTATCTCTCTGCCTTGTCAGTGAATGGCATTATTAAACATTCAAAGGTCAATTACATAAACTATACAAAATATCAAACACAACTAAGAACTTTTGATCAAGTGCATCCCTCAGTATTAGGTTAGCCCTACAGTAAAATGCTTAGCAATCAGCATAAAATTTTCAGCAGATGAAATTTTAAATATTTTTATCTTCCCAGAGAACAGGATTTGTCATTTCATGCAAACTGTCTCCAATGGAGACAATTTGCAGGAAATGTTTGATCCCGTTTTCTGGAAAAAATAAAAATATTGTCAATTTGTCATCTGCTGAAATTGCCCAGAGAGAGAAGTAATGATACAAGAATTCCGCGGAAGGCGTCATCGCACCTGCTGGGGCAAAAGTCACAGGAGCCACAATCAGAACGTGGTTATTAAATAAGTTTATTTCATTCTTAGCAGTGCTTACTTGGAAAACTGGGTTGAAAAAAATGTAGACAAAGTGCCTAGTGGGGCACATATATTCCAGGCCAGTCCCATTCCCTCTAATGGCTATATCTTCAGCACTGACTTTTCGTATCATACAGCCCAATGATAATGGAGCGTTGACGTAAAATGTGTAAAAGTCACTGGAGCATGAAATATAGGTCAAGGTCACGGGTCAAGATACCTGCTAATTCAGTACATCAAGGAGAAGCACAATGCAAGGTATAGTGGTTGTAGGCCTTATAGTTGAGGAGTTATCAAACATCAACGTAAAATGTGTCAAATATAAGTCAAGGTCACTGGGTCAATGTACCTGCCAAGCCAGTGCAATGAGGTGAAGCACTATGCAAGGTTTAGTGGTTGTAGGTCTTATATTTGAGGAGATACCGAACATCAACATAAAATGAGTCAAAGTCACTGGAGTGCACAATATAGGTCAAGGTCACCAGGTCAAGGTACCTGCCGAGTCAGTACATCGAGAAGAAGTGCTATATAAGGTTTGGTGGTTGAAGGCCTTACAGTTGAGGACATAAGGAAGGGTGACGTAAAAGGTGTAAAAGTCAATGGAGTGCGAAATATAGGTCAAGGTACCTGCAGAGTTCATACATTGAGGAGAAGCACTATGCAAGGTTTGATGGTTGTAGGCCTTATAGTTGAGGAGATATCGAACTTTGACATAAAATGTGTAAAAGGCACTGGAGCGCAAAATATAGGTCAAGGTCACCGGGTCAAGATACCTGCGGAGTCAGTACATCTAGGAGAAGCACTATGCAAGGTTTGGTGGCTAGAGGTCTTACACTTGAGGAGATCTAGAACATTGACGTAAATTATGCCAAAGTCACTGCAGCCAAAATATAGGTCAAGGTCACCAGGTCAAGGTATCTGCCAAGTCAGTTCATTGAGAAGAAGCACTTTGCAAGGTTTGATGGTTGTAGGCCTTATAGTTGAGGAGATATCGAACGTCGACACAAAATATGTCAAAGTCACTGGAGCGCAAAATATAGGTCAAGGTCACCGGGTCAAGGTACCTGCCAAGTCAGTACATCTAGGAGAAGCACTATGCAAGGTTTGGTAGTTGTACACCTTATAGTTGAGAAGATCTGGAACGTCAACGTAAATTGTGTCAAAGCCAATGGAGTGCAAAATATAGGTCAAGGTCACTGGGTCAACATACCTGCCAAGTCAGGAGGTCAGGGAGATGTGTCATGCAAGGTATCATGGTTGTTGTAGAATTGTAGTTGATAAGACTACTAACTTTGACGTAAATGTCAAACTTCGACATAATAGAACTGTTAACAGACAGACGGACGGACGAACGGACAGACGAATGGAAAAGCGGGCACCTATGTCGCAAAGTCGGGAGGTCAGGGAGATGTTTCATACAAGGTTTGATGGTTGTTTAGTCTTGTAGTTGATTAGAATACTAACTTTGACATAAATGTCGAACTTCGACATAACAGAACTGTTAACAGACAGACGGACGGACGAACAGACAGACGAATGGAAAAGTGGGCACCTACGTCACAAAGTCGGGAGGTCAGGGAGATGTTTCATGCAAGGTTTGATGGTTGTTTAGTCTTGTAGTTGATTAGAATACTAACTTTGACATAAATGTCGAACGTCGACATAAATGTTGACAGACGGACGGACGAATGGACAGACATTCGGAAAAGCGGACGCCTATGTCGCAAAGTCAGGAGGTCAGGGAGATGTTTCATGCGAAGTTTGATGGTTGTTTAGTCTTGTAGTTGATTAGAATACTAACTTTGACATAAATGTCGAACGTCGACATAAATGTTGACAGACGGACGGACGGACTGACGGACGGACTGACGGACGGACAGAAAATCGGACGCCTATATCGCACCCTGCTACAAGCAGGTGCGATAAAAAGTGCTAAGCCAAATTGTAGCAGATGATGTTCTAAAACTGTCTTTGTTGTTTTTCAGAGAAAATAAGTCTCAACATTTCATGTAAGGGTACTCACTACATGTTCTCATGGAGAAATAAGAAAAGTATCAACACCGGTACTTTTTATGTAACTCCAGATGAAGGAGAGATGGGAAATAAAGTATTTTCTGGGACAAAAAGTAATAGTCACTCTTCAATATAAAGAACATTACCATAGCTCCAGAGAAGAGGAGAATCCACATACCCGTAATAACCTTAAAGCGCCAATCACAATTATTGTCGTCTGCTTTGTCATCTGCTTGTGATTTTAAAAGTCATTTTTGCAAACAGTGTGGACCCAGATCAGACTGCTCCTTTTGGGTCCACACTGTTTGCCTGTATGCAAAAATAGGTTCAAAAAGTTTGCAAGAATATTCAACAGACGACATTTTCAGATGCAGTTTTTCTTGGCGCTTTAAGGGTTAAGTATTGGGATGGGCAGGCCTTTGCAAACAGTGTAGACCCAGATCAGATGCCACAGAATGTGATCGTGGCCTACACTGTTTGCCATATATACAGCAATATTTTAGACTCATCAAGAGGTAGCAGAATGGACTATTTCAAATTCTAGGAGAAGTATGGTAAGTAGATAAGGTGTCCCAATACTTAGGGTAAATACTGTCATATTTTACTTATTTCCCCAGAAAAATGTATCTTGTGGGAACCCATAACAAATGCCTTGCCAATGTTAAGGCACTTCTAATAAGTACACACAATATATATATTTTTATGGAGAAATAGAAAATATCAGGACTAATTGTGTGAAACTAGAAATGTGTCCAAAGGACATGGAGGTCCCTTGCCTAAAAAAACTTACATGTACATTTTACATGCCTGAAAAACAAACGCAAATTGCTAACGCCATCTCCAACACGGCCGGAGACAGACGGATGGACAGGGGTAACACTCTATGCCCTTTCCACCATTCTTTGAATGGAGGGGGGCATAAAAAGCCTTGTCTGAAGTTATGCATTATGGTATCAGCGGTGTCATTAAATTAATCATAACTTACTTCTGCATCTTCATTTGGGGCAATGTATGTGTGATATCCTTCAAATTTACTTCTAGTTGAGCCATAAATATCTGTATCAAAGTGTCCTCCAGCACCTAGTCCAACTCTCTGTTTCTCCGGCTCCTCGCCTATGTTTTCTTTAAGAGCTTGTTTTTTTGCTTGTATATTCCGAACTTGCTCCTCTATGCCTGCAAAGAAAATGGAATATGGTAAAACAGAAAAGAATTCATAGCAACAGATGGCAGTGATTTTTTTAGGCGTGCGTCCTGCATCCTGTACGCATAATTTCGCCAGAGGACGCAATAAATTAGCCTCGGTGAGTCCCGTGGACTCATAAAATTCTCGAATGTATGCACGTTTTGCTTCTTGAAATCTACTTTCATTTTCGGAAAAAGCGAATGCGCAAGCGGTGTTTCAGTACCGTGTTTGGTAAAAGCCAATACTGAAAGGCGTCGTATCTCTACGGTACCCCGATTCTACCTATACAGTCAAAAATCAATACCAAGTTGTCCAGTACCGGAGGCAACCGTAGCGGACACTAAAGTATTGGTTTTTAGTCTGTTGAGAACTTTTTATCGTAACACCGACATTGACATTGCAATTGTCAACAGGAAACAGTGATCGCTTTTTGTTTCTTTTTTTTTTTTTTTTTTTTTTGAAAGAAGAAAAAGATGCACCCTAAAAAGATAATAAAACAATAAAACTAGACCCCTTACAGCAAACGCTGTTCGGTCTGCTACGTCAGCAAATCAGACTGACACTGACAACAAAGTCTGTGACTGCCGATGATGGCGATCTCGATAACGGAAACCCCCAGTTCCAAACTGAACCCACAAAGCAACAGACAAAAAAAGTCTCTGCTTTGTATTACGGTCTAGTCAAAACAGACAAAATGTCTGTCCTTAATTATGTATCACAGGTATTTGATCATCTGTCACAAAAACTGAAGTTTTATGAAAACATTTTCATAAACCTGTAGGTGAAAACATTTTCTTAACACTTCTGTTTTAATAGACAGTGGTACTATAGGTTCATATTTCTCAGGAAGTTTTCTGGAAAGAATTAAAGCAACTCAGTCACCACTATTTACTTTTATTGCACATCTAATTAAAATACTAAGAAAGTAGTTATAAAACACTGTTAACCAAGTTTAAATGAAAAGTCTAGGACACAACAAAATATTTCACCACGAGTCCCAGGCTGGATGCATAGTTTGAGTTTGGGATGCATGAATTCTGGACCTAGCGAGTCCCAGGACCCATAAAGGCAAAATTGTAAAAAAATCACTGACATAGGGCACTTTTTTCATCCGAAAAATGCTATTTTTCTTATTTCTCCATGAAAACATACATGTATGTTGTGGGAACTCATTAGAAGTGCCCACAACATATGTTTTCGTGGAGAAATAAGAAAAAATATTCTGTGGACACCCCCTCTTATCAGATCTGTAGCTATGAATTTCCCTTGTAGTTGTGGGAGGGTGGGGAACAGCCAGAAGAGAGAGATGGGAACCAAATGTTTCAAATACAAGAATATTTTTTTTTTTTTCAAATGAGTTCAATTTTACTGTGACATGTCCCAGCTGCAAAAGAAACCCTGATATCAACCTTTTGAAAATCCATTAAAACATTGTTCACAGTAAACGGATGCCCCCGCTGTGGGGTACCTGACTATAAAACTGCAAAATTCTACCTGTTACAAATGCCTTAGCCCGAGTCTAGCAGGATCACCTATGTACATATGTACGTTTGTACGAACACACATTCGTACAGAAGGATTAAGTTTGTATGCACGTGCACACATACCCACATATGGAAAATCGAAAAACTATATGCCCCCGGCATCATCCAATGCGGGGGCATAAAAAGAAAAGCAAAGCAATTAGCTTCCTCTTCCTCAATGAGGGAAAATCCACCAACCAATCAATAATCCAGGACCCAGTTGTTCAAGTTGTTCAAAGCATCCTTAGCTTAACGAGCTTGTTAGTGGACAAAATGTTAACTGTTCTAGGAAGTACAATATCTAATTCACAGTTATTTTTGCTGACAAAATATGAGTAATTGCTACATTTTTTTCAGCAAAAATATCAGCATATATGCCATATATAATGATCAATGTTTTAATAGTGACCCTACTTTAAAGTCAGTGTTCTAATATCAAAGCAAAAATTATTGTGAGCGCATTCTCGATCCAAGTAACATCAAAATTAAAGATTTTGAAAATCCATGATTTTTTTCTATCTGTTTGGTAGCAGTGACGAATTCGTGCCAGAATGGATGCTTTTACCTATCACACTGACATGCGAATGTGTAGTAAATGGTAATAAATGTGAGAGTCTTATGACATTAAAATCAAGGCGACAGCTATTTAATAATAGTTTAACTGTAAATAGTGCATACATAAAGAAGTTCAGAAGTGAGATTATTTCCCGTCAAATGTCAACTAGTCAAATGTCAACTAATCGACACTGTTGTTTTAAATATGCTGTTTTAGGGCCTCAGAGGTGAAGGTCAGTAACTTTATAACATTTATTAAAATCTTGTCAGTTAAATCCTACAAATTTATTTGTGCCGCTGCTTAGATAATAGGATATTGGTATTTGTCCTACTTGTGACTGGAACCCATGGATCGGGACACTTAAAAATTTGCTTGTTTGTTTGTTTTATTCAGGCTTTATGTCGCTTTCAAAAATCTTTCAGTCAGATCACGACAGTGACCAGATGTGGCAGGGAGCTCAATGCTAAATAGACCAGTTTCACAATCATGAGTTTTACCGCCCTCGCTAATCTTGTTAATCCAAAATGAGGCTTGCGGTGTATCACAGATAACACTGATGGATCGTCTGACCATGACTAAGTACACAGAAATTTCTGTGTAATAAGCAGTCCCATTTCTCCTTTATGACTGTCCTCTACATTGCTTTCCAGTTAAATTCAGTACCCCACCCCAAAGAAGATTGTTGCTGTCTGTATTAAGTGATCTTTAGTCTTGAGGTTTATGGATTTAAAGTGAAACATATTTTAATCAAAACCGATTTAAACTCACTTACATGCTATCGCAAACCTGTATATGAAGTATATCCACACATTCTGACCATGACCACCCCTGCTGAGCTTCCAGCAAAATGACATTTCAATATTTACATGTGCTGTGATCAATATACGCTACGATAAAATATCCGGGACTTGTTTTTTACTTGCTGACATTTCGATCTACTGCTTTGATTCGCGGAAACAGTAATTTATTTCTGTTTTTAATATGTGTCGTGTTTTATATGCATTGCTGACAAGAAAACACTACAATCCAACATGGTAATAGTTTGTTTTTCTCCTAAAACGGTTTCCCCGCCACGCTGTCATCTGACTTTACCATTACCAGCATGTGCTACTGTTATGAGCATGCGCTTTTTTCATGTGAGAGCTATAGAAAATTTTAACTTATATTAGAATCGCGAACAGTTCGGTGTATCGTTATCTGGGGTACATCTTTACATAGGGTTTACGGGAAAGATTCGGTGGTACTTAAACTATTTTAATTGGCCAGCAGAAATAACCGTTTTGATGCACAGATCTCGCAAACGGATAAGGTACATGTACTATTTTGCTTGGGTGCTTGTCGACTTTCTGCAGAAAAAGATAAGCGTGCATCTCTGAAGTCAGTGACAAAAATTCGACATCCGAAAATTTTGAATCGGAAAAGAAGATCAATTAAAAAACAGAGCAAAAAAAAAAAAAAAAAAATAAATAAACTGCCAGCCCCAGAGGACAAAAGAAATGACACCCTCGATGAACCAATCCGTCTGTAGAGGTAATACACAATGAGGGAAGGGGTCATAACGGTGTCAGTCGCATGCTTTACTTGCTCGACCAGTTAACGATCACTGAAGTGTTAACTGCCAACACCTGTTTAACTACCGCTTGCTTAGCAAGTAGATAACGGTACTGTTGCAGGTGTGAAAAACATGTGACAGATTATTCTTTTAAGATGCTACCAACTGTAAGAATAACACGTTGAGGACATCAATCAAATAATCCAATCATAATAGTAGTAGTCCTTTGGGGAAAAACACGCATTCGGCGGATTAGGCCTTGGGACTTTTTAGGAAGCTGGACCGGGATTTATGCATCCCAGCGTCCCCGAGAACCCTGAATTTACAGTCCATAGAAACACCGGAATGCACCAAAACACCAAACGCATCTGTATTTACCAAAACGCACTGTAATTATTGGATTTTTCGTGCTGAAATCACTGTGGAAATCACCAAAATCACCAATGTTGGTGCCAAAAAATTCCTTGAAATAAAGTTGTTTTTCATCAAATTTAATTAGTATATTTCAGGATATTACAATTAGTTGTGTAATCAAACGGAAAGTTTCCCTGGACCGAAATCACCATGCTGAAATCACTGAAATATAGTAGCCTCTAGTCTTTTATATATTATTGTATGAAATTTAATACAATATTGTATGAAATTATTTTAACATATTAAATTTCTTATTTAGATATAGTACATTAAAATATTAATCTTTTGATGTTATGAAATAATTTTATATTTAACAGCTATTAAATCAGCAGTCTGAAAAATAAACACTTTGTGTTAATCCAAACGACCCTTTCAAGGGCAGTTGTGCAGGAATGCAGTCTGATTAGTCTTTTTTCGTTTAATGCCTGGATATTATAAGTTCCAGTTTTGCACTAACTGTCAAATTCAGGAAGTCCCAGGACTTCCTAGCTCCAGTATCTGGAAGTCCTGGTGATCAAATTTTTTTCACTCACTTTCAGAAATTCAACCTCAATATTCTTAAACTCTCATTTATGGAGTAAAACTGCCATTCTAAAGCTCAATAACACATAAATTCATTCTAAATTTTTGTTGTAAATGACTAAATATCTTTAAAAGTTGGGAGTCCCAGACTTCCTGGCATTGATTTTTGGAAGTCCCAGGGCAATTTTTAGGAGTCTCTGACTCCCAGACTTCCCTTAATGCAAGCACTGGAATAAATCTGGTTTCTATATCCAGAATTTCAAGGCCTGATGCTGCTTAGATACTAGGTTTGCCATTTTGACAAGATGTCTTTGTTGCTATTCCAGTGACATTTTTACACCGTTCAATTAGAGTGCATTGCGCTAAACGGAACACACTTCGACCTAAACATTAACCAAAACGCACTATAAATATTGGTTTATGTGCATTATAGATACATTATCTACAGCCCGTAATGAACATCTGAGTATCAAAGTTCAACTTAAAAGGTTCACCTTATTCAAAGCATACCCATGTAGATTTAATTCCAATAATTACAGTGTGTTTTGGTAAATACAGTTTCATTTTGGTGTTTCTGTGCGTTCCAGTGTTTCTACAGACCCCTGAATTTATCACAGGTTGTAGCGGGTGTCTTGCATTTCCACACTGTCAATACACTAGCCTTGATACATTTCCAGAATTTTCCGCTGGCAATAATTATCGGAAATAACAATTGTGAAAAGGGGGTCTATTTTAACATGTTTAGAGTGCTGCCTTACTGAAATATCACGCCCAGCACTCTTGAAAAAAATGTCACCCGAGCATGGATCAAAATGGGACCTCTAGCACCAGAGCATATAATCGCTGCGCTATCACGCTCCCCTAAGAAATAAAGAACGTAACCCTGACACAATGTTCCCATAGGGGGCCGGCACGTACAGGGTTATTTTTGGCTAAAATGGCCAAAAAGTAGACATAGGTTTGATAGACACTGTATATATTGTCAATATATACAGTGTCTATCAAACTATAGTGTCTATCAATGTCTACTTTGTGGCCATTTTAGCCAAAAATAACCCTGTACGTGCCGGCCCCCTATGAATGTTCCCGACAGCCCGATATCATGGAAGTGAAGGATCGAAAAAGTGAATCGAAATAATGGCATAAATAGAAATTAAAAGGCATGTTTTAGGTGCTAACGTCTCTAGTTTGATGCAAATATCGTTAACAGTTCATCTGCTAATTAAAAAAAAATTAAACACATCTGGATCAAAGAAATTGTTTAATATTTCATACCATCGACGGCACTTCGCTGCGTCGCCATATTTGTTTTTTCCTTTTTCTTCCCAAAATGCAACGTTTTCTAACGTCCAGCCGTGCGTTTCCGTAAATTACCGGAGATTGTCGGTTATTTACGGAAATGTCCGTAAATATGCACATGTCACATATGAAACGCAAAAGCGTACTAATTCCTTCAACGCGGTCAGTTATTACAAGCATGGACCGATCAGCTTAAACACACAATTATATTCTACCTCACCCCTAAATAGGTGCAGATACCCAAGAAATGCCGTAGGGACACGGATCATGGACGTTTTTTTTTTGTTTTTATTTTTTTTTTGTTTTGTTTTTATTAAAACAGAACTATGCGAAATAGTATCTTCAGGGTAGTTGTAAGATTGTCAATCATAGAAATGTGGTACGCAATTTTCTTTAATTCAAGTGGGCCAGTCGTTCAAGTGCCTTGTCCATCTGGTCATAAAGTCACTGGCCGATTCTATAAGAATTCTGTACTGAAGAAAGTGAGAGTTTTACCGACCGTTCTAAGGCGGTGGTCCCGGTGTTAGTCTTACTCCTTGTTGCTTTGTGGTTTATTCTACGACTTGGAGGCGATTTGTTGTATGTCTTTCCGTGTGTCATTTTGTTCTTGTGTTTTTCAGTCCTTTTAGTATTGCGATTACCTCGCTTGGGGAAGAGAGAGCTAATCTTAGTGCTTTTCGTACGTTTGTTCGGTTTGTGCTTGTTTAGATTTGTCGGTTTCCTCTTCCTCTTGGGGTCTGGGAAGGACTGCGGTTTGTGATTGTGGCACTCCCTGGACTTTTCTCTTACTTTTTTTTTACAATAAGAAACGACCAAGCAAAGGATGGTCAGGAGTTCACCTTTTACATGACAACGCCTCCTCTCATAAGTGTGAGGTCGTTAAGTGTTTTTTTGGTTTCTGAAAAGGTAAACGTTTTTAACCATCCACGTTATTCACCTGACCTGAGTCCCTGTGACTTCTTTTTATTTCCAAGGCTTAAGAAAATGCTTTCAGGAAATAAGTATACGTCTAGAAGTTCTCTTGACAGCGCTATTTATCATTGTCTCCAACAGGGATACTGGACAACATGAACTCGGCCCCTAACAAAGTCGGCCCCTAAGCAACTCGGCCCCTAACAAACTCGGACCCTAATAATTATTAATGATTATTAATATGTTTAAACATGAACATATTATCAGTCTGCATATTTTAAATATAATACATGTCTCTCTATCTATTTTCAGTGTTATTTATTTTAAGTTAATCTTATATGAGTTATTGAGTGTCATCGAAGACTCCTGATAGACTGCGCTGAAGTACAGGCTGATCTGAGTCTTTGCTTGGCGCATATCTAATTAAATTTTATTTTCATTTTTTTAAATTTTTTTTTCATTAACACAGCCACATTTTTATTGTATGGACATGCGCAGCCGCTTAATTGTGTCTATGCAGGCGCAGTTGAATGTATTTCCTTAAAACGTGCATTATTTGTTCTTTTCTTATTTGTGCTGCATTGTCATGAAAAATGTGTATTTTGTTCTTCTATTATTATTATTATTATTGCATATGCTGCATTGTCATAAAACGAGTGCATTATTTGTTCTTTCAAAGCCTTGCATTGCCATGAAACATATGCATTATTTGAGCCAGCACATGGGATAATGATGCTTATAGCATATGCAAACTGCGAAGGCTCAGGCGTGCCTGCGCATCCGCGCAGTCTCACTAGAGCCCTTGCACATATATAGTAAAGAAATAGATGAAGGTTTAGACCAAGAATTAGACATCTAACTCCACTGTATGGCTGGGCATGCGCATTTGAAGACGAAAAGTACCATTATCTTGTGTTACAGCTCATTTGTTCTTTTCTTACATGTGCTGCATTGTTGGAATAAAGTCATGGTTGTTATATTGTTGCTTTCTTTTGTAATAAATCCATTATTCAATACACAGTTTATTTTCTCTTTATAAATACCATTATGGTAAACACAAAACAAACATAAAATAAACACAAAACAAACATAAAATAGATGTGTTTATCTGGAAATCTGAAGATCTCTCTGCTCAATGGATAATCTTTAATACTAACCCACAGCCTCTGCCAACCTACAAAGCATCTCTTTACAAGTTTATGATATGAACACCCGTGTAAATCCCACTTTATACTGGGGAAAAGTAAAATTTACTGGGGTAAACGACTTTCTTATTTCTGTTCTAAAACATATTTTGTGGGTGCTTGTTAAAACAGTATTCATCAAATTTTTCATCTGAAAATCGCCATTTTTACAGCCTCAAAAATAGCATTGCAGTTTACAAGCGTATTATTATAATGTACATTAAGTTTTTTTTTTTTTTTTTTTTTTTTTGGCATATGAAACATGGCAACAAAAATGTTCATTGCTGTTAATGTACTTGGTAAACACAACTATTTAATTTCATCAGTTACCGTAGATCACCGTATTAGACCAATGCGCAGACCTATCTGCTGTCTAAAAGAGCCATCCATTCTAGCTCCGCCCCACTATTGTCTCAGTCAATGAAAGGATTGGAAGACACAATCTCACCTATAGAAAAAACATGTAATATGCCTATTACATAAATTGTTAGTTTCCTAATACAATTTACAGTTGATAACAGACATTTTGGACTATGATCATTGCATGTTCTGGGGACAAGGTCGAATGAAAAACAGACAAAATATTTTGTTTTTAAATACCGTGCAGCTATCCACCAAATGAAACAATATTTTTAGGGGCCGAGTTGGTCAGGGGCCGAGTTTGTTAGGTGCCGAGTTTGTTAGGGGCCGAGTTTGCTAGGGACCGAGATGTCCCGGAATCCTCCAACAGATATCAAAAGAAGACTATTTATCTGTTTTTCGCGACTGGGTAAAAAGGTTACAAAAATGTGTTTCAGTAAAGGGGAAATACTTTGAAGGTTTGTAATAAAAATATGTTTGATAAAACGTAACACTGAAGTTATCCGAACCCAGTGACAAAACTTTTTGCAGGACCCTCGTAATTGATTTTACTTGTTATGTCCAAAGAGACAATATTTCTTTTTTTTCAAATGAGGACACCATCCAGACAGAAAACACTAAAGGTAAAATCTTGTGGATAACTGATTGTGAATTAGCTGAAAACTGAGTCGATTAGATCATTGACACGTGTCTGTCAAAAAGCCATTGATTGTTTAACGTAGAATTCAATAACTAGAAAGAACAAAACATAAACAAATAATCAGCCTTTCATTATATGTTCTTTCTCTCATTATGGTTTGGTACATTTATAAAAAACGGTGCATATTTCATTTCCTTTGGGATCACTGGGACCATTGTGGTATCTTTGAAAATGGAGCTCTGCTCATGTATACGCTGGAGTGCGTAAGCAGTGTTGCAAGCTTCATTACTGCTTATGAAGTCTCAATAAAACCGAGACTCCAATTTTCTAATCTGTAATGTGTTCTTTGTTTCCAAAGGCAATCTTTTTGACGTTATACCAGTATCATTTTATCATTATGGACCGAGTTTGTTATGGGCTGAATTTGTCATGGGCCGAGTTGCTCGGAATCGAGGTACCCCACTATATACACTTTGACAGTACTGGAGCTAGAAAACTGACTGAGTTAAAAATGCGAAAAAAAATTGATTTTTTTTTCAAGAATATACCCAAGCACATGCACGGGTGCGGGTGGAGGTGCCGGGGGAGGTGGGTGTCACAGGATGTCTTGGTGATTGGTAGGACCCGATTTTTGGTCGATTGTTTACAATCGGGCCAAAGTATACAAATGCCAAAATTTCCTTAAGGTAGTTGTCAACATGATTATCAATGACCAATGTAATCAAACCGCGCGTGGGACGAAATCCAAGTTACGGTTATTCATAGCCGCGCTATTCTTGTCGCTGTGACCTAATAGTGCAGAGTAAAGAGGGTTATTTGTAGAACTTGGACTGAGATATTGGCAAACAGTGCAGACCCAGATCAGACGCCGCAGAACGCGGCGTCTGATCAGGGTCTGCACTGTTTGCTTAAATCACAGGAAGATAAGAATGCAATGAAACAGTCTTAGGTCCCCTCCCAGGACCATTTTCCCAGCCTATCAGAGACAATCGATCCACCAGTACTGTCAGTGCTTTGATTTTATCGGCTATTATCGTGGACATTTCCGTAACTTTCCGGAAATTTTCACGGATACATTTCGCTCATGACCTTGAACTTGACATGATTGGCCTGGTTCTTGTTGTTGAAAAATGACGGCAAGAACGTCAGTCTTTCGAACGTTTTATCGAGAAGCTTATCGAATACGGAAAGCAAAGGAATTGAACAGGTGTTCTACAGACATAACTCTCCTCAGTTATGTTTTATTAAACACGATTTCCATTCAAAACTGTTTATATAATTCATTCTAACTGAACACTAGCAGAAATGAAGAGGGGTGGGGTTTTGGTTGTGCCATCAGAATCGGAATATTTTACCGATGACACTTCAAATAGACATTCATTCACCAGGGCCAGCGATTCTAGATCTCACAAGTAACTTTCAGGATATTCTAAAAGCAGGGAGTGCATTTTAAATGTCTTTATCATGCTGTCCTGTCAACAAGGGTACCTAGACTTACCGAAACGAAACCGAAATACCGAAACGAAACCGAAATACCGAAACGGACTATTAAAAAATATAGGGAAAGAGTCCACTTTACATTTATGGCACTGGTTTCTGGTTTTGTTTTGGTATTCCTAGCAATTAAAACGCATATGTGCATAAAAGAGACACAATGGGACTAATTTTGATAGAATGAAACAGAATTACGTTAAGAGCGCAAGGACATTTAAGAGTTTTAATAGCAATAACTATTATGTAAAACATTTTAATCTTTTTTTTTTTTTTTGCAAAGAAATTATTATTTGTTTATTTATCATTTAAACTGTCCTACATGTATAGGTATTTTGGCTCCTCTAAATGGTATTTAAGAATATATTCTGCTAAATCAATGACTAACAGCATTTTCCCTATATATTTAATGGTCCGTTCCGGTATTTCAGAGGTGTACGTCACAGTAAATGAGGCATAATCATTTGATATTATTTTCCTCCTCATGTTTATATATTATATTTATTTGAGAAAATATTTTGTTATTCATATCGCCGCAAAATTATTGATTACATGTAACAGCATTTTCCTTATATTTTTAATGGTCTGTTCCGGTATTTCGGAGGTGTCCCATTAATGAGGCTTCATTTGCTATTAATTTCCTCTTAGTGTGGTTATTATACTGTATGTTTGTTAATATATTATATTTATATGAGAAAATATTTTTTTATTATTATTCATATTGCCGCAAAATTATTGACAAACAGCAATTTCCCTATATTGTTAATGGTCCGTTTCGGTATTTCGGAGGCGTCACATTAATGAGTTTTAATCATTTGTCATTTATTTCTTCCTGAGTAAAGATTTTATACTGTATTAATTTTAATGTATAATATATTTAGGAAAATACTTCTTTATCTATTTCGTCCCAGCATTTACTAGCTATATGCATCTTCCCTGTATTTTTAATAGTCTATTTCGGTTTCTTTTCGGTATTTCGGTTTCGTTTCGGTAAATCTAGGTACCGTGTCAACAATACCAAGCCCTCTTTAATCACAGCCGCTATAATCACAAGCAGCCAGTCCATCACAGTCTTTAGACTCTAAAAGGATCAAACTGCAAATTGTTGGACTTGTTTGCAAGTTACTTAACCACTCCAGATAATCAGCTGAATGTTTTTCACACTTTCTGGGCAAGTTGATAGTCCTGGCCGGAAAGTTAAACTAATTTTAAAAGTTGCAGTACACTGAATAAATAATATTGAGCCGATAACCAGAACAGATTTGCAATAACTGGTATAGACTGTTATATTTTCATTTTTCCTGTTATGATAAGACCGAGTTCACTGGCATATTTTTTGCATGGAGACTTTTCAGCAACAAAACTGGAGGCAGAAGATAATAATTTGTACTAAACAATTTTTGTTACTTCATCATTCATTCGAAACATATTACCAGACTTATCTTACATTAAGACCAGCCTGTAAATATATAGCTGTCCCAGGAATTAATGGTCTTGTAACCTAATGACAGAACCTGCAGAGAACCCACCCTAACCTAACACTGAACATTATACTAAGCAAACCCTCCTTTCTTATACATAGTTCCAGATGTTACTTTTTATAACCAAAAATGACTGATATTTATCTTATTTCTCCATGAAACCATATGCTGAGAACTTGTAATGAGTACCCACAATTTACATTTTCATGTAGAAATAAGTAAACTACTAGATCCCACGTGCAGTCGATGGCATGCCATCGCAAATTCCCATGCTGGCGCAGCTAAGCAAAGAGAAGTGAAAAATAATGTTGCTGTTGCACACCCTTACCACTTGTGAAAGTCATGTAGCAAGCTTGGTTGAATTCTGCTCTGTGGTTCAGGAGGAGATGTGTGATGGATGGACAGAGGCATTCACAATATCCCCATCGCTGATTTTAAAAAGTGTGGGGATAATTGTGTGGATACCCCCTCTCATGTGAAGCTATGTTAAACCTGGAAATAGGAAGAAAATATCAATTTTTCATCTGCTGGATGTCTGCCCAGAGAATGGTAAAGGGGTTTAGGGTTTCAAACACTGTTGTATCTTTTTATGAAACTGACCTATATTTTATGGTCCAATGACTTTTTTAATGTAGGTAAACATGTATTCATTAAAAATATGTTTTCATGGAGAGATAAGAAAAATATAGATCTATGTTTTGTTTGAAAAAGCATCTTATCTGCAGCTATGAGTGTAAGAGTACACATGTATTCTGTAATTTGCAGGCCACTTTGTGTAGGATGTCTAAGAGCCCTCTTCAGGACATCTGTAGGGGAGGTAATCCAGTCACAGCACCCAAGAACTTTATTTCAAATTCCTAGAGTGCCTTTTCCAAGTAAGAGGAAAGAATATTCAGAGAGAAGACTATTAGGGTAAGACTGAGTTTGGATGAAGTAGTGTACCATATTGCCGATAAATGTCCTAAAATTTCATACAGTAATTTGTCTGATGAAGTGACGCATGCAAACAGTGCAGTCCCAGATCAGACTGCTCCATCAGGAGCAGTCTGATCAGAGTCTACACTGTTTGCCATTCCCCTAGGTATTTTTAGAAACAACTGCATAAAAAGCAAAATTTAGGTCACAAAAGTATGGAATAAAGTGTTTGAAATTTTAGGACATTACCGTACCCTAATATTCAGACACCTTTACTCCTTTCCATACTTCTCTTTAACCCTTGTCCTGCTGAACCTGGATATACCCTGCCTTTGCAAACAGTGTAGATCCAGATCTGTTGGCTTCTGAAGAAGCCAACTGATCTGGATCTGCACTGTTTTTACCATTAAGAATGTGACTACATCGACAACCTTGATCAAGTAATCTGATTGGCTGAAAATTATAAATGGGCGTGGCTTCTTAATTTATTCAGCAGGACAAGGGTTAAGAGTTGAACAAGTCCATTTCACTAGCTGTTCGTACATGTATGTCTAAAATTTGCTGGATGATTGGCAAACAGTGTAGATCCCTCTCTACTGCATCTGATCTGAGTCAGTGTGCTCAGACCTGTCTGTCCAGAAAAAATATGTAAATCTGGATATACTGATGATAAAATCAGAAAAAAATGCAGTAAGTGAGTCTTACAGGGCTGTGGATATTTGAAAAATTACATGTACTTTTTAGATCACCTGTACGAAGTACAGGAAGAGCTGTTGCACTACCCCCATTGTCGGCATTGGTGTTGGCGTTGGCGTCGGCGTTAACAAAACTGTTAAAGTTTTACTTCAAAGATTTTAAGACCTTACAGTTTCTAAATCCTCAAATGGATTTAGTTTATATTTGGTATAAGTTTAGATACTGGTCCAAAATTTTATTCAGCCCTATCCACACCCCTGCTCATGACCTGTAGGTCAAGTTCACGGACTTAGAAATTAATGTTAAAGTATTATGTAAAAGTTTTTAAGATCTCTTTAATTTCTAAATCCTTGCATGGATTTACTTTGTATTTGGTATGATTATAGATATCGGTCCAAAATTTTATTTGGCACTATTCCCATCCCTGCTTATGACCTAGAGGTCAAGATCACAGAAATTTGTGTTAAAGTTTTGCATCAAAGTTTTTAAGATCTCTAAATTTCTAAATCCTTGCATGGATTTACTTTATATTTGGCATGATTATAGATATTGGTCCATAATTTTATTCAGCACTATCCCCACCCAATGACCTAGAGGTCAAGGTCACAGAAATTTTATGCTAACAGTTTACCTCAAAGTTCTTGAGACCTTGTATTTACTCATTTACTTTTCAAGTCATACTATATCATACCATTCATTTAGTTTATATTTGGTATACAGATAGCTATGGAAGATGTTCTTCATCCAAAATTATATCCAGTCTTGCCCCTCCCCACCTACCCACCCCTTCCGTTCATAGTCTTCTTAGTGCGAGTTTGTGAGCTATGACGACAGGTCTTGCAGTCAGATCTGAAAAGGTGGGTCAGTTGAGAGTTTATATTTTTTCAGATCCATATCACACTTTTAAATGAGGTTTGTTTATGTTGACATCATGATGAAGCATCATGTACGCAACATTCCTGAGTATTGAACTGCTCCAAGTGGCTGTTAACCCTAGTCCTGCTGAACCCGGATATGCCCTATCTTTGCAAACAGTGTAGATCCAGATCGTTTCTTCAGAAGCCAACCAATCTGGATCTACACTGTTTGGCATTAAATATGTGAATTTGTATTAACAAACTGGATCAAGCAATCTGATTGGCTAAAAATTACAAATGGGCGTGGTATCTTAATATATCGAGCATGACAAGGGTTAATGACAGATTTGAACAGGTCAGTTTTAACCACATAAAATTAAGCATCAGGTTATCTTAACCGTTAAAGCACTAATCATAGCAAGCCATATCTGCTAAAAAAATATTGATATTTTTCTTGTTTCTTCAAGAAAACATACGATGTGGGTACTCTTTAGAAATCTCACAGAGGGCTTCAGGTTTTTATGGAGAAGTAACAAAAATAATTATCTGGCTACTCCTCTTATCTGGAGCTATGAATTGTGGCAAAATTTACTGCAAGAATTTTTATTCTGATTATTCTATAGAACAAATTTTGATTATTTTTTTCCATGAAAACTTATGTTGTAGGTACTCATAATTTTTGTGGAGAAATAAGAAGACTATATATCTGGGCCCAGTTGTTCAAAGCATCGTTAGCTTAATAAGCTTGTTAGTGGTCAAAATGTTAACTGTTCTAGTAAGTACAATATCTAATTCACAGGTATTTTTGCTGAAAAAATGTGAGTAGCTTTTGCAAATGCAAAAGCTACTCACATTTTTTCAGCAAAAATATTAGCATATATGCCATATTTAATGATAAAAGTTTTAAAGATATGTTAACTAACTACATCCTTAGTTTTGAACAACTGGGCTCTGAATACTCCTCTTATCTGGAACTATAACCCATTTTAGTTCAGGTACCCCCATTACGAAAACATGCCTATTCAGATATATTGAAAATTTCACCACCAAAAACAGAGTTTTCAGATAAAAACTCAGATATTTTTCATATTTCTGCTCAAAACATAGATTGTGGGTACTCGTTAGAACCCCCTTGGTGAGGCAGTTCTAACAAGCACCCACAATCTATGCTTTTGAGCAGAAATAAGAAAAATAATGTATACCCCTGTAAACCCAGTTTTACTATATAAAAGTGGGATTCAAGGGGGTCAAAATTATATAGGCATATTTTTGTGATGCCAAAAGGGTAATGGACAAACAGTGCATACCCAGATCAGATGTGTCATTTTGCAGCATCTGATCAGGGTCTCCATTGTTTGGTAATAGTTAAGCCATTTTTCTTTAGTAATATCTCTATCACATAGCCTGACATACCTAAAATTGAAATTGGACTCTTCCAGTATATAGTGTGGGGTGAATTTATTCAATATAAAATGGATTAAATTATCTAGAAATTTACTTCTACAATTTCAGATATTCTATGGAACAAATGTATGACATAGTAGCTCAGGTTGATAAATATAATGAATTTGTACCATGGTGCACCAAATCAGAGGTATTTAATGTGAGGCCGGGATTTTTAAATTGCAAACTTGCAGTTGGTTTTCCACCAATTGAAGAACGATATAATTCTGCTGTAACTCTGCACAGGCCGGATTTAGTAAAGGTAATAATATTTTGGAATGTAGACATGTAATCTTTGATAGTTTTTAAATGGATGTTCTCTGGCATGCCGCCTTCCAAAAGGTGATTATTGAACTGATAATTTCGGATAAATTTTTGTTATTTTGTTATTTATGCACAAAAGCATATCTTCATTGGAATTGCCCAGACCAAAACATACCTTGTGTGTACTCACAGGAATTGCCTCACAGAGACAGTTTCAGTGGGTGTCCACAAGATATGTTTTGGTGCAAAAAAAAAAAACAAAAACAAAAAAGATGTCTTCTGATTACTCCTTTCTGATTAGTCCTTTCATCATTATCTTTCTATGGTTGCTGCGGGTGAGGGAAAGCAACATGTTAGTACATGTAGTAAGAGGATTTATTAAGAATGAGTATTTGATAATAATTTATGGATAATTTTCTTCAGCTTACCATAAAAGTGTGTTGTGGATACTCATTAGAAGCACCTCATTGAGGCACTTCTAATGAGTACCCACAACACATGTTTTTATGGAGAAATTAGAAAAAGAATATCCCCAAATACTCCTCTTTAACAAGTCCTGGTACTCTGTTTCTACACTGTCTTTCAATTTTTTTCTTTCACCCCCCATTAAGAAGGCGTATTTGATAATAATTTAGGGATAATTTTCTCCAGCTTACCATAAAAACATGTTGTGGGTACTCATTAGAAGTGCCTCATTGAAGTGCTTCTAATGAGTACGCACAACACATGTTTTTTTGGAGAAATTAGAAAAAATTATCCCCAAAATACTCCTTAACAAGTCCTGGACCGGCACAGTAGCTCAGTGGTAGAGCGTCCGCTTTGTGACCGGGAGGTTGCGGGTTCGATCCCCGGCCGGGTCAAACCAAAGACTTTAAAAATGGTACTAGCTGCTCTTTCGCTTGGCGCTCAGCATTAAGAAAGTAGAGCTAGGAATCGGAACTGGTCAGCTCAGTGTCAGTATAATGTGACTGGGTGGAATATCATGTCAAAGTGTCTGGGGCATGATATTTCAGTGAGGCAGCACTCTAAAAGTGAGCATTGAGCTTCCTGTCACATCCAGACACCGTCGCGATATGACTGAAAGATTGTTGAAAGTGACGTTAAGCCCAAATCAAACAAACAAACAAAACAAGTCCTGGTACTCTGTTTCCACACTGTCTTTCAATTCTTTCCTTCATCCCCCCCTCCACCACCATCCCTTCATCTTCTTCATCTCTCTTTCCTTTCCTGGACTAGCTCTTCTATTCATTCTTTCTCTGAGACCCATAAAGCTTGATGTGTCATTAACATTTACCATTCTCGTGGCTAATTTAGCAGGTGATAAATTGGTGATATTTTTCTTATTGTTTTTTAATGGAAAACATGATTTGACATTTCATGCAAATTGTCTCCATTCTGGGAAAAATAAGAAAACTATTTCAAAATGTCATTTGCTGAAATTGTTACCAGGCCCCAAAAATATTACTCAGCTGAGCATGAAAATTTCTCTCCTAATAAATATGAAAATGCAAACTAAAGTTGGCATTTTCATATTTATTAGCAGGGAAATTTTCATGCTCAGTTATGTTTAGCAAGAAAAAAAAAATGAAATTTTTAGTAATTAGAGATTTATCAGCATGAAAAATTTCATGCTCAGTTGAGTTGAGCATGAAAAATCTTTTATAATCTTGGGGCACGGACTGCTAAGTGTTAAACAAGAATTCAAACAAACTGTATCTCTCATTCTTGTCCATATATTATCGCTGAAAATGGTGCTTGCACTGAACTAATAGCTTGTTGTCAGAAGTGAAACCTGTCTAAATATCAGACATACCATAATAACCCTAAGTATTGGGACAGACAGGCCTTAGCAAACAGTGAAGACCCAGATCAGATGCCACAGAACACAGCATCTGATCAGGATCTACACTGTTTGCCACTTATCCAGCACTATTTTAGATACATCGACAGTTAGTAAAATAGACTTTTTCATATTTTAGGACAAGTTTGGTAAGGAGTTAAGGTGTTGCAATACTTAGGGTTAATATGGTAGTTCAGTCGGTCTCTTTCATAGTTCCAGATAAGGTACTTTTTTTCAGCAAAAAAGAATTGATACTTCTTTATTTCTCCACTAAATCACATGTAATGGTACTCATGGCAAAGGTGATGGGTATCTTACATCACTGGGGCGTCCAACTGATATTGGCTTCCAATTGGACAAGGCCTGCTATCCTTTTAGCAGGCAAGGGTAGAGGGGGAATGTTTTTATTTCTTCTGTCTCTTCACTTTCATTCCTGTTCCTCTTTCTTCCCTGTCCCTCTCTTTCATCTCCTCTACTATCTCTTCTATATCTTTTCTCCCTTTCTCTGGGAGATGACACAAAATGACCCACAAGGGTTGATGTGTTGTTAAACCCCAACTCAATCAATCAATAATGCCCACAACATATGTTTTTCGGGAGAAATAAGAAAATAATTTACCCAATACCCGATCATATCGGGAGCCTTGAGTTTGTAGAAGTTTGAAGCCATGTGGAAATTTGATGAAATTTGATGTAAATTCAGGATATGCCTTTTCCTTTATAAAGTTTCAATACAGTAGATAGTTCAGTAATTTTTATACCACTGAACTGATATTGTTTAGACAGACAGTTTTGTATGACTTTACCAATCAGATGTAAAATTACATGAAGAATCAAGAAAATCTCTCAAGGAGGATTGTTTGATGATAAAACTGGGATAATATTTCTGGTTCCAAAAAACATAGGTTGTGGGTACACATTAGAAATACCTCACCAAGGCATTTCTAGTGAGTACCAAGAACATACGCTTTTATGGAGAACGGAAGAAAACCTCTGGAATAGTATTTTTAATGATGATTGCTGTATGTAAAAAATATGAAAACATCACCATGTTCACAATGTTGAAACATTTTATATTTTAGTAACATGCAAAATTTAGCACAGATTTAGTACTGACAAAGAATTAACCATTTCAGCGCATTTTAATATCATTTGTAAAAAAAAATGTTCTATTCCGCATTATAGGTTGATGCCTGAGCTGCTTTTGATATAACCTTAGTTTTTTGTTATCTGAAATCACTGTTTCCAAATGAAATTTAACTGCCCCTAGTTTGCTATAAAAATCTACTGAGACTGAAAAACAAAGTATTTTGGGAGAAAATAGGCTGTTTGTTGCTAGGCTATATAGACATGTTTGGTCAAGGGAGACAGTTATTTTATCAAATAAATAGTGATTGAAATCAAAATCCTTTAAAAGCTTTATAGCTTTATAGTATGATTGTAGTTTTTGATATGTTTCTGATAAGTATGTATATTTCATTTACAGTGAGTGAGCAGATTCTTCAGAACCTCATTGAGAGAATAAATTACATTTCGAGGGTTGAGCGCAAGACTGACGTAAGTCAGATGGTTGAATTCCCCAAACATAATCCCCTCACCATGAAGGCATAATGAAGATTACAACATTTCTTTCTGTAAACAATGAAAATTTAGGTGCCATTGCTCGTATGAGCAATGGCACCTAAATTTGCATTGTTTACAAAGGGGTCAAATTTGCCCCTAAACAAGGGTTTCAAAAATATGTTTGAGTTATTACAGTCTTGCGCTCAACCCTCGATTTGTATTTTCATGAAACTTTGAGTATAAGAACATTTATTCTAATTAATTTGCTGGGAATATAAATATCAAAACAACAGTCTAGGAAAGTCAGTTTAGAACAAAATTAAAGTTCCTGTGATTTTTGTTAGATCTAAAGTATCTCAGGTATGAGCCTTTAATGGGAGGCAACTCAATAAAAAATAGTTTTTGCCTCCCTTCTGAAAGGGGTCTTCTGCACAAAGAAAGAATTTACTTCCTTTGGGTGCAAACTCTTTTCTTTTATAATAAATCACTTTTCAGAAGGAGCCTGGTGTGCCGGAAAGCAAACAGGAAGTCACAAAAGTTGTCATGCTTGTAAATCATGGTGGACTCCTTTAGAAGGGAGGCAAAACAATTTTGGCACAGTTGTTTCCCCTGAAAGTGTTCCTATTTCCCATAAATTTCCAGTGTTTTATATATTTTTCAGTCTGAATGTACAGACGGGTATTTATTTAATCATCTCTTAACAATATGGAAGTTTAGTCCTGGTGTGCCGGGAAAACCAAACACATGCACCCTAGATTTTTCAGTAAGTAATGCGATTTTAATATAAATCCTAAATAATTGGATACTATTACTTGATCAGGCAGTGCATTTATATACATTTGCCTGGGCAAACACTGCAGTTAAGCATACTTGATTCTGGACAAACTTTATAGTTAGACACACTTGCTAGAGCAAACCATGTAGTTGGACACACCTGAGCAAGTGTTGCATACGGACAAGCTTGAACAAACTGCAGTTTTGGATACATGCTAGAACAAAGAGTGCAATTAGAAAAGCTTGCCTGAGCACAGGACAGTTGGACATCCTTGAGCAAATGATGCATTTGTGGACACACATACCTGAGCAAATGGTACATGTACATTTGTGACACACTTGTCTGAGCAAATGGTACATTTGTGGACACACTTGCCTGAGCAGTGGTGCATTTGTGAACACACTTACCTAAGCAAATGGTGCATTTGTGGACACACTTGCCTGAGCAAATGGTACATTTGTGGACACTTGTCTGAGCAAATTGTGCATTTGTGGACACATTTGCCTGAGCAAATGGTGCATTGGTGGACTTCTGTCTGAGCAAATGGTGCATTTGTGGACACACTTGCCTGAGCAAATAGTGCATTATTGGACACAGTTGTCTGAGCCAATGGTGCATTTGTGGACACATTTGCTTGAGCAAATGGTGCATTTGTGGACCTTCGCCTGGGCAAATGGTGCATTTGTGGACACACTTATCTGAGCAAATGGTGCTTTTATGGGCACATTTGCCTGAGTGAATGTGCATTTGTAGACACACTTGCCTGAGCAAATGGTGCATTTATGTACACTCTTGCCTGAGCAAATGGTGAATTTGTGGACACACTTGCCTGAGCAAATGGTACATTTCTGAACACACTCATCTAAACAAATCATGCATTTGTGGACACACTTGCCTGAGCAAATGGTGCATTTGTAAACATGCATGTCTAAGCAAATGATGCATTTGTGAACTCACTTGCCTGAGCAAATGGTGCATTTGTGAACACACTTGCCTGAGCAAATGGTGAATTTTTGGACCACTTGCCTAACCAAATGGTGCATTTGTGGATATACTTGCTGAGCAAATGGTGCATTTGTGGACACCTTGTTTCATGATGTTAAATCCCAACCATGAGCCCTTCAGCCAGTCTGAGATAGGAGATATCATGACCCAGTTTTTAAAAATAGTAGATCACAGTGACTTATGTCTGATGCAGTGAACTTGACTAATATTGAGTTTCAAATATGAACTCTGCAGTATGTTTGATGTCAGATACAGTCAAACTTCAATGGCTACAACATCTTTGGAATCATGAAATTTGTTTGTGAAATGGGTAGTTTGAGCCACTGAGGGTTAATCATAGCGCCAGAACAGGAAGCAGATGGGGATACTTTAGGGATGTCTTTTTGATCTTCTATAAAATAATATATTGAGTGTGCTCATTATAATTTACATGAAACATCAAACTTTATTTTCTCAATAAAAAATAAATGAATAAAATTATTTAAGACTATCATCTGCTGCTGTTTTGATCAGCCTTTATGAGTTATTGACATAATTTTTTCTCTTTATTTTTCAGGTTTCATTTGAGTTTCGGTCACATCTGCATTCCCAGGTAGCCCATATGTTTTTTGACCAAGTTGTTAGGACAATGGTAAATGCTTTCTTGCAAAGAGCTAAAAAGATCCATGGTCCTTCCTCGATAACACCGCAGAAACCTCAGATTCTTCAGTGGCACTCTTGACGAAGGTACATTATTAGGGAATTTTATTTTTAAAAGTGACTACCAAATTACAGGTTATTTTTACATACTGCTAAGTTTTTCTTGCTTTTTATACTCATAGCTCCAAATAAGGCACTTTTAATGGAAAAGTATTGATATTTTTCTTAGCTTCATACAAACATATGTTGTAGTACTCATTAGAAGCGCCTCACTGAGGCATGCCATTTCTCAGAGCTCCTGATAAGAGATATTCACATAATAAGAAAAATATCAGTACCTTTTAGTTGAAAAGAGTGAGTACCCACAACATATATTTTCATGGAGAAATACAGTAAATGTCCTAAACTTTCGTACACCAAAGAGTCTGACAGAATGGCCTATTCAAACAGTACAGATCCAGATCAGACTGTTCCTGAAGGAGCCATTCCACGAAGTATTTTAAGAAAGAACTACATAAAAAGCAAAATTTCGGCCAAAAAAAGTATCATTATGAAAACACGCCTTTGCAAATATATTGAAAATTTCATCACCAAAAACTGAAAGTTGTCAGATAAAAATTCTGACACTTTTCATACTTCTGCTCAAAACATAGTTGGTGAGTACTTGTTAGAACTGCCTCAATGAGGCAGTTCTAACGAGTACCCACAATCTATGTTTTGAGCTGAAATAAGAAAAATAATGTACATGTATACCCCTCTAAACTCCAGTTTTACTATATAAAGGTGGGGTTTAAGGGGTCAAAATTCTATAGGTACACATGTATGTTTTCGTGATGGAAATAAAGTGTTCAAAATTTAAGGACATTTACTGTAAGAAAAATATTTTTATGGATGCCCACCCTTATCTGGAATTATGATAGTATCCACAGTGAAATTATTTAGAATGAGATGCCACATATTTTCATGATAAATTAAAAATACTTACTTGTATACCACTCCTAACGTCTTGAGGGCCATTCAGAATTATAGTAGAACACATTTTATATAGCTTATCCAGAAAATAAGGCTTGGCATTTCGTATAAATTGTCTGCTGTGCAGAGGATCATATGAAATGTCAAGCCTTACTGTCTTGGTTGAAATAAAATAAACCCAAAAAACAATAAAAACTCCTGCTGTTGTGTCTGTTTAAGGATTAACAGACTTGCTGCTGCCTTTTTATTTGTATTTTTGTTAACCCTTGTCATGCTGAATAAAGTAAGATGCCATGCCCACTTTTAGTTTTCAGCCAATCAGATTACTTAATCCAAGTTGTTGATACAAATTCACATTCTGAATGACAAACAGTGCAGATACAGATCAGTTGGCTTCTTCAGAAGCCAACTGATCTGGATCTGCATTGTTTGCAAAGGCAGGGCATATCTGGGTTCAGCAGGATAAGGGTTAAGAGGTCACTTTTATATGATAATACATCTTAAATATTTTGTGAATGTTTAATGGCTGATATATTTGTCAATCATAGGGCAATTGTTCAACCTTACAAACACGCTCTGGACAAAGTCAGCAGACGACAACTTGATGATACAATGTACATGTATTTTTTTACCTTTCCCAGAAAACCGGATTTGACATTTTTCTTATTTTTCCCAGAAAACAGGATTTCCTTTGCCTGAGAAGACAGTTTGCTTGAAATGTCAGGCCTTATTTTCTGGGAAATATAAGAAGAATATTAACAGTTTATAGTCTGCTGAATTTGTCCAGAAAATAGTAAAGGTTACGGAAGATTGACAGGTCAGAGTATTCATGCATAGCCATTATTATTATGTATTTCGCACAAATGAAATGAGAGAAAGTCTTGGAGTTGGGTGTTTTTTTCTCTACAAATAAATACCTCAAGTTTTACCTGTATTACTTCATTTGATATACTGGTATATATTTATCATATGATGTCACTATTATTCAGTGGATAATGCCATGTCATAAAAATGATACAACCACACAAAACACTTCATCATGCTGTCCCGAACAATGTTAGGTTTTCTGTTGAAAAACGATTCAACTTCTACGGCCATAAGATACAGATTAAGAGTCATATGATAAACCGAATCTTACGTTTGTGGTCATTTCCTAATGTAATTTGTGAAACTTGTCAAAGGGTCGTTTCATGAAATTCATATGAAATGACCACTAATGTAAGATTCTCTATATATATGAATACTGCTGGAAAATGTGATTGTTTTGGAGAGTTGCTTGTACTTTATAGACTTTGGGTTCACTGAGCTAGGTTATGTTTTGTTTTTTTTTTGTTGTTTTTTTTGAACTACCATAATAACCCAAAGTATTGGGACAGATAGGGCTTTGCAAACTGTGTAGACCTAGTTCAGACACTGCAGAATGTAGCGTCTGATCAAGGTCTGCACTGTTTGCCATTTTAAACACATCATGAGGTAGTAGAATGGACTATTTCAAATTTTATGACAAGAATGGTAAGTAGATAAAGTGTCCCAATACTTAGGGTTATTACGGTACGTGCTAGGTATGAATAATGTTGCATAATACTGTTCATGAACAGACTGAGTAAAACTGAGTCTTCTATTTTCAGTTTTTCTGATGTGATTATTTGCTTCCAAAGCATATTTCTTTTAGAATTAGAATTTGTTCAACTTCCAGAAGTAGGGCATAGCTCTTGATAAGGACTTTTTTTCAACCAAAGAGTATCTATATTTTTCTTATTTCTTGACAAAAACATATGTTGTGGGTACTCACTTAAGTGCCTCAGCGAGGCACTTCTAATGAGTACCCACAACATATGTTTTCGTGGAGAAATAAGAAAAATATTTACCTGATACCCCATCTTATCAAGACCCATGCCTGAAAGAGTTTATATATACATGTATGTAGGAATGAATTTTATTTTTGTGGATTTTATTGCTATATAAATGAGTAAATGCCGGTGAGTCACTCAAAAAATGAATAAAGTCCACAGGGCTTTATGTTTTTGGGCTTTATGTTAAGTTTTTGAATGATTTGCCGGAGTTTACTCATTTATAAAATCCACAAAAAGAAAATTTATTCCTTATAATTCAAACATGGACTGTTTACAATGAAAACTTTAGTTAAATAGCTTGTTCTTGAAAACAACGCAATAAAAATAGTTCCAAAATTCCTCCTCAGTGGATTTGAAGTTGCTCTCGACCAATCAAATTGTGTTAGTGTATAAAGCAGCCACTTACCAGACTGTCAGATAAAGTTCTCTGGTTTTCGCCCTCCTTTGATGAACAATCGGCTCGATATAAGTGAAATATTCTTGAAAGAGCCGTAAAACCCAAATAAGAAAAAAAAAATCTGTAAACATGGTTGCTTGAGACAGTTTTTTGCTTAAAACAAGTAGACTGATAGATTTCCATATTACATGTGTTAAATGATGAAAAAACAGGGCCCAGTTGTTCAAAAAAAGCATCATTAGCTTAGTGGTCAAAATGTTAACTGCTCTAGTAAGTAGAATATCTAATTCACAGGTATTTTTGCTGAAAAAATGTGAGTAGCTTTTGCAAATGCAAAAGCTACTCACATTTTTTCAGCAAAAATATTAGTGTATATGCTGTATTTTATGTTCAAAGTTTTAACGATACGTTAACTAATGGCATCGTTAGTTTTGAACAACTGGGTCTAGACTTTTAATAAGTTATTGCTTAATACAGGTAGTCTTTAAGACAAGGTTTTATTAGCTTGCCTGTACGAATGTACAGGTAGAGTTATAGCAGTCACCAAGGCAGTTCTTAAAAGTCTGTATATTCTGAACATCTGGATGGAAGTAGTTCATACTTACCCTGATGTTAGATTCTGGTCTTAGGTTTTATGCTGAACCAGTTTGACCCACATGAGTAACCTTTCTCAGGGGTCATCTTACAGCTTTCAGAGAGGGAGAAGTTTTGTGACAATTTCAGGATTTCAGGGAGAAGTTTTGGTCTAAATTTTGGATTTCCCTATGTATTCTATACATTTTCACTTCTCCCTTAGCTCAAGGGAGAAGTCAGCCAGCTCAGGGAGACTTTTTCTCCCAAATCGCCCTCTAGGATGACCCCTGCTTTCTGTTAAAGATTGAAAGGTAAATTGTGATTCAGGTGAGCTATGCTGTCCTGCAACAGCTCTTATATGAGCTCTGTGAGAGCCTTATTTAGAGTGTCCATTTTTGAAGAAAAAAAACAACAACAAAAAAAAAAAAAAAAAAAAGAATCATTTTAATGTAGAAGGATTTTTTTTTTTAAATGTAGCTGTCCAGAAAAAGCTATAATCACAGAACATTGGCTCTGAGAGACATGCCTGACCCAGACAGTACAGATCTGGATCAGACTGTTTCCAAATGAGCAGTTTCATTAGGGTCTGTACTGTTTGCTATTCTGCACTTTTTAGACACATCACTGTTTTGTTAAATAGACTTTGTTCAGGTTTTAGAAGCATGTAGGATGATTATAATGTTTTCATAGGACAATTTTGAGTCTATATTTCATGTTATACATGAGTGTATTCTGCCAATTTCAAGTTTTATTTTCCTGAGAAAACAAGACTTGATATTTCATGTGAATCATCTGCCAAGCAGACAATTCTTATAAAATTTATCTTATTTTCTGAAAAAAATATATATATATACATATATATATATATATATATAAATAAAATACAGACGCATTTGTCACCAGATCCAAAGAAGTACCATTATCACTCTCTGGGCTAATTCAGCAGATGACACATTGATCAGATTTTTCCCAGAAAACAGGTTTTGACATTTCAATGCAAATTGTCTCTCATGGAGACAATTTGTATTAAATGTCAAATCTTGTTTTCTGGGAAAAACAAGAAAAATATTTTAATATGTTATCTGCTGAAAATTTAACCAGAGTGCTAACCATTAATTTGTTCTGCAGCGGAAAATTACAAATTTCTTGGCGAACAGTGCGGACCTTTATCTGATGCTGTGTTCTGTAGCATCTGATCTAGATCTACACTGTTTTCAAATACAGTCGACTCGTTATCTCGAATTCCAAGGGACTTTCTGAAATACTTCAAGATATCCATACTTCGACATATGAGATTTGCAGAATAGAGGAAAAACTAATTCGATTAACCACATTGAACAAATATATGTATAATTGGACACTTGAGGTTAGAGATATATTAAAAATATTGTGGAAAAAAGGAGAAATTGCTCCTTAGGAGCAATTTCTCCTCTTTTCCACAATATTTTTTACATGTTGTTAGATTTTCATGTTTAGGCAGGGACCAGATTTTCACTTCAAGATAAGCGGTTATTCGAGATAAGTGAGTTCGAGATAACGAGAGTCAACTGTATCCTTTTTTTGGGGGACACTAAGCTGTGATGGGTTAACCATTGGCACTCTTGATTTATAAAGCAAATGATAAATAAGTCGCCATTTGAGAAAACGTACCTTCTGACATGTGAACCCCAACAAAGACTCAAATTAGCCTGTGCATCCATGTAGTCTGATCAGTCTTCATTGTCTGCATGAACAAACTTTGCATCCATGGCTGTCCAAAATGCACCCAGTAAAAATTCTGAACAGACTGTGCAAATGTGCAGGCTGATATGAACTTTGGCTGAGTGCATATGTCAGAAGACACGTTTTTCTGACTTTCCGACTCAAATGAATATTGATTTTGGTTTTCCAAGCAATTAAGGCTTGATTTTTCATCATGTTTGATTTGGATAATGCTGTTGAGAAACAAAGCCCTGGTTACACATCTATTGTGTTTACATGTAAGATGCGCAGAGTGGCATTTTTGACTGTGATTTCTTGGCTTTATTGTATTATTTTTTTTTAACATTCTGACTATCTTTTGTTGTAGAAAATATGCTTTTTTTCTGCAGCTTTTTGTTGTTAATAAAAATACTTGGAATCTTTGTTTCTTGTTTTCCAGTTACCATATTTACCCTGATTAGTCAGACAGAATATGGCATCTGATTAAGTATTACACTGTTTGCCACTTGTCCAGCAGTGTTTAGACTCATTATCCGGTAGTAGAGTGAACTAACAAGTTTGGTAAGATGGTGTCCGAATACATTTGAATTCATTAGCTCAAACGCAGAGGGACCAGAATTTCTGGTTGAGATAACAGTAGAAAAAAGGAATTTAAATGTGAAAAAACAACAACAAAAAAAAACCAAACTGTTATTATCCTTATTTAGTTTTACTTAAGCATTAGTATGAGTTATCAGGAGTTGAGATAAAAAGAGTCAGCAAGTATTGTAAGAAGTTAAGCAATCTGAATATTTATGGTAAATATGGTTCTACAGCGGTCCAATCCAAAGAAAAGATTTGTTAAGTTTTGCTTTCAAGGTTGCAGTTATGGTCAGAATATGAGGTTAAATCCCGGTGGCTGTTATTTTGTTTTAGGGAAGTGTTATCGGTATCCCTCAGCTCCAGACAAGGGGCTTTATCCAGTCAAAAAAAAAAAAAATGATTGTTTTCTTATTTCTCCACAAAAACATATCTTAAGGGTACTCATTAGAAGCACCTCAGTGAGGTGCTTCTAATGAGTACCGCAACATATGTTCTCATGGAGATATAAGACAAATAAGTGGATACTCCCTCTTACATGTATCTTGAGCTATTATGGTATTTGCGTGTCAGCAATAATATTGGTATTGAATCGTAGCTCCAGATAAGCGTTGTATCTAGATATTTTCCTTATTTCACCATGAATGATGTAAATATTTTTTGTATTTATTTGAGCTGCATGAGAAATGGATTCTTCCTTAATGCTTTGCATGCTGGGCAACATTTTCAGAAGACCACATTTTGAGATAATTTTTTTTTTTTATTTTTCTCAGAAAATGGGCTTTGAAAGTTCATGCAATTTGTCTTCTTAGGATGAGAAAATTATCAATCTTCAGCAGTCAACATTTTTTTATTTATTATTATTATTTTTCGAGAAAATGGGCTTTGACAGTTTATCAAATTTCTGGGGATAGTCAAATATCTCATCAATTGTCTACTGAATTAGCCCAGAGAGTGGCAAGGGTTAAACCATTAATCAATTCGGGAGCTATTCTGTTTGATCAGCTGATAATCAGGTATTTTGAAATAGAATAGCAAACAATGAAAGTCCTGATCAGTGTACAGATGTACATGCTGATCAGGGTCAAGCACTCTGTGGTCAAAATTCAGCAGACAACAAATACCATATTAACTCTAAATATTGGGACACCATAACTTCTTATTTTAACCATTAAACTGCCAATCACAACAACTCTTGTCTGCTTTGTCATCTGCTTGTGATTTTAAAAGTCATTTTTACAAACAGTGTGGACCCAGATCAGACTGCTCCTAGAGGAGCAGTCTGATCAGGGTCCATACTGTTTGCCTGCATGCCAAAATAGATTCAGCAGATGACATAAACAGATGACATTTTCAGATGCAGGTTTTCTTGGCATTTTAAGGGTTAAACATTTTATTCCAACACTTTCATGTGTACATATAACAAATAATTCACTTTATAGGATTGGAACGAAAGGCTTTTTATCATAAGCTCTAAAAGATTAAACGACTCCATTTATTAAATTGTATGATGGTGGTCGGGTGGTGCGAAGGTGTTGTGTATCTTATGTCACCGGGGTATCCAACTGATAATTGGCTTACAGTTGGGCAAGGCCTGCTATCCTTGTAGCAGGTAAGGGTAGAGGGGAAAGGTTTTTATTTCTTCTGTTTCTTCACTTTCATTCCTGTTCCTCTTTCTTCCCTGTTCCTCTCTTTCATCTCTTCGACTATCTCTTCTATCACTCTTCTCCCTTTCTCTGGGAGACGACACAAAATGACCCACAAGGGTTGACGTGTCGTTAAACCCCAACACAATCAATTATTAAATTGTATAAAAACTGCTGGGTAAGTGGCAAACAGTGTAGACCCTGATCAGGTATCACATTCTGTGCCATCTGATCTGGGTCTACACTGTGTGCTCAGGCTTCTCTATTCCAGTACTTAGGGTTATTACGTTAGATGATATTTTTGTTTTCCACAAAGGTAGGGGATAGTTTGCATGAAATGCCAAATTTATTTTCTGTGAAAAAAACAACAACAACAACAAAACAACAAATTATTTCTGAATATCAGCTGCTGAAGTTTTACCCAGCATGTTAACCCTTAAAGCGCCAAGCAAAATTTGTTTTTTTTTTATATTTTTCAGGGAAAACAAGTCTTGATAGTTCATGTGAATCATCTGCCAAGCAGATGATTCACATGAAATGCAAGACTTCTTTTTTCTGGAAAAAAAATATAAAGTTAAAAAATTGTCATCTGCTGCAGTTGTGATTGGGGCTTAAGGATTAAGCAGTAAATGTTTGTAAAGTGATCCCTTTGTTATTTAGTACCTTATTTTGTTTTATTTTCTTGTCACTTTAGTTCTGAAAAACTTATGCTATTTTATATAGCTGACATTAACAGTTCAACTTTTGTCATTTGCCATAAGTATCTGTTTAAGTAATCATTATGATTGTGATACCATATTGAAAGAGCAGGGCTCCACAGCACAATCTGTAGCGCATTTGGGTTTTAGTTCACTGTCAACAATCTCTGTCATATCCTGATGATATCAGGACATGGCAGGGAGTTAAATTTTTACTTTTAGAGTGCTGCCTCACTGAAATATCACGCCCCAGACACATGATGTGATATTCCATCCAGTTACTTTATACTGACACCATGCTGACCAATTCTGATTCCTAGCTCTACTTTCATGATGCTGAGTGCCAAGCAAAAGAGCGGCTAGTACCATTTTTAAAGCCTTTATTATGACTCCGCTGTAGATAGAACCCACAACCTCCTGTCACAAAACGGATGCTTTACAAACTGAGCCACTGTTCCAGTCTAGGACTGGTCATACAATGTATATGATGCAATAGGCCATGCAGACCAAGACATCCCCAAATGAACATCATTTCTTTTGTATTCAGGATTTAAGTTTTGGAAATGAGCTTTTCATACTGTTGTTAGCTGTTAAAAATAGCCCTGTCTAGCTGCTTGATTCTGTCAATAACAGCGAATGTCAGTCGCATAATATTTGTATTTAGTTACTTTACAGAAATAATTCTCGACATCTTATTCATATCATCTCTGAAGGAGATGTTGTGACTCAAATGTCAAGACTCTTTTTCAGAAAAAAAAAAAAAAAAATGCAAGAAAATATTTTTTAACCCATTTAAGCCTAGCGTCCCATATACGGGACACTGGCAAAAAGTGTAGACCCAGATCAGATGCCGCATAATGCGGCATCTGATCAGGGTCTACACTATTTGCATTAAGTACAAGACTATGTATATAAAACATGGCGATAAAACAAAAAAATAACCAGACATCCCTTATAATGGAAATGGACTTGTCCAAATAACTGAGATAGAAGAGTCTACTCAGCATAAATGGGTTAAATGAGCCATTATATGAGAAAAGGTGTCTTCAGGGTAAATACAATCTGCAACAATCCTATCCAGTGATTCTATAACTTGCTGCTTGCATATGCCCAAAAACATGTTTTTGTATGGTAAGGCCCAGATGTCTTCATGTTATAAGTCAGCAGGTTAAAGGTTATCCACATGTTCCTAACCCTTAAAGTGCCAGCACAACTGCAGCAGATGGCATTTTTATTTATAATGCCCCCCGCACACCCCTATGGGGAGTGGGGGTGGGACATATTTTGTTGCAGATCCTGATGGTGTTGGCATTGGCACCACAGTTGGTTTTCTGCTCAATATCCTGTGAACCAGTGGCTGGATTCTTATCAAATTTTATTGGATATATAATTAGGACATAAAAAAATTTTTCAGAGACGGTAAAGCTTCACATTTTATGTGATTAATCTGTTAGACACGCTACAGTTTTGCTTGGCACATTAAGGGATAAACATGGATTTTGTTGATGATAAATTTTGCAATTGATAATATATTAAGTAATGTTTTGGATACATATTGTATTACTTTAATGCATGTGAATTTTAAAAAGAATACATACATGTATGTATCACAAATACAGTATATTGTTACGGAACTTTGTCATTAAATTTTTGTTTTACCAGATGATATCATTTTCTTTTCTTGTGTACATTATACTCTTGACTGTTGTGTATAAAAGAAAACAACAGTAAGTTTATGTCAGTGGATGGTCCAGGAGAGGTCAACCAGCTCAGCGGGCAAGTAATTTTGAAGTCAGTCACCTCCAGGATTAATGTGCAGGTACAGGGACAAAATCCACATCAGTGGGCCCCCTTCCAGGTAGCTGCTGGCTTGCTGCATGCATGGCAGATCTCACACCAGCTCTCAAGGTATATCATGAGGGTCGATAGCCGAAAGCTTCTACTCTCTGCAATCCCTCTCTGTCAGCTGCTTCAATGTTATCTTGGGCCTCCCAGGCCCAGGCTTTGCATCAACCTGTATGTCAAAGGCTGTCTTGACTGCACCATTGGAGCGTTCCACATGTCCATACCAGCGGAGCCTTCTCTCCTTCAGAATAAGGTCCAGATCCTCAAAGCCCCAAACTGTGCAAGTAGCTCATTGGACCTGGTGGTGACAATGCGACTTGCGACTTGACATTGCAGATCTGTCTGATCATTGCCTGTCATTCTGCTGAAGTTGGAAGTTTGGCTTTGTCAATGGCCAAGTCTCATTGGCATGGAGCATTGCGCTCTCCACACAAGAGCGGTACATGCGGCCACGTGTATCATCAAAATATTCTGAATGGTGTTAGACTTACAGAGCAGACACAAAATCAATGCATAATCTCTGTCAAATATAACAAAGGGTGATCATGCCAAAAGTAAACAAGCAAATTCCATAGGAAATTTATGTCCCCCGCCTTATTTTTATTTGAGCTGTTAAAAATGGTTAAGTTAACCAGAGGACCATTGGTCCTGTATCACTTACCTAAGTATTGAAGTAGGAAACCAGTGATAAAAAAAATTATTTCAGGATTCTGAAAAAACCACATGCAGATCTTCAGACCATCCTTAAAGCACCTGTAAAGTTTCAAAAGGATCAGCTGGTAGGAGTTAAGGGGACAAGGTACCTACTCCATATACGATTCTGTAGTATTAGAACTCAGAAAAATGCGAAAAAAGTAATAAAAAATTATTCAGGATTCTGAAAAAAAACACATGCATATCTTCAGGCCATCCTGAAAGCTCATGTAAAGATTCAAAAGGATCGGCCAAAAACTGTGGGAGGAGTTAAGGGGACAAGGTACCTACTCCCTATACACTTCTGTAATATTAGAACTCAAAAAATGTCTAAGTTAAAAATGCGGAAAAAGTGATAAAAAATTATTTCAGGATTCTGAAAAATCCACATGCATATCTTCAGGCCATCCTAAAAACCGTAAAGTTTCAAAAGGATCGGCCAAAAACTGTGGGAGGAGTTAAGGGGACAAGGTACCTACTCCCTATAGACTTCTGTAATATTAGAACTCAAAAAATGTCTAAGTTCAAAATGTGTAAAAAGTGATAAAAAATAAATTCAGGATTCTGAAAAAACTACAGGCATATCTTCAGACTATCCTTAAAGCACCTGTAAAGTTTCAAAAGGATCAGCTGAAAACTATGGTAGGAGTTACGGGGACAAGGTACTCCTTATACGCTTCTGTAGTATTAGAACTCAAAAAATGTCTAAGTTAAAAATGCGGAAAAAGTGATAAAAAATTATTGTAGGATTCTGAAAAAAACACATGCATATCTGCAGACCATCCTAAAAGCCCATGTGAAGTTTCAAAAGGATTGGCCAAAAACTGTGGGAGGAGTTAAGGGGACAAGGTACCTACTCCCAGTACACTTCTGTAATATTAGAACTCAAAAAATGTCGAAGTTAAAAATGCAGAAAAAGTGATAAAAAATTATTTCAGGATTCTGAAAAATCCACAAGCATATCTTCAAGCCATCCGAAAAGCCCATGTAAAGTTTCAAAAGGATCGGCCAAAAACTGTGGGAGGAGTTAAGGAGACAAGGTACCTACTCCCTATAGACTTCTGTAATATTAGAACTCAAAAAATGTCTAAGTTCAAAATGTGTAAAAAGTGATGAAAAATAATTTCAGGATTCTGAAAAAAACACATGCATATCTTCAGACCATCCTTAAAGCACATGTAAAGTGCACCACGCACCACGGAAAGCCGAAAACAGCGTCCCTCCGCTTTTCTTCGAAAAGGCAGGGGACAAAAAGGAAGAGTTGTCATTCTTGTACACGACATGTCATCTAGTCCTGTTCTACATTTCTACAAAGTATCATCAAAATATTCTAAAGGGTATTTGAGTAGCAGAGCGGACATGAAATCAATGCATTATCACTGTCAAATATAACAAAGTGAGATAATGCCAAAAGTAAGAGAGGCCGAGTTGTCATTCTTGTATGCAATACATAATCTTATCCTGTTCTACATTTCTACCAAGTACCGTCAAAATATTCCGAAAGGGTATTCGAGTTAGAGAGCGGACAAGAAATCTAATTCAAACAAAACAAAGGGAGATAACTCCAAAAGTAAAAAAAGCCAGAGTTGTCATTCTTGTATGCAACACGTCATCTGGTCCTGTTCTACATTTCTACCAAATATCATTCCAGAGGGAACTTGACTTACAGAGCAGACATGAAATCAATGCATAATCATGTCAAATATAACAAGGTGTGATAACACTAAAAGTTAGGCAAAGTTATCATTCTTGTACGCAGCTGGTCATCTCGTCCTGTTCTACATTTCTACCAAGTACCATCAAAATATTCTGAAACGTTATTAGAGTTACAGAGTGGACACAAAATCTTTTTCAAAATAAACAAAGGGTGATAATTCCAAAAGTAAGAAAACCAGAGTTGTCATTCTTGTACGCGACAGGTCATCTTGTCCTGTTATACATTTCTACCAAGTACCATCAAAATATTCCAAAGGTTATTCGAGTTACAGAGCGGACACAAAATCTTTTTCAAACAAAACAAAGGGTGATAATGTTATTCCAAAAGTAAGAAAGCCAGAGTTGTCATTCTTGTATGCGACACGTCACTATTCAAGTTACAGAGCGGGCAAGAAATTTTATGCTGACGCCAACGGGATCAGTCCCAAAAACATGTCCCCTAACCCCCTTCCATATGGGGGGGAACATAAAAATATCTTGACCTTTTGTGAGGGGATTCATACACTAGGGAAACCCATTGGGGTCTCCCTTTAAAAAGGGTAGTGAAACCTTCCAGCTGGTCCACACAACTTAAATGCATTACTTTGCATTCTTTAAATCAGGTTCTGTTGTCTTGGAGATGACCAGGAAAAGTTTGTAATTTGCCATCAACTGCTGCAAGAGAAGGGTTAACTTATTTGCTTTCCTTGTGATCTCTAGTTGTCTTGAGTTTTCATACTTAAAATTTTTACCGTATGTATTCGGACAGAAAGGCCTGAGCAAACAGTGTAGACTCAGATGAGAGGTGGCAGAATGTGGCGTGTCATCAGGGTCTACACTGTTTGCCACTCTGCAGCGATTTTTAGACACAACTTTGGGTAGTCAAATTTTAGAACAAGTATTAAGAAGTTGAAGTGTCTGAATACTTAGGGTAAATACGGTAACAAGGAACTGGATACACTTGGTAGATGGTCCACCATTTTTACAAGGGAGACAATGCTTGTGACTTCCTGTTTGCTTTCTTGCACACCAGGACCCTTCTGAAAGGTGTCTCCTCTAAAGGGAACAAACTCTTTCCTTTTAGAGCAGACTCCTTTGCAGAAGGGAGGCAAAAATGATTTTGACACAGTTGTCTCCCCAGAAAATGCATCCATTCCCTTTAAATCAAAGTGATAAATGTTTTATGTAGGAAGAACATTAAATGCCTACAAATTGTCTTAGTTTAGAGTCATTCGAATGAGGACAGTTCCTAATGTAATCATAAGAGTTGTTAAGGAGGAGTATTTGTGAATCCTGGGATATTTTTTCTTATTCCTCAATGAAACATGTATGTTTGTGTTGAGGTTTTAGGGCCCATTAAACCCCTTACCACAAGTTTACTGGTCAGGCTTAGTTGCGTTTAACCAGTATTGTGCACATTTTTTCACCAGAAACTGACAACTGGCCTTCTTGAATCAGCAGAAGGGAGAGAATGACTCGAAAATATTTCATGATCACTCTCCATGAAAGAATGTTGCAGACCTGCTGGGGGTCAAACTCACAACCTCCTGATCACCAGTCAGATGCGTATTCAACTGAGCCACCGAGGCCGGCGAAAACATGTTGTTGGTACTTGGTAAGGCTCCTCCTTAACAATTCCTCTGGTAATTATGTTTTGTGATTTTGTTTCATTAAATCATACTACATGTATTACTAAAATTATCATTAACCCATTGTAGACTGAATAGAATCTCCCACACTATATATTGGAAGAATCCAATTTCAATTTTAGGTACACCCGGCTAGGAGATTTACATATTCCTAGAGAAAAATTGCTAAAATTACTTGCAAACAGTGGAGACCCTGATCAGATGCCGCATTTTGCGGCATCTGATCTGGGTCTGCACCATTTGCCAATTACCCTTTTATGGGTCTCCCGATTACAAGAATAAGATAAATACATGTCTTAGGACCTATCTATATAATCATACATCATATTACTTATGATTGCACACTTGAACAGTCTCGACAGCACCTTCTTTCAAATTATTGGTTACAGGCCTACAGGTCTATTTAGAATACTTACTGCATCAATATATTGTGTTATCTCATGCACCGCTCCATTTTAATCATTGTTTTAAATAACTTGTATGTATTTGTATGTATGTAGTTTTGTTGAGGGCCCCAAGGAAGATTGGTAAAACCAATTGGGCTACCCTCGTAAAATAAAGAATTTACTTACTTACTTACTTACTTAACCGCTTTGAGGACTAAGCCTGCCTAGGAAACATGGTTAGGTAAACTAACCGGCTTGACATGACCTTATACCGGTAGTGTTGACAATTATTTGTGTTCCAGGTTAATATTTTTTGGTGATAAAATACTGAAACTCTATCTATGAAAGCCTGCATTATGGAATTACAATTGCCCTGGAATAAATAAATGAGGAACAACACATACATGTATTAAAAAGTTCATTTAATTTATACTATGACAATATGAAAGTCACAACTCCAGATAAGGCACCATTTTCGACCAAAAAGTACCAATACATTTTCTTATTTCTCCGTGAAAACATGTTGTGGGTACTCATTAGAAGTGCTGAGGCACTTCTAAGAGTACCCACTACATATGTTTTCATGGAGACAAGTGAAAAACATCTGGGTACCCACTACTATCTGGAGCTTTGAACTAGCAGTATTATAAATACCGTGATTCTTGCTTCCTTCAATGAACATATACAGACAAAATGGAAGAAAAAATGAAATACATTCATGCTTTATAACATTATGTGCTTAAGTCTTTCACCCAAGTTTTTGGCGTGAACTCTTAAATGTGATCTTTGAATTTGGACACTTCAACTGATGCAAAAAGGTATGTCTGTCAGTAATTGAAAAACAATGGCACATAGTGTAGATCCTGATGAGACAGCTCATTGTGAGTTGTCTCATCTGGATCTCCACAGTTTGCAGAGGTATCTGTTCTGGTCTACAGGGCTGAAAAAGTTAAACCAAAAACAAATAAATACTTTTTGACATGCTGATGAAAGTAATTTTGAAACAAGAAAATATAAATGACATTTTATCATAGCTCCGCAAAAGATATTTTTTCAACTGAAAAGTATTAATAGAACACAGATGACTCATTTACCATGGCTTATTTGAACTTATTTTTTGAGTCCCTAGGAAATTCTTTCGACAGCTCAAGAAAATAAATATTTAGAGATATTTTAGGAATTTTCTTATTTTATCATGAAAGTGTATGTTGTTTTTACTCATTAGAATTGCCTCACTGAGGCAATTCTAATGAGTACACTCAACATACCATTATTTAACAGACGATCAAAAAGACATCCATATATTAATCCCTTGTCTCATAACCTAGCACTAAAATTAACCCTCAGTGGCTCGAACTACCCATACCTACAACAAATCTCCATGATCCCAAAAATGTTCGAGCCACTGAGGTTCAACTGTATATTGTGATATTTCATATATGTATATTATAAAAATATATGTTGAGGATACTAATGAGAAGCAGCTTGATGAGAAGCGTCTCTGGAGTACCCACAACATATGTTCCCATGGAGAAATAAGAAAACAGTTTTCTGCAGATACTCCTCTTATCTGGAGCTATGATATGCAAACATTAAAAGGCCAGGGCCCAGTTGTTCAAAGCTAATGACGTTGTTAGTTAACGATTCGTTAAAATTTATATCGAGTGATACGCAAATATGCTGAAATTTTTTGCTGAAAAAATGTGAGTAGCTTTTGCATTGCAAAAGCTACTCACATTTTTTCAGCAAAAAATTTCAGAATATTGTATATTGAATCGGCTAAAACAGTTAACGAAATGACCCTTAACGAGCTCGTTAAGCTAACGACGCTTTGAACAACTGGGCCCAGACCAGCATGTGCATGTACAGTGGCTGGTCGCGACTCAGTATTTTAGCAAAAATTTTAACCTTTAAAGTGCTATTCAAAATTTTAACTTATGACATTCTAAAATATTAACTTTCTATAAAGCAAGTAAGGCTAACTGTTCCTGTGAATTGGGTTACATGAAATGTCGAGCCTTATTTTCTTAGAAAATGTAATGTCTGCTGCTGTTTTGAGTGGTGCTTTAAAGATAAACCTTTACAGAAGAATGAAAATCCTGAACATTCTGTGGTTTGCAAGATAAACTGGATTGTCACTCTTGGCAAATGGGAAACAATTTTTTCCCCAAAGTCAATCTCTCAGTCTCATTTAACCCATTAATGCCGAGTGGACTCTTCTACCTCAACACTTTGGACAGGTTCATTTCCTATATAGGTGATGTCTGGTTAGTTTTTATCATTACCACATTTTGTAGGACTTTCTGAACTAAATGCTAAATGCATTTTGTGGCATCTGATCTTAGTCTACATTGTTTACCAATGTCCCTTTTATGGGATGCTAGGCTTAAATGGGTTTAAGGTTTACATGATGCAATCACTTGTCATCTTCAACAATACCATGTGACATCATCACCAAAATCATGTAACATATTCAAGATCATGTGACATCATCACCCAGATCCCGCTGCTCAAAGTATCGCGAGATCAAGCAAATGAAGAGATTCATAGGAATCAATCTGTTATCTTCTGTGCTTTCCTGAAAACATAATGAAGAAATATTTCAGAGTACAGATTTTTATAACCTTTTACCACTCTATTGGCTAATTCAAACATGTTAAATAAAATCCACAAAGGTTGCCCTTGGAAATGCAGAACACATAAAACATAGGTTTAGATATGAGTGGGTATCAGGTAAATAGTTTTCTTATTTCTTGACAAAAACATATATTGTGGGTACTCATTAGAAGTGGCTCGCCGAGGCACTTCTAATGAGTACCCACAATATATGTTTTTGTCAAGAAATAAGAAAAATATTGTTACGACCGAGCACTCCTACCTTCGATTATCTGCTTTGGCAGATTATGCATAGCTTCTAAGTATAAATTCAATCTCTGACAACTGCGTCAGGGAGTCGACTCTTTGGCTCAGTGGTTAGAGCATTGGATTTTTAACCGGGAGGACCGGGTTCGATTCCCACGAAAGACGGAATATTTTTTCAGCTATGCTTCATTCCTTTGTTACGACTATCATGTCGTAAGATGGGGGCTCGTCCGGGATTGGACTTTATACGCCGAAAATGGCTTCACGTCATCATAAATGATGACTTCCTTGAAGAGGGGGAGTGTTACGACCGAGCACTCCTACCTTCGATTATCTGCTTTGGCAGATTATGCATAGCTTCTAAGTATAAATTCAATCTCTGACAACTGCGTCAGGGAGTCGACTCTTTGGCTCAGTGGTTAGAGCACTGGATTTTTTTACCGGGAGGACCGGGTTCGATTCCCACGAAAGACGGAATATTTTTTCAGCTATGCTTCATTCCTTTGTTACGACTATCATGTCGTAAGAATATAGAAACTTTTTGGTTGAAAAAAGCGCCTTATCAAGAGCTATGAATAAAATGAAGGAAATCAGAGTCTTGGTTTCTTTGGAACTCTTTATATGCACCAGTGTAGTTTGCAGGGCTGCATACAAGATTGTTTTAGTGAGACTTGCTAACTTTTGGCTCCTATCACCCAGTTTTATGTGCTGTCTATTTTATTTATTTTTTTCAGAAATTTTCCTAGATATTTAATGTACAAATAGAGCTCACTGATTTTTTTTCCAGAATCTCACTAATTTTTATTTTTTAAAATATGACTGCTAATTCAGCAGACAAAAAAATTGATGATATATTTCTTATTTGTCCCAGAAAATAGGCTTTGACATTTTATGCAAATTGTCTTCTCTGAAAACCTTGGGAAAAAATACATTTCCACAGAAAAAAATTGTCTTTTTTTTTTTTTTGTATTGTAGACAACACTACCGGTAACACGAACTAACTCTATTTCATCTACTTAGTTATTTGTTGTTTTTTTTTTGTTTTTTTTTTTTTTAATTCTTACTGACTGCAACATATTTTGAGTTTATAAGGTTTTCTCATATTAATCCTTCTCCTGATGAACCCGGATATGCCCTGCTGTAGCAAACAGTACAGATCTAAATCAGTTGGCATCTTCACTGTTTGCCATTTAGTATTTGAATTTGTATCAACAACCCAGATCAAGTAAACTGATTGGCTGAAAATTGGAAGTGGGCGTGGCATCTTAATTTATTCAGCATGTCAAGGGTTTAAGCAAATGCATAAATGCAAAGCAAAAAACTCACCAAAGATGCCCTGAGATTAGAACACGATCGTGCCAGTCCACGTATCAATGAACACGCATCTGGTAAAAGTGGCTTATCCAAGCATAGCAGCAGAGCGTAAAACCAATAACCCTGAAATTATCATAAAACAAAAAATTATAGTATTATTTTACATTTTTTTTTTCATTTCCCTGTGAAACATGTTTTGAGTACTTCTCTTAATCCTAGCCCTGCTGAACCCTGGATATACCCTGCCCTTTGCAAACAGTGTAGATCCAGATCAGTTGGCTTCTGAAAGAAGCCAACTGATCTGGATCTGCACTGTTTGCCTTTAATTAAATGAATTTATATCAACAATTTAGATCAAGTAATCTGATTGGCTGAAAATTAGAAGTGGGCGTGGCATCTTAATTTATTCAGCATGGCAAGGGTTAATCTACTATTCCCCAGCACAATATAGAAAATGCTGTAGAGAATATCACTCCAGATATGGATTGTGATAATTTTTGTTTACCCTAAATATTTGGGCAGACAACCTGGGCACACAGTGCAGACCCAGATCAAAGTGCTCATAAGTAGTTTTATCAGGGTTTCAACTGTTTGCCATTCAGTTTGCAATTTAGACACATCACAAGGTAGGAAAATGGGCTAGTTTAAATGTTATTCTAACATGACTTTAATGTTTTCCCATAGCGCCTGATGGAAATGTTACCATGATCAAACTACAAAAATTCACATCATAAACCTTGTGCCTGCAAAAGGGCGCATTTGATGACGTTGCAAATAAACATTTACTTCTCTCAATGTCCGCTGCAAAATAGTTCTTTGGAAAACATTGCAACGATGTTGATTTTACTTTTAATATGTATCATGTTAGAATCAAAATAATTTTTCTCTGCTGTGAATTATTGTCGAATATTGCATGTTGTTGTCTGGAGATGCCAATATTAACCCTTGTCCTGCTGAACCCGGTAAACCCTGCTTTTGCAAACAGTGTAGATCCAGATCAGTTGGCTGCTTCAGAAGCCAACTGATCTGGATCTACACTGTTTGTCATTCAGTATGTGAATTTATATGAATAATCTGGATCAAGTGATCTGATTGGCTGAAAATTAGAAATGGGTGTGGCATCTTAAAATATTCAGCATGACAAGGGTTAATTCACTCCCGCTTCACCATCGTGAATGAATACACCGCAATCTGCCCTCCAACACCATGCGTTATTCGACGATAATGCCCAGTAGAGAAAAATTACTTCTTAAGTACATTTTTATACCCTGCCACACGATAGTGGCAGGGTATTATGGTATCATGTTGATTGTCTGAACGTCAGGTTACCTGTTGTATATCAGTCAGTATTTTTGTTTCCAAACTGTTTGTTTGTGTTGAGGTTTTAAGGCCCAGTCAACCCAATGGGGTCATGTCAAGCGTGGTCAGTTTACCTAACCACACATTTACTGGGCAGGCTTAGTCCTCTAAGCGGTTAACCAGTATTGTGCACATTCTTTCGCCAGAAACTGACAACTGCCCTTCTTGAATCAGCGGAAGGGAGAGAATGACTGTAGAAAATATTTCATGATCAATCGCCACGAAAGAATGTTGCCGACCTCGGCTGGGGTCGAACCCACGACCTCCTGGTCTCCAGTCGGACGCGCATCCAAATGAGCCATTGAGGCCGGCTTATTGTATCCAAATAATAACTTGAGTAAACATCAATGGATTTTCACCAAACTTAGTATGTGCATTGATATTCTGGAGATCTGGTTTGGGGCAAATTTCGTCAATTTTTTAGCATCACCAGCCTGTCAACACATCCCTATTTTAGTTTCAGGACAATAACTAGTAAATTTCAATGGATTTCATCAACTTTGATATGTGCATTTATATTGTAAAGATTCTGTATGGGATTGCTCACTGGCAAATTTTGTCAATTTTTGACAGAGTTATCTGCCCATGACATGATAATAGTGGGATACTATCATTTCACATTTTTATAGGCTATACAGTAACTGTATTAATAAAAACGTGAAACGATAATACCCCGCCATTATTGTGTTGAGCAGATAAATCTGTCATAAAGTGATAATAAATGTAGACCTCATTGTTATCTATTTTTCTCTACTCTAAATTTTAGAAACCTCAACACACCTGTTTATCTGTAAACCCTGTAGCTTCAAACCAGTTTAAATGATACTCCAGAACTTTGATCACTGTAGGCTGGTCCATAGCAATAACTGTACTGACTAATGGGAGAATACCCTCATGGCGCACATTTCCATCTTCCCCTGTTATACCATCTGTTTCTTCTACTGGTTCCCCTTTTCTAGGAGGTGGTTTAATTCTTCCAAAACACAAGCGGCACCAAGCATCTACATCTTTTGCTGGAGGCTATAAATATAGAACCATCATAGGACATTAAACATGCTTGGAACTCTGGGTAAAACTTTCAGCATATGACATATTTAAATTTAGCAACTGCCCTTTATAGAAATATTATCCCCAGAAAACTGATTTTGTCCCATGGAGACAATTTGCATGAAATATCAAATCCTGTTTACTGGGAAAAATAAGAAAAATATCAATTTGTCATCCAATGAATCAGCCCAGAGAGTGGTAAACGTTAAGAAGTAGTATTTGATGTGGCTGCACTGTTTGCCAATTACTCTTTTGGGAGTCCCCAGATAAAAATGGGTTAAGGGGTTTGCTAAGACATATCCTCTCACACTGTTACACACTAAAAATAACTATAGTATGAAGGAGCAGTCTGATCAGGGTCTATACTGTTTGCCATTCCACTAAGTATTTTAAGAAACAACAGCATAAACCAAAATTTAGGCCAAAACAGTATGGTATAAAGTGTTTGAAATTTTAGGACATTTACTGTATGATTAAACTTTTAACAGTCTGGGCCCAGTTGTTCAAAGCTAACGATGTCGTTAGTTAACGATTCATTTAAATTTACATCGAGTGATACACAAATATGCTGAAATTTTTTGCTGAAAAAATGTGAGTAGCTTTTGCATTGCAAAAGCTACTCACATTTTTTCAGCAAAAAATATCAGAATATTGTATATTGAATCCGCTAAAACAGTTAACGAAATTACCCTTAACGAGCTCGTTAAGCTAACGACGCTTTGAACAACTGGGCCCAGGACTTAACCCATTTTATTCTGAACAGACTCTCCCACACTATATACATGTATTGGAACAGTCCAATTTCAATTTTAGGTATGTCAGGCCATATAATTTTTGATCTGGGTCTGCACTCAGCCACTGTTTGCCAATTACCCTTTAGCAGTACCCAGAATACAATGGGTTAAATAGGGGCAACAGCAATTTGTTTTCTTTACTATTTTTTCCCAGAAAACGGTATCATATTTACCCTAAGTATTTGGATACCTCAGCTCCTTACCATACTTGTTCTAAAATTTGAACAAGTACAATTTACTACCTGCTGTTGTGTCTAAAAATTGTTGGATGAGTGGCAAACATTGTAGACCCTGATGAGATGCTGCATTCTGTAATATCTCCTCTGAGTCTACACTCTTTGCTCAGGCTTATCTGTCCAAATACATGCGGTAAATACAGAATGACATTAGGAAACCATTCACCTGAATGTCAAACTCTATTTCCTGAAAAAAAAAAAATCATCAATTTGTTGCTAACTGATTCTGCCAAAGAGGTTATGAGTGACATGAAACAATAAAATTGTATTACCAGAGTAGGAAACTTTGCCACTTTCAACTTCCTTCTTTTGGCTTTGTGGCGGGCAAGTTTCTGTAAAAAGAAAGAAATTAAAATTAAAGGATTATCATATTTAATTTTACAAAATCTTTCAGAGGCCTAGATGAAAATATAGATGAAATTAGATACAGTGAAATTACAATGATTTGAACACAGATGGCTTGTTTACCATGGCTGATTCAACCCCTTTTTTTTGTGGAAATTCTTAAGATAGCTCAAGAAAACAAATATCTAGGGAGATTTTCTTATTTTATCACAAAATGAATGTTGTGTTTTATCCCCATATGCCTCCTCACCTGGCGCTATGACTAACCATCAGGGGCTCGAACTAACCATGTCTACAACAAATTTCCATTGTCCAAATGGTGTTTAACCACTGAAGTTCCAGTACTTGTGCACATACTTTCATCAGTAACTGACACCCTCCCTTCTTAAATCACCGAAGGGGTAGAATTACCATAGATATGCTTTCATGATCAAGCTCTATGAAAACAATGTGGCCGAGCAGGGCCCAGTTGTTCAAAGCTAACGACGTCGTTAATTAACGAGTCGTTAAAATTTACATCGAGTGATACGCAAATATGCTGAAATTTTTTGCTGAAAAAATGTGAGTAGCTTTTGCAGTGCAAAAGCTACTCACATTTTTTCAGCAAAAAATATCAGAATACTGTGTATTGAATCCACTAAAACAGTTAACGTAATGACCTTTAACGAGCTTGTTAAGCTAACGATGCTTTGAACAACTGGGCCCTGGTATTCAAACTTGTGACCCCTGGATCTGCAGTTGGTCACACTACCAGCTGTGCTAAGTAGCAGTCAGACGCGCTACCAACCATGCTACCGACTAGGGCCCAGTTGTTCAAAGCATTGTTAATTTAACAAGCATGTTAGGAGTCAAAAAGTTAACTGTTCTAGTAAGTATAATATCTATTTTACAGATATTTTTACTGAAAAAAAAATGCAAGTAGCTTTAGCAAATGCAAAAGCTACTCATATTTTTCAGCAAAAATATTGGCATATAGGCCATATTTAATGATCAGTTTTAACGATACGTTTGATACATTTACATTGTTAGTTTTGAAAAACTGGGCCTAGCAGAAGTAGGAGTTCATGAGACAGAAAAAAAGGGTCAGTTCTGCAAACATCAAAATGTTAAAAATGCCCCGGTTATACAGTGCCTGCACTAACTGTAAAAATCAGGAAGTCTCAGGACTTCCTAGCTCCAATATCTGGAAGTCCTGGTAATCAAATTTTTTCACTCACTTTCAGAAATTCAACCTCAATATTCTTAAACTCTCATTTATGGAGTAAAACTGCCATTCTTAAGCTAAATAACACATAAATTCATTCTAAATTTTTGTTATAAATAACTAAATGTCTTTAATATTTGGGAGTCCCAGACTTCCTGGCACTGATTTTTGGAAGCCCCAGGGCAATTTTTGTGAGTCTCTGACTCCCAGACTTCCCTTAATGCAAGCACTGGAAATAAATTCAAGATAGCCAGTGTGTGGTTGGGTGTGTTGTTAAAAATTATGAATCAATCAAATATGTAGCATTAAAACACAAACCTGTCTGTTTTCAGCAAAGTTAGCCACCTGCATGTTCTGCCAAGCTAGACTTGGAGCAAAGCCCTTTGGTGCTGGATGGCAGTTACTGCTCCACTGAAACAATTTAAAACAGTAACAATTAAAAAAAAAAACAATTTAAAACAATACATACCTGCCAAATCTCATACTGTGAGATAAAATCTCACATAATTTGTGCCGTCTGGAAGGCAATTCCCATAAAAAATTCAAATCTCACAGAATTTTCAAACTATTTTACAACAGATTTTTATATAGAAATAAACATAAATCACACACTGTTGTGTGCTGACAAGCTTCTTACATGCAAATAAAGACTTTAGGCTATATTAGGGGAGCTCTAAAGTGATGTTTACGAAAATCTTACAGATTTTTGTCAAATCTCCCTTAAAATTTTGTCTTATCTCACAGATTTTAGTCCACAGCTTATGGCAAGTATGACAATAACAACTAGACATGTATCCAAAGTACATAAATTTTCCTGCCCTTGGGTCTTTGCCCATATGGATCCGTAAATTTCAACAGGTATTTTCCAAATGCTCAATCTAATCTGTTATACAGTTAGACCCCTAGCCCATCCCAGGGCATGACCCTAGGGCAACTCTAGCACAAAGATGAAGGTTCAAGTCAGAGTAAGTAGCATACCAAATTTCAACTTCCTAGCATAGCTACATGTAAGAGGGGGTATCCACATAATATTTTTCTTATTTCTTGACAAAAACATCTGTTGTGGGTATTCATTAGAAGCGCCTCACCGAGGCGCTTCTAATGAGTAGCCACAACATATGTTTTCGCTGAGAAATAAGAAAGATATCAGCATTTTTCGGATGAAAAAAGCGCCTTATCTGTTGCTATGTAGCATGAAAGGTTATCAAGTTTTGACCTTCAAGAAAATATTAATATAACTTAAACATTTGTTAGACTCTGGTTACGAATGTGATGTTCGCATGTACGCACGTAACATCACAGCGAAATGATACATGTATATGCCCCACCACTGCTTTAGGCAGCCAGGAGGTATAATAAAAAAAAATATATATATATAGCAATTTACAACAGAAACAAAAAAAAAAAAAAAAAAAAAGATCATCTGTCTAGAAAAAAAAAAAAAAAAAAAAATCTGTATTAACATCAAGGGGAATGGATACACCTTCAAGGGAGGCAACCCTGTCAAAATTGTTTTTGTTCCCTTCTGAAAAGAGGTCCACTATTTTCAGAAGAGATTTGGAGTGCAGGAAAGCAAGGAGGAAGTAACGAAAGCTACCTCCCATGGAAAAAAATCACAGGAAATCTACCAAGTATATCCAATTCCCTAAAATAATGGGATATAGCCTCAAATGTGAGGACTGGTTAGTAATGCTTCACCAATTTGCTTGTAATGAATACCAACAACATAATTTTTCATAAAGAAATAAGAAAAATATCCACACTTGATTTGGTTGAAAAAAGCATTTTATCAGGGGATACTCGGGTGTATGTTGACTTCCTACTACATTTTCCCAAAAGTTTAATCTTTACCACTTCCTGAGCATATTCAGCAGATGACAAATTAACGATCTTTTTCTTATTTTTCCCAGAAAACAGGATTAGACATTTCATGCAAATTGTCTCCTATTTGCATGAAATGTCAAAACCTGTTTTCTGGAAAAAATAAGAAAAATATGTCAATATGTTGTCTGCTGAAAATTTTTCTTAAAGTGCTAAGTGTTGAACAAATCCATACTACTGCTTGTTGATGTGTCTAAAAATTGCTGTATAAGTGGCAAACAGTGTAGACCCTGATCAGATGCTGCATTCTGTGGCATCTGACCTGATTGTACACTATTCAGTACTATCTGTCCCAACATAGTTACTAGATTTGAGCTAGGCCATTTGGCAGACGTTGGGGCTAAGGAGCAGATCACCTGATCAAATAGTGAAAAATAATCAGATTAATTTTATGAGAGTTATGCCCCTTTTCATGTTTGCCATTTAAAGGTCCCTTATACTTGTGTAGTGATCAGCATATAGTTGGAAGCATAGTGTTTAAAAAATACACATTTCTAGTGTTTGCTTTGAATCCCAGCATTAGGCTTAAAAAGAGGATGTGGTGTAGATATAAATCTATTTTGTACAGTACCTGTCTCACATGAACTGTCTGTCTGTGTTGGAACGGTTTTGTATCTAGATCAGCTACAACCACTTTTGGACAAGAGTTTGCTTCCATTCTGAAATTGCAATACAAGTTATTACTTAAGAATCTCAAAGTCAGAGAAGTCCAGGAGGATTTCTGAGATGATTTGATTTAATCACATTACCATACTTACTCTACCTATTCGGACAGACAGGTCTGAGCAAACAGTGTTGACCCAGACAAATTCCACAGAATGCAGCATCTGATCAGGATGTACACTGTTTGCTACTCACCCAGCAATTTTACACGCATTCACAGATAGCAAAATGGACTTGCTGAAGAGAAGTACATGTATAAGGAAAAGTGTCCCTGCCCAAATTTATCAAAAATTTTCCATGAAAATGAAATTTTGAATCAAAGTGGGGGTTCGACTGAACCCACCAAACCCCCTCTAAATCCACCCCTGGAGTGCCAGTGACTGACATGGTTAAAGAGGGAAGTGAAGTGCAGTGGCAGGTCTAGAGAAGGTTCATGGGGTTGAATTGAATCCCCCTTTGAATCCAAATTATTTCATTTCCATGGGAAATTTGTGTATATTGATCAAAATTTGGATGAATTGATCAAACTGAATCCCCATCCTTCCTCAGAAATTAACAGGCAAATGTCTAAATCCATGATCTGAACTGATGGTCACTGAGTGGGGTAGGGGTGATACCGTCAGTGTGTAAAAGTTTAGAAACATATCGAACATCATACCAAGCATCATCTAAATAAATTCAGTAGTTTATGTGATATGCATGAGTCTCCATAAACTTTTACAAAAAAAAAAACAAAAAAAAAACAAACAAAAAAAACAAACTTTAACACCGAGTGCAAAACAGATACAGGCATCAAACACATGCCAATGCCCTCCTGACTGCCAAAGCTCTTCCCGTACATGTAGATCCCGATTAGAGACATATCCAGATAATTATGGTTCTTTTTTCCCCATGAAAACAGATTTTGGGTATTCATTAGATGTGCTTCGGTGAGGCACTTCCCATGAGTATTGATCACACCATATGTTTTTGTGGAGAAATAAGAAAAATATCTTTCATTACTAAATCACGCCTATTCAAATATATAGAAAATTTCATCTCCAAAAACTGAAAAATTTTCAGATGAAAAACTGATATTTTTCCCATTTCTGCTCAAAACATAGATTGTGGGTACTCATTAGAACCGCCTCGACGAGGCAGTTCTAACGAGTACCCACAATCTATTTTTTTGTGCAGAAATAAGAAAAATAATATATACCCCTGTAAACCCCAGTTTTACTATAAAAAAGTGGGGTTTAAGGGGGTCAAAATTATATAGGCATGTTTTCGTGATGATTTTTCAGCTGAAAAAAGATCAACTTATCTGGAGCTATGGTATTTTTGTACATGTGAGTATATATTTAGCATGCTTTGGGCAAAGTCCAACAAACCGATATTTTTTCTTATTTTCTTAATCCCGTCCTATCCCCTCTCACCAAAAAATAGGATTTGACACTCCATGCAAATTGTCTCCTAAGGAGACAATCTGAATGAAATGTCAAAGCCTATTTTCTGGTAAAAAATAAGAAAAATATTTCAAATTGTTGTCAGTGTAAATGTTTAACCAACATGCTACAGGTAAAAAATAGTGGCAAATTCTACCAAGTGCCTCTAGTCCTGTTAAACCTTATCCTGTGAATCACATCATATCGTATTTACCCTAAGTATCGGGGCACCTTACCTTCTTACCATACTTGTCCTTAAATTAGAAATAGTCCATTCTACTACCTCTTGATGTATTTAAAATATTGCTGTACGTATGGCAAACAGTGTATACCCTGAATAGATGCCACATTCTGGGTCTACACTGACTGCAAAAGCCTATCTGTCCCAATACTTAGGGTTATTATGGTATATACTTTTAGGAGATAGGCTGAAATGAGAGCATCTCAGGACCTCTAGAAAACAAGGCCCACTCTTTAGTTCTAGGTTGTCCAAAAGGGAAGGAATTTATTTCACCACCTTTCATTTGCCAATCAGTGAAATGTAATTCTCCAAAATTGCAGTCAATTTCCACAACTTTCTATTTTTCCATGTTTTTTTTTTTTCTTTTTCTTTTTAGCCCCTAACCAATCAAATAGGCTCCTGTGCCACATGCAGACTCAGTGATAAATGTGCACAAATGGTAGACGTATCATCGCTAGTTATATCCTGCCTGCAATGGCTACATTTGGCACTAGTCTCTTGGAGTTCTTTATTTTATAAGTATATGAAACAAGCACAGGTTAGTAAAATGACTCGCTATCACCTGATAGTCATGTGATCAACAATGTTCTGCAAACTGTAGGCCATTAATACATCAGATGTGCGAGAATGAATTAAATTGGTGGAAAAAGAGGGAAATAACATGTGCTGAGGTAAGGCCGTAAGGGTACCCCATCCAAAGACCCAGATCAGATATTTTGATAGCAGGATAAGGATTAACACTGGCCTTGCTGAACCCAGATATGCCCTGCATTTTCAAACAGTGTAGATCCATATCTGCACTGTGTGATCTGGATCTGCACTGTTTGTCATTAAGTTTGTATCTGCACTGTTTGTCATTAAGTTTGTTAATTTGTATTAACAACCTGGATCAAGTAATCTGATTGACTGAAAACTAGAAGAGGGCATGGCGTCTTAATTCATTCAGCATGGCAAGGGTTAACAGTAGCTCATTAGTACCTGACTCGTCTCAAATATTCATTTCCAGTGGTAGGAGGAACATCTAAATCAAAGTCGTCATCATCATCCTCTTCCACATGTAACGCTTGCCCTCCAGGACTGTCGTCATCAAAACTATCCTCATCATCCATCATCATTCAATCGCCTGGTGCTGTTTGACTGACAGCTTCAAAAACACACACAAAAAAACCTATAAAATTTAATGCCATGGCATTCATATAAAGTTATACAGCTCCAGATAAGATGGGTTTTTTTTTCAACCAAAAAGTATTAACATTTTCTTATTTCTCCATGCATTAGAAGCACCTTGCCCTGTGTTGCCTTGGTGAGGCACTTCTAATGAGTTTTCATGGCGTAGTTTTTTCAGAGAATAAGAAATATTTCAATGTTTAAAGAGTTGTTGCTTGGTCTCCAAAGAGGAAACACCTGAAAGTTAAATAAGCAGTATAATTAAGTGAATAAGTAAATAAGAATAAGTTGGCCTGGGACTTTGTACCAAATGTGTCTCGAGCTGGTTTCCATGTTCTCTGACAAGCCCAGCTAGACACAAGTGTGAGCAATAGACACTAGTGTGCCGGTCGCAGCAAACAGGTTTTTCTTAGGTTTGAAAGGTGGAGCCAAACATTTATCCATATAAACCAGAAAGGCACATATCGTCAGCAAGCTACTGAGTTCCAACTTCATTTTTATCTTGAATTATTGTCACTAATTTCATCTTTTACTTTCTATAATTTTCTTCACAGTCGAACCAATCAATTGGCAAAGCAGCCGAAAGGATATATACTACCCTGGTTGAACCAAGATATAGTTCAAGCTCGGAAATACATTAGCCTAGATATTCATCTGTGAACAATCCCAAGGTGTCCCATAGCCTAGGGGCAAAGGTAGTTAAAGCCCACTATGTCTTGGGCACAGAAAGCAAAAGGCAAGGCCAATTTTCTCCTTTCACTGCCTTTCTTCTTTAATCTTGGCTGCAATGGGTTGTATTTGAGCTGGTTTTACAGGATGGGACAGAGACAGTTCACAAATATATATTTTGGAGACAGTTCACCAGCTATTTCGTCCATGAACTGTCTCCAAATTACATGTCATTGAACTGCTCTGTCTGTGAACTGTCTCGGAACCTACAGGATGAACAGCTAAGTAATTTATCGAAATCTTTTAATCTGCATAGTGGATGGGTTTCCCAGACAGGGCCCTCAGTAAGTCTCAATCCCAAGGATGATTTACTATAACCTGTGTTGTAATATTAGCATCTGATCATCCCTGAGCCTGAGGTTATACCATGTACGAGCTACAGTACTGTACGAACCATTGCACAGTCTACACAATTTACTCATTTACATATTTTCATCATATTTCCACGAATATTTAGCCACCAATGAACAGTAATCGCCGCGAGAAAAATCAATTGCAAAAGTAAATAATAAATACAAACACCTATTCAAGGTAAAAAGTAAGAAATAATCAGTTTAAACTTGAATTTAAGTTTACGATCACACAGTACTCACTACGTTTACTTTCGTTTTGCTAGTCATGTGACCTTAGAAATTGGTTCCCTGTTCCATTCAAACTGGATACTGAGTTAGTGCCAACTCCAAAGACTAAAGGACCAGCTAAGCACATGATACATAAAATGGCCTCCAAGATGAAGAACGAATCAGCTGTGCTTTTGATTTGTTTATTTGTCTCGTGTTGTTCTGCTTTTAAATTCTCGTATCCTCTTCATGCCAGTTGCAAAGTTGATTGGTGAGCTTCCAAACAGTGGATACTTGTATAATTTTATAGCTGGGTCGCACCAGGCCAGGCTACTAGTAGTGATTATATAATTTCTCAACATCTCCTGCAATTATTTTGGCATCATTTTGATTTACAACAACAACAATTTATATCTCATGGTAAAGATAAAGCATACTTGCCATATCTCACAAGTGAGTTAAATGGTCAACTCGTACCTATTTTTGGGGTCGGGTATGAAACCCACAGACCGGAACCCCATGACCGAGACCTGGCACCGCGACCAATCTAAATTTCCTTTCTGTTGGATAATATATTTTTAATACCTCATAATATAAAGCCAAAATGAACAAAGTTAAAAACATATTAGTCTTGCAATCCAGGATAGAAATTTTGGTCATGGTGCCGGGTCTCAGTCACAGGGTTCCGGTCTGTGGGTTTCATACCCGACCATTTTTGTTCAACTCATACCCGTTTTCTGGTCAACTCGTACCTCCCAAGTCAGTTCTTACCTAGTTTGGTCAACTCGTATCTAGTTTGGTCAACTCGTACCTACTTTGGCGGTACGTACAAACACCGGATCGGGCTCGGTTACCGGATCGGACCCTATTTTGACTATTATTTTGATTTTTTTGTGTGATTTTTTACTTTCTAGTTGTTATTTTTAATACTGTATTAGTTTTTTAATTATGTATGTGATGCTATTTCATTAGCGGATTCAATACTATCACTCCGTCGCCACTTTGCCTCACTCGCAGCATCATTTACATATATCAGTCAATCACTATATTAATTTATCACTCGCAGCATCATTTCCATATATCAGTCAATCACTAATTTTAATCCCCAGCATTAATTAGAAGAAGAAAAAATAGCTCATCATATCATTCAATTAGAAGTGATACGTGTTTTGGATGACACTTGACAGATTGATTGATAAGCTTTTTGAACTTTGTGTTTGATTACTGGTAATGTGATTCTTGCTTTTACATTAAAATTTACCAACGAAATGTAAAAAAAAAAAAAAAAAAAAAAAAAAAAAAAAGATAAAAATTCTGATATTTTTCATATTTCTAGAATCGGGGAACTTGTGAGAACCGCCTCAGCAAGGCAAGCCTAACGAGTACCAACAATCTATGTTTGTGAACAAAAATAAAAAAAAAACGGTCCTGTGTTGGCCGACGGCGATACGACGTAACAACGTATCGCTGTCGGTCCGACATTGTCCCGCTGTTTGGTGCTGGCTTGTCATCCGAACTTAATGCAAATGCTACAGACTCCTAGCATAGCCTACATTAGCCGTTTGGCTAAATATATATGGGTGGAGTTATGTTTGGTCCGTTTTTTTTATATTGGAATGAAGGTGTGAGGTAAAAATAGTTTTGTATGCTGTAAACCTCTTCCAACTGTGCATAAAGAATAAAATATCGACGAAAAATTAACATAGCACAGAAAATCGGGTCCGATCAGGTAATTGAGCCCGATCCGGTCCGATCCGGTGTTTGTACGTACCCCTACTTTGGTCAACTCGTACCTTTTAAAAAAAAGATAGTGGACTGAAAGATAGATAGATAGATACAGTACAGCTCAGGTAGTTTTTCAAAATCCCCCCCGAACCGGTGGGGTTGATTTTTTAGCCCACCGCGGATCTTCCTGATAACCCACTCCAATTCCCACCGCGACGGATTTTTTGTCCACCGCGTTTCCGCCGAGTTCCCTCCGCAAAACCACCCACTTACCTGTAGAACTCCGCGGTGGGCAAAAGTTTATCCTGGCGAGCTCGCAATGAAAGATTAGTGACGTCAGAATGATTGACAGCTCCAAATTTTTCCGAGTTTGCATGGGGAGGACATCGGAAGCTTTATTTTGCTTACGCATCATTCGGCTGATTTGCCGCTGAATAAATACAGAAATATTTCTACCTAGAGATTAAAAAAAAATAAAAAAAAGAATTAATGAATAAAACAAGAAATAAAAAATAACGTATTTCTGTTTGTTTATTTCTTATCTTGCACCCGGGTACTTAAAGGGGCGCTTCTGCTATCTTAGAGGCTTTATTTGGAGACCAACGAGCATCGTCCCGGAAAAAAAATACGAGTAATGCCACGTAGGCGGGCGTATTAATCTCCGATGGTCAGGATTGTGCATTCGATCCTCACAGATTGAGCGATTTATCATGAAAGACATGTATTTGCTACGGTCATTCGCTCCTTCCACTGCTTCATGATTGGTAGTTACAAGTTTCTGGCGGAAGGGAGTTCGGTGTACTAGTTAACCACTTATTGTATAAGCATGCCCCCCTCTGTATTGGCGCGATTCATAAAAAATGCTCTTCCCAATTCCATTTCGCTGTAAGATGTGCCGTCCAACTGGATACCAGGAGGTCGCGGGTTCAACCCCCGCCGAGGTCGGCAACATTCTTTCGTGGAGATTGATCGTGAAATATTGTCTACGGTCATTCTCTCACTTCCGCTGATTCAAGAAAGTCAGTTGTCAGTTTCTGGCGAAAGAATGTGCATAATATTGGTTTACCGCTTAGAGAACTAAGCCTGCCCAGTAAACGTATGGTTAGGTAAACTGACCACGCTCGACATGACCCCTTTGAGTTGACTGGGCCGTAAAACCTCAACACAAACAAACAAACATTCCATTTCGCACAGATCAGATGCGTAAAGCAATTGCAGTTAACTCCCTTGTAAGTCAGTTACAGTTAGCTCCCTTAAACCTGCAGTGTGAGAACCTTACCCAGCATTTATCAGGGTACAAATGACTACAATGTTACGTTATTCTCTTACAGTATAATAAATTAATAACATTATATTTATTGGCTTATACAGCAATCTTCAGAACTTTCCATGTAAAGTGTTCTGTTTTTGTGGCTTCAATATATGCAATATGCAAAACCAAGACCGTAATTTATTTAACGAGTAAAAGAGACGCATTGTATAAACCTAGCGCATCGGCGGGAAAGCGTCTTCTGGGCTAATTCAGCAGACGACAGATTGAATTCGTTTTCTTTTTTTTTTTTTTCTTTTCATTACCTAGAAAACAGGATTTGACGTTTCATGCAGTGGACAATTTGCATGAAGTGCAAATAATGTTCTCTTGGAAGAATGAGAAAAATATTTCAAAATGTCGTCTGCTGAAAATTGTACCCAGGGTGCTTAGCGTTAAGGTTTGCACAAACAACTCGTGCATGAGTCTGTGCATGGCAAAACCTACAATAAAACTTGTACGAAGAGACGGATCAGCCTGCACATTCTGAGACTGCACATCAGCAGATCTCAGTAGTCTGATCACTGCCTTCGCTAATCGTAAGTACCCCCTATGATTACTGGGTGTAACAAAATGTCTTGTGCGACGAGCGAAGACTCGGGTCAGTATGCACCTGCACATTCTGATACGAGCATTCGCTGATCGTATTTACCATCGATAGCCTGGCTGTCCAAAGTGGAATAAACAGTGCGCTGCAACAGCACATTCTGTTCAGACCCTTCGCTGATCGTACAGTATGCAAGAAGCTTGCTTTATTTAGTGGGTCGATGCACAGACTAACCTGAGTCTTTGCTGGTCGCACGTACATTATAGTATTGTAGGCTAAGTTCGTACATTGTAAATCATACTTAAGACATGAGAACTTTGTACGACGTAATTTTTGTTTGAACTGGAGTTAAACTGCCCAGTCAATACTATTCATCGAGCCCGAACACTTTTCCAGGCGGGCTTATTCATAAGCTTTTACAGCAGAAACTGACAACTGCCCTTCTTTTCTTTCATATACTTTGACGATAGAGCCTACTTTTGGAGTTACGGCCCTTTGAACACCGAAACTATTTAGTGATTTCTGTAATATATTTGTGTCCGCTCTGTAACTTGTAAACTGTTTGCGATATTTTCTTGAAACTTAATTAATTTATTAACAAAGTTATGGTACTTGGTTGATGTAAGTGCAGTGGTGGGGCATGGTGAAATGTCTGCAGCCCTTTTATTAGATATTTAACAGGTTGAAATAATGGGAAAGGGTGCCTCAGTGGTGTAGTGGTAAAGCTGCGCGCCTTGTCACCCAGGGGTCAAGAGTTCGATCCCAGGCTTCTTTCATATGGGACTTTAAACCAAGGTCACACCTCCATATGAACTAGCTATTAGTGGGACGTTAAAAAACTCACTAACTCATTTGAATTGTCGTTAACTTCTATGGCCCCTTGTTCGTTACTGTGTGTTTTTTGTATGAGAAACCATTTTTGCTTGGGCTTTCTCATTGATTCAATGTCTCTTTGATAGCAGAAGCGCCCCTTTAAGTAAATTTATATTGACACGTGCGGTTGCTGCACGCAAGTGAGAATTTCACCACTTACGTCATTTATATTGAGCGCATGCGGTTGTTGCATGGGAAAAGGCAGTTACAGGAATACCAAACATAAATACGTAATTCGTGGATTCGAGGCAGATGTTTGATTCTCTTCGAGATTTTTGAGTGTTTGTTTTGCACATTAAGTAAAAATGACCATGCCGGGCCCACTTGTTGGCCGCACCAAACTAAGCCACAGAATCTGGTACTTTTACATATGGAGCTTTGTTGCGGCCCATGTTACCTGCTCGAACAGTGAATGGGGCTACCAGGGTTTTCTGTGGACCAAGGGAACACCCAAATATATTTCAAGGAGCAGCATTGGTTAATATTTCAATAGAACGAGGGAATAAACCTAATTTTGGGGGATCGGAATGTGGCAATTTGGAAAACTCATCTATGCATTGGCCATACGCATTCGTTATTGTCCGTCGGCAATCGCAGTGTTTCGATGCTTTATTAATATTCAAAAGGATGCTGATGAGCGAAAACTGACTCAAGCAGGATGTACGAATATTGCAATTTATGCACCGAATTTGCGGTACGTTTTGTGTACGCAAATACCAACAATTCTGTACGCTCATGGTGAATGGGAATGCTTACAATCAAAATTCGTGAATTGCTGTCACACAATGAGTTGAAAAGGCTGATTTGATCAGGTCGGCAGTTTGGTCCTATTCAACCGTGCATGCCGGAAAAGTACGACTGGCTTTAGCCACGCCCCTTTGGAAACAGCTTTCTCACTTCATCGCGGAAACACCGCGTGGCCCCTGCAACTGTTTCAATTGCCTGTCATAATCGCATCGAATTTTACCTGTTCGAAAGTAATTTTATCAGGCGATTTTTAACACAGGAACGCAGCGGATCCACCGGCCCGGATGAAATCGCCGTGGGATACTAAAATTTAATCCTTTCCATCCGAATCCACTCCCCACCGGCTCGAGGGGGGGGGGAGGATTTTGAAAAACCACCTGAGCTGTACTGTAGATAGATAGATAGATAGATAGATAGATAGGTGGGTGGGTGGTTGGGTGGGAGGGTGGGCGGGCGGGCGGGCCGGCCGGCAGGCAGGCAGGCAGGCAGGCAGGCAGGCAGGCAGGCAGGCAGGCAGGCAGATAGATAGAATCAACTATATTGTATATCATTATCATGATGTATCCTTAATTGACACATTAGTTAAAACATGTACTGATTAATGTAGGTGTGAAAAATGTTTACGATACGGGTTCTTTAATCTTTAGAGAGAGAGAGAGAGATTTTATACATCAATATTATGATGCATCCTTAAATTTAAACATGTACCGATTATTGTAGGTGTGAAAAATGATTAACGATATGTGTTCATTAATCTAATAGATAGACAGACAGATGGATGGATGGTTGGATACATACATACATACATACATGGATGGACGGATGGACACATACATACATACATACGTACGTACATACATACATACATACATACATACATACATACATACATACATAGATTCATTTTTCTTTATTATTTTGGTTATTTAATAGATAGATAGATAGATGTACTGATTATTGTAGGTGTGAAAAATGATTAACGATATGTGTTCATTAATCTAATAGATAGACAGACAGATGGATGGATTGTTGGATGGATACATACATGGATGGACGGACGGACACATACATACATACATACATACACACATACACACACACACACACACACACATGGACGGACGGACGGACACATACATACATACATACATACATACATACATACATACATACATACATACATACATACATACATACATACATATATACATGGATGGACGGATGGCTGGATACATACATACATACATACATACATACATACATACATACATACATACATACATACATACATACATACATACATACATAGATCCATTTTTTTTTTTATTATTTTGGTTATTTAATAGATAGATACATACATACATACATACATACATACATACATACATACATAGAATCAATTTTTTATAGTCAATATTATGATGCATCCTTAATTTAAACATTAGTTAAACATGTACCGATAAATGGAGATGTGAAAAACGATTATTGATACAGTTTACAGTTTTGCAAGTCTCAACTGCTCAAAGGAGTTCTTTTTTAACACTTTTGCGTGCTGGGTAACAAATTCAGCAGATGACATTTTGAAATATTTTTTCTAACTCTTTCCAAGAAAATAGGATCTGACACTTAATGCAGATTGTCTCCTAAGGAGACGATTTGCATTAAGTGTCAGATATTATTTTCTATAAAAATGTAGCAGATTCACTTCACTTGTTGTCTGCTGAATCTGCCCATAGCGTGGTAAGTGTTAAAGTCAAGGTATTCAATGACTGTAAGCAAACAATGAATACATCTCTAGAAGTATTTATTTTCAATCATGAGTTTTAATGTTTTGTTATTTCACCACGAAATATATGTTGTGGCAAACCATCAGTGAGGCCCTTCAAATGAGTATTCCCAGCATATGTTTTCGTTGAGAAATAAGGAAAATATTTATCTGGATATTCCTCTTTTCTGGAGCTATGCGGAATGAGTTTTGTGCAGGCAGATCTAGGCACTTACTCCCAGCTTATGACTTAATTCAATTACAGTTGACTCTGGTTATTTTGAAGTTCAAGGGACTCTCTGAAGTACGAGATATCAGTAGCTCCACATATCAGATTTGCAGAACCATTAAACCGCCAATCACAGTAGCAACAGAAAATATTTTTTATTTTCTTTTTCATAGACTAAAGTCTTGACATTTCATGTGAATCATCAGCCTAGCAGATGCTTCACCTGATAATGTCAAGACTTAATTTCTCTGAAAAATAAATAGGCTAATAATAAATAAAAAATTCAAAATGTTGTCTGCTACAAATTTTGCTTGGCGCTTTAAGCGTATATGAATAAATAAATCAAACAATCACATTTCCACAAATAAATATGTAATTTGAATACTGAAATTAGATACTAATGTACGACAACCCAAAATACCGGTAAGCATGATTTGAAAAAAGGGTAAAGTTGACTAAGGTACGAGTTGACTAAGGTACAAGTTGACCTAAAGTAGGTATGAGTTGACTAAGGTACGAGTTGACCAGAAACCAGTTAAATCTCAGAATTTCCAGACCATTTTACAACAGATTTTATGAAATAAACATAATCACACATTTTGTGGTTTTCACAAACATCTTACATGAAACAAAAGACTTTAGACTATATTTTGGAAGCTCCAAAATGATAAGAAAATCTCAGAAGCTTGTTAAATCTCCCTTAAAATTTTACCTTATCTTAACCCTTGTCCTGCTGAATAAATTAAGATGTCACGCCCACTTCTAATTTTCAGCCAATCAGGTCACTTGATCCAGATTGTTGTTATAAATTTGCATATTTGATGACAAACAGTGCAGATCTAGATCAGTTGGCTTCTTCAGAAGCCAACTGATCTGGATCTACACTGTTTGCAAAACAGGATATATCAGGGTTCAGCAGGACAAGGGTTAATATCTCACACCCCAGATTATAGTCTACAGCTTATGGCATGTGTGATAAAGTTAAGACATTCACATAGCTCCAGATAAGCATTTTCTTTCAACCAAAAAGTATTGCTATTTTTCTTATTTCTCCAGAAAATATATGTTCAGAATAAGAATTTTTACCGGTGACAAAATCACCAGGATCTGTTAACTGTTCCAGTACCGAACTGTGAAGTCTGGATGGCTCATATTTCCCCTTCTTTATCCTTCTCTACACTGTGACTTCCTGAGTGATATATGTGGTCACATGAATTGTAGCTTTCTTCTTGATGCAAATTTTGATCTACCTTATAAGGATGAATGGGCTGATGTCCCAGCCGCCATCTTGATTTATCTTGGAGGTGCATGCATCGGATTTTATTTGTATGGTTTAATCATATTTCGAAGGAAAAATCTCACAAACGAGCCAAGAAAATTTTTAATCAACCACATTCTGGTACTGAACACTATCTTTTCTTGAAGTGATTTATTGGAATTTTTGGAGAACATTCAGATTATCGAGTTATTTTAATTGAAAGCTGGTAGGTTTTGGTAAGCTGTCAACGAAATCCAAGACTTACACCTTGTATATAGGTGGCACTGCAGATAGCTGTTTATGGTTTCTTTCGACTGAAGAGTTCCTCTGCCGATCGACCCTATACAGCCATGTAGGCAAATTCTACAACATGCATCAGCTTATCCTGCTCATTCAAATAGTTTTGAACATCAAACCATTTCATTTTGGTAAATCATTTTGATTTACTGATGGAATGGAAGTGTAAAAGTCATTTTCAAATGGCAAATTCAAAATATTTGTAAAATGATCATGAAAACGTGTTTATGTGAAAAACAGCACAGGACTATGTGAAAATCGCAACTTTCACCAAGACAGTCGCAAGAAAATATGAACTTTATCATTCACATTCATCAACTGTCCTGGCCTACTCAAGTCAAATGTGTATTTGAAGAACCAGATCATAGTAGTATTATAAAATAAGGAAGGAATTTACTCCAGGGCAGGTGCGCAGAATAAGCAGAAAATTTTAATGTCTCAAATACACAATGTTAGTGATGTTTGATGGCCTACAATGACAACAAATTAAAATTAGAGATGAAAAAATAACGGCTCTACATTGGCAAGGCTCTGAAGTGTCGCTAAAATGCATTTCATTTATTTGTCTGTATTGAAATTATGACCTGCACAGTAGCTTAAGTGCACAGGATTGGCCGACAGCACTGTAGATCTGAGTAAATCAATGTATTAGGTGTTTATCTAGTAAAGTCTTGAAAATGGTGATTTAGTATATATCACTTGTGTCAAAACATTGATGTATGAGGTGTTTATCGAGTAAAGTCTTGAAATTGGTGACTGCTTAAACTTTAAGCAGTGATAATTTCTCAAGTTTAAGGGAAAAGCAATGTAGAAAGAAAGTATGTCTATCAGGATAGAACTTTCCAAACCAAAAATTTGATACAAATTGTATAAAAATCAACCAGCAAATAAGAAAGGTATTGGAGTTTATATATATGAAAACCAACTGTCATGGAGGCTGCCATTTATAGGCTTTGTGAAGTCACACAGCCCTAATTAAATATGCATAATAAAAATAAACAGCATTACACAGTGTATAGATGGATAGTTTGTCTTAATGTTTCTGAACATGTTTTTCTAAAGTGGTAAGCAACTTATTTTCTGAAAACAAATGCTTTGGTTATAAAACTGTAACAGATGAAACATTTTTAATCACCAATGCTGTGGTCAGAGGTCGAACCCGGGCCTTGCATGACAGGCCAGCACTCTACTACGTCGCTATAAAAGCCGGCTTGTACTGCAAGTACAAGTGTATCATATACCTATCGCTACTACATAATGCAAAATTTTAAAGTTTAAAATTCTTAAAATCTCATTAAATATTCAAAATGGCAGTGCCAATGTCAGCCATTTTAAATCATTCAAACAATAATAACTTTGTTATTTCTTGACCGATTTTGATCAGACTTCAATTTTTATAGTTCGTTAAGCTCATTGTTTTGAAATATATTTTATAATAGGGTTGTGTAATTACTTATTATTATTTTTCAGGACATTCTCTGCTGGTTGCGATGAATTTCAACATAAAATTGTACAAACCATAGAAAAACTGACAGGACCAGCAGGATGTGAGAATGGGGGAGAAAAGTGCTTGTATTCGGTAAGTAATCAACATTCCAGATAATGTATTATCACAAGGGTTAATGTAGCAGTGGGGGAGAAAAGTGCTTGTATTCAGTAAGTTCTCAAGATTCAAGATATTGTGTTATCACTGGGGTAATGTGCCAGTGGGGACAAAGTGCTTGTATTCACTAAGTTATCAGTTCAGGTGTGTTATTACTGGGGTTAATGTGCCCAGTGGAAGAGAAAAGTACTTGTATTCAGTAAGTTATCTGTGCAGGGCCGGGGGGTTGGGGGTGCAGGGGGTGGTTGGGGTATGGTATTCAGTGAGTTATCAAGATTCAGATTTGTTATTACTTGGGGTAATGTGCCCAAAGGGATAAGTGCTTGTATAATTATAAGTTATCGAGGTTCAGATATATTATAACTGGGGTGAGGGGTAATGTGCCGTTGGGAGAGAAAACAGCTTGTATTCAGTAAGTTATCAAGATTCAGATGTGTTATTGATGGGATGGGATGTAATATGCCAGTGTGGGAGAAAACAGCTTGTATTCAGTAAGTTATCATGGTTCAGATAATGTTATATCACATAAAATTTCTAGGTAATGTGTCAGTGGGGGTAAAGTGCTTAAATTCAGTAAGCTATCAATTTTCAGATATGTTATCACTGAGGTAAATGTGCCAGTGGGGGAGAAAATGTCTAGCATTCGGGAAGTTATCAAGGTTCCAGATGATGTGTTCTCTGAGGGTGGGTTGGGGCTGGGTAAGGGGGTGCATTGTGCCATTAGGGCAAAAAGTGCTTACATTTAGAGGGTTATCAATTAGGGCAAAAAGTGCATACATGTATATTCAGGTTATCAAGGTTGCAGATGTGTTGTCACTGGGGATAATGTGCCATTGGGGAAAATTGCTTGTACTCAGTAAACTATCAAGGGTCCAGATAATGAGATAATGTGTCATTGCTGGGAGTAATGAGCAATTCAACCAAACAAATCATCCTTTTCAGATACTGTATTTACCCTAAGTATTAGGACAGTCAGTCCAGGCAAACAGTATGTCCTAAATCAGATGCCACAGTATCATGTTCAGGGTCTACACTGTTTGTGTCTCAGCCAGTAGTTTCAGCAGAGACAACTTTTATAATTAAAAGTTCTTGTCTGCTTTCCTGCACACAAAAGGGGTCTGCTCTAAAAGGAATGAATTTACTCCTCAGAAGGGAGGCAAAAAACAATTTTGACACAGTAGCCTCCCATGTTTCCTTTCAGCTTAATTCAAATTACTACTTACTGATATATCTATATGTCCAAACTATCAGCAAATATTAGTACTACTGTATCCACCAGTACTACTGTGTCCTAAGTCAGACACATTAACTCCATTACCATGCTTCTCCTAAATTTGAACATGTTCATTAGGCTACCATATTAACCCTAAGTATTTGGACAGCTCAACTCCTTACCATATTTGTTCTAAAATTTGAACAAGTACAATTTACTTTTCTGGCGAAAGAATGTGCACAATACTGGTTAACCGCTTAGAGGACTAAACCTGTCCAGTAAACGTGTGGTTAGGTAAACTGACCGCGCTTGACATGACCCCATTGGGTTGACTGGGCCGTAAAACCTCAACACACACAAAGAAAAAAAATACAATTTACTACTCATTGTCACTGTGGCTATTTCTAGAAAAAACATTGTCATCGCTCTAGCGACTACATTTATAGATGGATTTTAATGTAACTTCACCCAAATGTTGGGTATAACAGTATCTTGAGCAAGTTCAACTTTCAGGGTCCTGGGCTTAAGCTCAAGGTTCCTGTAGCTATTTTTTAGAAAAACTTTGTTATCGCTCTATCACCTATATTTATTGATGGCTTTTAATGTATCTTTACACGAATATTGGGTATGTTTATATCTTGAGCAAGTTTGACTTTCAGGGTCCTGGGCTTAAGGTCAAGGTCACAGAGGCTATTTTTAGAAAAAAATTATATCGCTCTAGTGCCTTCATTTATCAATGGATTTTAATATAACTTCACAAAAATGTTTGGTATGACAATATCTGGACAGGGTCCTGGGCTCAAGGTCAAGGCCACTTTGGCTGTTTTTAGAAAAACTTTGTCATCGCTCTAGTGCCTACATTTATTGATGGATTTTAATATAATTTCATACAAATGTTTGGTATGACAGTATCTGGAGCAAGCTCAGCTCAGGGTCCTGGGCTAAAGGCCAAGGTCACTGTGGCTATTTTTAGAAAAAACCGTCATTTTTCTAGCACCTACATTTATTGATGGATTTTAATATAAATTCACACAGATGTTTTTTTTTTTGTTTTTTCTATTGATTTGGGTTTTACGACCCTTTCAAGAATATTTCACTTATATCGAGCCGATCATTCATCAAAGGTGGGCGAAAACCAAATGTTGGGTATGATAATATCTCAAGCAACTTTGACTTTCAGGGTCCTGGGCTCAAGGTCAAGGCCATTGTGGCTATTTTTAGGAAAAACTTTGTCATAGCTCCAGTGCCTACATTTTTATGATCTCGAGCAAGTTCAGCTTTCAGGTTGCTGGGCTCAAGGTCAAGATAACTGGCTATTAAAGAAAAAAACATTTATTGATGGATTTTACTGTAACCACAGAAATGTTGGGTATGATAATATCTTGAGCAAGTTTGACTTTCAGGGTCCTGGGCTCATGGTCAAGGTCACTGTGGCTATTTTTAGAAATTTGTTTTCATTTTCTAGAGCCTACATTTATTGATGGATTTTAAGGTACTTTCACACAAATGTTGGGTATGATAATATCTAGTGCAAGTTTGACTTTCTTGGTCCTGGGCTCAAGGCCAAGGTCATTGTGGCTAGTTTTAGAAAAAACTTTGTCATAGTGCTAGTGCCTACATTTATTGATGGATTTTAATATAACTTCACATAAATGTTGGTTTTGATAATATCTAGAGCTAATTCAGCCTTTCAAGTTCCTGAGCTCAAGATCAAGGTCACTGTGGCTATTTTTAGAAAATAACTTTGTTATCATTCTAGCCCCTGCAATTATCAATGGATTTTAATCTATCTTCACACATTTGTGGGTATGATGATATCTTGAGCAAGTTTGACTTTCAGGTCCTGTGCTCAAGGTCAAGGTTGACATGACTGAAATATTTTCTATCATGTGAGATCTAATCTTTCCCAACCTGAAAATCTGAATGTTTGCAATTTACTGTTGCTTAATGTCAAGGTCATATTACATTAAGGTGACAAGCTTTTTGTTTCTTCATTCATATAACTATTTTATGTTATGAAATTTCCCAGTTCATTGTTTGCCCACACCAAGCAGTCTTGTGCGAGGGGATTTTTATCGCCTGCAATGCCTTGTTTTTATCTGGAAACTAATGTAAAACATTTCGCTATTATTTTATCAGCTGAGATCCAGTACAAGTGAGGAGATACAGGCTGTACATCAGACCCCGGTCAAAGGTTACAAAGATGACTTGACCTTCACCATGACAACACAACAGAGTGGATGTGCTGTTCATGTAAGTTTCCCTAGTCCTGCTGAACCCAGATATGTCCTGCCTTTATAGGCAGTGTAGATCCAGATCATTTGGCTTTTGAAGGAGCCAACTGATCTGGATCTGCACTGTTTGTCATTCAGTATATGAATTTGTAGCAACAGTCTAGATAAGGTAATCTAACTGGCTGAAAAACAAAAGTGGGCACAGCATCTTAGTTTCGTCAGCATGACAAGCGTTAACCCTTAAATCATAGCTCCAGATAAGAGGGGTAATCCCCATAATCTTTTTTTTTCCACGAAGAACATTATGTTGTGGTACTCATTAAATGTGCCTTGCTGAGGGGCTTCTAATGAGTATAATATCATTTGTTCTCATGGAGAAATAACTTTATAAGAAAATTGTCAGTGCCTTTCAGCCGAAAAGAAAGGGCTTTATCTGGAGCATGATAAAGGTTCCAAAATTATTAGCTGATAACATTTTTAAAAAAAAATATGTTTTTCTTTTTTCCAAGATGATATGGCTTGACATTTCATGTGAATTACCCCCAAGTTCAAAAGTTTGTGATTGATGGCCCAATTGACTGAGCTCCATTGGGGACAAGTCCCATGGAACGTGTCATTTCCTATCCAGTAAAATATATACCATGTGTCTTCACAGGAAACTTCAAGCCCTTGTAGGATAGCGCTAAGTAAGAGGGGATTTTCTTATTTCTCCACAAAAACATAGTATAGCAGTGCCTCTGTGAGGTGCTTCTGTTCACAGCTACAGATAAGAGGGGTATCCACATAATATTTTTCTTATTTCTTCTCAAAAACATATGTTGTGGGTACTCATTAGAAGCGCCTTGACGAGGTGCTTCTATTGAGTTCCCACAACATATGTTTTCGTGAAGAAGAAATAAGAAAGATATCAGCATTTTTCGGATGAAAAAAGTGCCTTACCTGTTGCTATGTCTATTGATTCTTCACAGCATATTTTGTTGGAAAAGTAAGAAAATATCAATACCTTTAGGTTTAAAAAGTGCTTAGCTGGAGCCGCACCTTGGTGACAGTACACTTGGGAGATCGGAAGATCAAGCTCTGTTTTCTTGAAAAAACAATAATCCTATCAGGCATGACTTAACGAGAACTAAGCATATATGTGAAATGCACAGATTCTGATTATTCAGCCTAGTATTCACAATCTCGTTCAACATACATTCTAGGGTATTCTATAATCATGTAGGCAGGCAGCAAAGGTCCAGATCAGTCTGCATAAATGTGCAGGCTGAGCTGGGCCTTTGCTGTCTGCAGAGTTTTAGCTTAGTGTGGCTTAAATGACAAGAACAAGAGGTCCAAGATGGCCCTGTATCACTCACCTGAGTACCAGACATGTAACCCCTTGGGCAGGGCCATTTTTATCCAAGATCACAAGCCACATCAATATTTCCAATGAAGTTTCAGTGCAATCGACCTTTTGGTTCAGAAGACATTTAAAATAAATTTTGAAGATGACAGCCATGGTGGCCATCTTGGACTTGCCATCTGAATGATTTTAGCTATTTTTATACCCCGCAACATGTCTCTGTCCGTCCATCTGTCAGTCGTACATCCATCCATCTGTCCATCCATATTTCGTTTTGAGATTTTAACTTTAAACATCAATGGATTTTCACCAAACTTGGTATGTGCATTAATATTGTGGAGATAGGTTTGGGAATGTTAATGAGCAAATTTCATCAAATTTTGAGGGAGTTATCTGCCTGAGACATGCCCATATTTTTGTTTCCGGATGATAACTTGAGTAAATGTCAAGGGATTTTAACCAGTCTTTACTGTGCCAGGGAACTGCACACCCCTTGGACAGCAGACCACAGAGGGAAGTCCATGTTGGACCTGACAAGCTGGAGGTGGTAGCTTCCTTTTGCTACCTAGGAGACATACTCTCAGCAGCAGGTGGCTGTGAACTTTCAACCACAACACGTATGAAAACCGCCTGGAAGAAGTTCATGGAGCTGCTACCAGTTCTCTCTTCATGCCACCTCTCTTTCAAGACACATGGCCGTGTGTACAGCTCTTGTGTGTGGAGTGCAATGCTCCATGCCAATGAGACTTGGCCATTGACAAAACCAAACCTCCAGCGTCTGCAGCGGGATGACAGGGCAATGATCAGACAGATCTGCAATGTCAAACCACAAGATGTTGTCACCACCAGGTCCAATGAACTACTTGCTCAGCTTGGCATTGAGGATCTGGACCTTCTGAAGGAGAGAAGGCTCTGTTGGTATGGACAAGTGGAACGCTCCAATGATGCAGTCAAGACAGCCTTTCCAATACAGGTTGAGGGAAAGCGTGGGACTGGGAGGCCCAAGATGATATGGAAGCAGCTGACAGAGGGGGATTGCAGAGAGTGGAAGCTCTCGGCTATCAACCCTCATGATAGAAATATGTGGAGATCTGGTGTGAGATCTGCCATGCATGCAGCAAGCCAGCTATCTGGAAGGGGGCCCACTGATGTGGATGTTGCCCCAGTACCTGCAAATGAATCAAAATCTGATTATGATGATGATGACTTGGTACATGCATTGATATTAAGGAGATCTGGTTTGGGATTACTAATGGGCAAGTTTTGTCAGTTTGACAGAGTTATCTGCCTGCAACACGATAATGGTGGGGTATTATAGTTTAACATTTTTATTGATCTACAGGTCACCCTAATACTTTGTGTCAAGTTTCGAGTCAGTTGGCCTTTCGGTGCAGGAAAAATTCAAAATAGATTTTCAAGATGGTGATTGTGGTGGTCATCTTCAATTTCGGATTGTAATATTTTTAGCTAGTTTTGATCTATGAGTCACCCTAATACTTCGTATCCAGTTTCAAGTCAGTTGGCCTTTCTGTTCAGGGGAAAAAGTTCTAAATAGATTTTCAAGATGGTGGCCATATATCCTATTAATTGGAGTGGAACATTTTAACTATTTTGATAGTCACTTCAGCAACATTCCTGTAGTTCAATCGAAATTGGCTCTGGGCCAGTAGGAGTTGTCATTTAAATCAAATTGTTGGATAGCAGATATTGACTGAGCATAATAGCTCACCATAAGTAACTTTTGTACTCAGGTGAGCAAAAAAAAAAAAAACAGATGAGAAAGATCATAAAAACATCTTGAACAGTGAAAACTCAGGATCATCATGTGCATTCAGATATAGTCTAGAGTATCTGGTGAGACCGTCTGTATGTAGACAGCTAATGAACGTCCTGGTCAGATGCACAGTCTGATATGCTGGACTTTGGATTTCTACTTAAACCCTAAGTTTTTGTTTATTTCTCATGGCACAGCTGGTGATGTCACAAGCCTGTCCGTCCAGATAAAGGAAATTTCTTTTTAGATATTCTTTTTTTTATTACTTATACAGCAAAACATATCTTGTGAATACTCACTAGTGAGTTAATTTCAGTGAGTACACAAAAGGTGTGCTTTGTTTCAAAAATAACAAAATCTAATTTATCCTAAGATATCATCTTATATCAGGCTGTGAATTAAGCCGACTACTTTTTTTTGCATTTCATTCCAGGGCTTCTCAACATCTGAGACATGGTATGCATTCCTGGACAAGGGAACAAACTACTGCAATCTACGTAACCTTATTGATGGTAATAATTTACTGTATCTACCCTGAATAGTGGAACACCTGTACTCCTTACCATACTTCCCCTAAACTTCAAACAGATCCATTTTACTCTCTGTTGATGTTTCTAGAATAGTGCTGGATGAGTGGCAAATGGTGTAGACCCTGATCAGATGCCACATTCTGTGGCATCTGATCTGGGTCTGCACTGTTTGCTCAGGCCTGTCTATCCAAATGCTTCGGGTAAATACATGTATGGTTATTGCTATACAACAATTCTCTAGCATTATATTGGTATACAGCTGAAGTGAATATACATGACTGAATCCTTACTGTGTACTTTATCAAATTACATCGCACACAAAATGCTGCACTGGTTTTTCTCTGAACATTAACCATGTTATAGTGAAAAGCTAGCCAGTGGCATTTAAAATATATTTTTCTTCTGTTTCATTGAAAATAGGACCTAGAATCTCATTTAAATCATGTCAGTGAAAATAGGATTTGATACCGCATGATTAATCTGTTAAAGGGATTTTCTTATTATAGATGATAATTCAGAGAAAGTTGTAGGAAATCAAATAAAACTTGCAGCTTCAAAAGACACCAGTGAGAAGAAATGTGCATTGGATTGTTCTGATAGTGTAGAGTCAAGTAGTCTGGGCCCAGTTATTCAAAACTAATGATGTCGTTAGTTAATGTTAAAATTTTGATCATTAAAAATGGGATATATGCTAATATTTTTGCTGAAAAAAATGTGAGTAGCTTTTGCATTTAGCTACTCACATTTTTTCAGCTAAAATACATGTGAATTAGATATTTTACTTACTAGAACAATTAACATTTTGACCACTAACAAGCTCGTTAACGATGCTTTGAACAACTGGGCCCTGGAGTGTATTGTATTTACCCTAAATATTGGAACAGCTTAACTCCATACCATACTTTCCCTAAGAATGTAAACATGTTTATGTTACTACCTTTTGACGTGTCTAAAAACTGCTGGATGACTGGCAAACAGTGTAGACCCTGATCAGCTATCACATTCTGCAGCATCTGATCTGTGTCTATACTGTCTGCTCAGGCTTCTTTGTCCCAATATTTAGAGTTATTGAGGTAATTATAGGTTTCTAGCTTCTAGTAGGGGTGGTCAGGTGGTGCGAAGGTGTCATGTATCTTACATCACCGGGGCATTCAACTGATATTGGCTTACAGTTGGGCAAGGCCTGCTATCCTTGTAGCAGGTAAGGGTAGAGGGGGGATGTTTTTATTTCTTCTGTTTCTTGACTTTCAGTCCTGTTCCTCTTTCTTCCCTGTTCCTCTCTTTCATCTCCTCTACTGTCTCTTTTATCTCTTTTCTTCCTTTCTTTGGGAGATGACACAAAATGACCCACAAGGGTTGACGTGTCTTTAAATCCCAACACAATCAATATAGGTAATACTGTATGGAACAGAGTGCTTGCTTTTGGAAGCATCTGTCTGTTATGATGTTATCTTGTAAATACGGTAAATATCCTAAAATTTCAGACATTTTATTCCATACTTTTTTGCCTTAATCTTGCTTTTTATGCTTGTTATTTCTTAAAATACTTTAAAGGGATAGGCAAATTGTGTAGACCCTGCTTCTTCACAGTTTACATATTCCATTTTATTGGCAACTTTGGTGTACAAAATTATAGGACATTTACCATATCTCTGTTTTCTTTTTTTTCAGAGTCTGGTTTGAGCAAAGATCCTGCTTTTACAGAGAAGACCAGTGACTCAGAGTGTACAGAGTATAGCTCCCATGACTGTGATAAATATTGATTAACTCATAGTTGACCTGTACACAGATATGAGTTGCAACATCCCTCACAACCTACCTCATAAGTTCATAACGATGATAAAGACATCTGTTTTCGTCAGTAGCTAGTTTTACGGTAACTTGCTGAACTAACTAGGGTTTTATGAAATTTAGAATATTCTTTCAGTGCAGCAAATTCACTGTCATATGGACTGTCTGTCTTTTGAAAAATCGGGCTTCTGAAGTACAATGCATAGACACTTTGACCATCCATGTTGATATTCAGTAGCACTAACAATTTAAGTATAATTGGTTAAAGTATCTATGGTACAATAACTAGAATACATATGGAGTTTGCATTTTTATGTTAAAAGGCAGTACTAAAACGGATGTTTTGTGCACACCATAGTGATTTTTTACTTGCGCTTTTTTGTGATTTTGTCAAACATCCAAACAAATGTTACTGTCGCAGCTCTGTGCATATCACCGAGTTGATTATGTCGGTTGTTGACCCTGTGTAGAAAACATTCCTTCGGACATATGCACCCAGTGAAGATTCACATGAGCTTGCACTTTCACATTGTCTAATCTGAGTCTTCCCTGGGCACATTTTTGATAGCCAAGGATAAAGTTTCTTTATGTGAACAATGAAGACTGATGAGATTGCTTGGATGCATAGCTGATTTTTGAGTCTTTGTTGGGCACACGTCAGAAGGTACATTTTCTCACGTTGCAACTCATATGAATATTGTGTACATCTTGATAAATGATGTGCAACATGGTAAAAAGGCCCTTATGCCATATGCAAACAGCGATAGTCCAGATGAGCTTGCGCGTCTGTGCAGTCTGATCTGTACATTCTCTTTTAATCAGCTACGGTATATATTAATTTTGTAAGCGGTCAATGAAGGCCCAGATCAGCCTGCACAATTGTGCAGCTGATCAGGACCTGCATTGTCAGCAGTTGCATAAGGGCCCTTTTCGTGCATCGCACAAGTGCTTTTTCAAGCGAAAAGTGTTCTTATTTTTCCTTGAAGTATCAGAGATGATTCTAGGCTGTGTGATTGCAAGGATCTCCCAGACTGACGTTTTGTCCCCCAGCTGCAAAAATAGATTATTTTGCTCATTTGGGATGCCATGTATTTACATGTTGTTACAAATGCTTATTCTGTTCTCTTCAATCAGACTTGGTATTTCCTGCTACACCACAATCTTTCCATAACACTATTACTGGGATCATAAGCAAACACAGTGTCAGCTAAACAATCGTGTTGTATAGCAATGGTCATTTTTCTATATAACCTATACATTTTAGTTTGGATTCAACACTTTTGTTGTTCACCTTTGAACTGTCTGATATCCTAAACCATCTTATAAAGAGGTTCTAGTATATTTTCATTGTGTACCAAATACATGGGAAGCAACTGCAAGGACCATTGTCAAAGTAAACAGGTCTGGCAATTTTCGGAAGACTGGGGGACCACTGGTCCTGCACTAAACAGAAATCCTGGCTGCATCTCTGAAATGTTTGGTACTCATTTGAAGTACCTCGCCATGGCATGTCTAATGAGAACCACAACATTTTCATTGAGAAATAAGAAAATTATTTGCCTGGATACACCTTTAATCTAGGAGGGTCTGGATGGGATTTATTGATTAGCAAATAATGGCATTTTTTTTTAATGATTTGCAATTAAAGGCCTTATTATTTAGTTATTAATAATTTTTGGGGTTTAAAATTTAATGATTAAGCTAAAAAAAAAAATCCAAAATACATGTATACCGATTTTAGTGAAAATAGCTTTATCGATTACTGATTAAAGGGCTAAAATTTTAATGATTAGCGATTTTTGGTACCCCTATCCAGACCCTCATCTAGAACTATAAAACTTATGTCTCAGAATTACTTTCTTTGTAGAGGGCAGTCAATCTTGTAAATAGTCCAACTTCAATGGCTGAATGGCTTGAACATCTTTGGGACCATGAAAATTTGTTCTAGACATGGAAAGATTGAGTCACTGAGGGTTAACCATAGCGCCAGCTCAGGAGGCAAAGGGGGATAATTTAGGGATGTCTTTTTGATCTTCTATAAGATAATGGTATGTTGAGTGTACTCATTAGAATTGCCTTAATGAGGCAATTCTACTGAGTACACACAACACACATTTTCATGATGAAATAAACAAATCCCTGAACTATCCCTAAATATTTGTTTCTTGAGCTATCAGAAGAATTTCCTAGGGAGTCAAAAATGAATTTGAATCAGTCACTGTAAACCAGCCATCGGTTTTTGAGTCATTAAAGTTTTAGTGTAATTATTTGATTTGAATATAAGTTAATTCTGAGGAATTTAAATTTGAAGGCAAACAGCACATTAAATGAAGCAAAAAATAGCAGATTTGGTTTTATCGAGTCTGTTCATGAACAATATTCCTCTTGCCAAAGCAATAATCTATTTTCAAATCATAAAAGATGGGCTTGTTGATCCCAGAGGACCAGAAGGTATTAACTGCACTATGGTGAAGTATAGAGATGTTGTTTTTTTCTTTGAAAGAAAACTGTGAATGTTATTTCAAAAAGTATTGTCTGTATTTTGACAAATCAAAATTTTCACCAAGACACTGTCCTCAGTTTCAATGCGAAATAATTTTTGTAACCTACCTCTTTATGCACCTATCATTGTTTTCCCCAAGAGGGAGTTGGGGTGGGGAGATGGGAAATGATGGGGATACCCTGGGGATTAAACATCCAAATCATACCCAACCCTTGGGAATTTGACAAAAAAATTTGACACATGGGTGGGGTATAAGACACATAAAAGAGAAATTTTAGAAGAAACTATGTGCCAATTTTAATGCCCACCTAGTAAAGAGAAATTTGTGACAGGGAATTAGACTGCCAATTTTCAAAAATGTCAAATTCCCAGGGTAATCACCGCCCCCCCCCCCCCCCACCCACCCTCCCACCATCATACACATTCTGGGGGAAAACATTGATACATTGTAGGTGCATTATACTGGTAGTGTGGTACTAGCATAGAATGAATTTTCATCAAAATTGAACAAGATTATTTGCATTGAAATTAACAAAATTCAGTTTAATTGTTTAAATTACATGTTTTACACATGGACATGCAACTGAATTTTATTTTGGAAAACTACCAAAGACCTATGCAGTATTGTCAGCTGCAGGGATATTATCAGTTTGGGCTCAGATTCGTATCAGTGATAAATCTGAATTCATTTTGGCAGGGACCCTGATATAAACAGTGCTAATTCTAGGAGTTTAAGGATTCAGATGACCCCTTAAATTTTCCAGATGGCGCGTCAGTTTTTCCAGTCGTTATGGGAACTTTTCTGTGTAAAATGTACCCCATATTTCCTATACTTTATATAATAAACAGATTATCACATACCTACCAAATTACTCTGTGATCAGAACTACTATTTCTAACAATAGGAGTCTTAATGATTTTGATCTCATTTTGGACTATTTATAGATACATATGCACAAGCTATTCAGATATTTGATCTTGCATGAATGAATGAATGAATGAATGAATGAAGACATTCCCATGATGGGCCCATCAAAATCTACCAAGTACATACATGAACAATTGAATGGGACTTGAGACAATGATCCCTTTTGTCATGTGCATAATAAATCCGAGCTGGATATTCCACAGCAGCTGTGATAAAAATGACTGAAGTTTTGAATTACATGTACATTTTTGTGAACTAATTGTTTGATGCACAATATGGGAAAAAGGTCCTTATGTCATATGGGAACAGCAAAAGTCCTGGACCCAGTTGTTCAAACTAACGATATCATTAGTTAACATATCGTTAAAACTTTGATCATTAAATATGGCATATACGCTAATATTTTTGCTGAAAAATGTCAGCAAAAATACCTGTTAATTAGATATTGTACCTACTAGAACAGTTAACAGTTTGACAACTAATGAGCTTGTTAACGACATTTTGAAAAACTGGGCCCAGATGAGCATGTGCATCCGTGCAGGCTGTTCTAGGCATTCTCTGTCTGTCGACATATACCACAATATCCATTGATTCTGTAAGCGGACAATGAAGGCCCTGACCAGCCTGCACAAATGTGCAGGCTGGTCAGGGCCTGCATTGTCTGCAAGTTACATATGGGTCCTTTTCATGTGTTGTGCATCAATTAGTATTTTGATATAATAGAAATTGTTTGATATTTTGATGGTGCAGGCAATACATGTATTTTGTTTTTATTTTGATTGTGCAAGTGTTAATATAATTGTTTCAGCATTTGATAGTATAAGCATTATAACTGACATTTTGAAATTGTAAAATGTCCCTTTATATGGCTGAATGCAGGTTTCTGTACAGTAAAGATTATAAGTAATGCTTAAAGTACTGCAGTTGGTTTGGAATTTCAACAGTATAATTATACTGAAAAGCATTGAAAGAGTACCATAATAAGCTTAAGTATTGGGACACCTTGTCTACTTATCCTAAAATTCAAAATAGTCCATTCTTCTACCTCCCGATGTGTCTTGTATATTTGTATAAGTATGGCAAATAGTGTAGACCCTGATCAGATGCCACATTATGTGGCATCTGATCTGGGTCTACACTGTTTACAAAGGCCTATCTGTCCCAATACTTTGGGTTATTACGGCAAATGTTTTATCAATAAATCATGTACAACTACAGAAATAGCAATTCTCATCTTTATGACATTTAAAATCAAACTAACTCCATGAAGAAATTTATATAATGTATGAAATTTCATTAGCCTAGAAGCCTTGGTGTTTGAGAAACAAAGTTAAATGCACAGATTTAACATTGTTGATGCCGACAATGCCGACACCAGAAAGTGACCTCTATGTCTCTCCTTCTTGTTAAAGCAGTCACGACAAAAATCAAACTGACTCATTGAAATAACAGTGATATGACTTGTTAAAAATCATGTTGCTGCTGATTTCATATGAAAATTATTTACAATACAGGCAAATATTTCCAATTCGACAACTTTTCATAGGTAAATAGTGAATGTCAGGGGATTTGATCAACAGATTAGGTAAGGCCTCAGGTGTTTATGTCACATATTAGGTGTGGATTTCAGCTTGTTCTATTATCTCTCAGTTGGACTAAGCCTGCCCAGTAAACGTGTGGTTAGATAAACTGACCACGCTCGACATGACCCCATTGGGTTGACTGGGCCGTAAAACCTCAACACTAACAAAACAAAATTATCTGTCAGTTTTTGTTTTTCAGCTTGATTTTTTGACAGTTCATGTCTTTATTGTTTGACAAGTATTTTGAGATATCCACTACAGCAGAATTGCTTACCTGCTCTTTTTGCTGTTGTTAACACAGACCAGTACAATTTCTTTCTGCTTGTACCATTTTGAGTTTTGAAACCAAAATCACAGGCAAGTTTCTGTCAGAGTTGTAAACTAATGACTGTGAAGTCCAAAGTCAAATGACAATCATATAATTATTTGTTGAATTTTTCAATACCATGTATGTTCTCTATAAGACCATTTTGACCTTGTAATATATAGAGATTATTACCAGTATATGGCAATTTTCCTATCATACCCCATATAACCCAAGACATCCATATCAGCCCGAGGGTCAAGGGTTGATATGGGGTATGATATGAAAATTGCCATATCATAATCTGTTTATCATACATTTTTCTTTCTGACAAGTTTGCCTATTTGATATTTATTGTATGCGGAGTCAAAGGCAAGATCCGAGTGCTCAGAATGCGGTGATATGGGTTTTTTGCCCAGGCAAAAAAGCCCTATCACCCACGTGACCTGATGATATTTTTTTTTTTGCCCAAGCAAACAAGCCATATCACGCATGTGACCCATTATCACACCTTTTGCACTCCACAAGAGTGATATGTGCTTGAAAGCCATGTTAGTGTCACATATGCAAAAAGAACATATTTTCTAGTAAATGTATGATAACTAGGTTTATCTGACATATTTCATGCTCCAGTGATTTCGTCCTGTCTTTATCTTATGTAGAACTGTGGAACTTTTTGTTTTACTTTTCATGGCTGCATCATTTGAGCTGAGAAAGGGGTTCTTTGTAGCAATACAAACAGCAGACATTGGACAAGGTCAGCCTTCACGCTACAGTGCAGTCTATTCATGACCATTGCTATTGCTATCAGTTTATTAATTAATTGAGCTGAAATTTAACATCACAGTCAATAGAATTTTTGATGTTGAAACATTGCCTCCGAATTTGTGGGACTTGTACAACAGATGTGGTGGAATGACAAACTAAAGTCCCACCTTAAGTTGTTAGCAGCTCTGTGCATTGGTATTATCAGGCAGCCCATATATTTCACATACCCAGTGGGTCAGGCCCACCATCAATGTATGATAAATGTCTTAAATATTTGAACACCAAAGTTTCTGACAAAATGACATATGCAAATAGTGCAAATCCAGATCAGGCTGCTCCCAAAGGAGCAGTCTGATCAGGGTCTACACCATTTGCCATTCCACAAAGTATTTTAAGAAACAACTGCATTAAAAGCAAAAATTAGGCCAAAATAGTATAGAATAAAATGTTCGAAATTTTAGGACATTCACCGTAGTCTACAGAATCCAGTGCATCAGAAAGTGGACAATAAAGGTCCTTATCAAACAGCTTTTCTCAGTTTTGATTTATTTCTGACAATCACAGATCTAGGTAAGGAACTTTTTTCAAATGAATTCACCAAGAAATTACCTTAATAACCCTAAGTATTGGGATACTTTATCTACTTACCATACTAAATAGTTCATTCTACTGCATGTTCATGTCTAAAATATTGCCGTATGAATGGCAAACAGTATAGATCCTGATCACATGCAGCATCTGTCCCAATACTAAGGATCATTATGGTATATGTTGTAGGTACTCATGAGAAATGCCTAGCCAAAGCGCTTCTAATGAGTATCTACAAGTTTTCCTGACGAAATAAAATATATTCTGGATAATCCCTTTTACCTGGAGCTATGCAATCCAGCATGGAAGCAGTAGTATGTGGAAGGGTTTTTTTCTTTTTTTTACACAAGTTGATTTTGAATGGTTCATGGTGGATATATCTTCAAGAAAGACAACTCTTAACTGAACATTTTGTCTCTCTTCTCAATGCGTCTACTGAGTGCAAAAAGTCAGTAACTCCCATTCAAATATATAAGGAGTTACTGACTTTTTTGCGCTGAGGTGACGAATTATGGTACATCACTCCAAATGAAAGGAATTTGCTTTCCTGAGGTATGAATTACTTCTCGATGGAGACTATTTTAAAAGAAAGTGTTTGCTCAAAAGGGGACCAAATTCTTTCAAAAGATGCCCACTTTGATAAAGGAGGCAGATACCGTTTATTAAGAGTGATCTCCCTTCACAGTGTGTCGATTCACCTTAACCTATGAAAAATTTTAATTATTGTGGTTGTGACTTATCTCAGGAATCCTTTTTTGTTTTGACTTGTGTTTCACTCACAAGAAATTTGCAATGTTTTGCCACAAATTAGCACTCTTGGGTGAATTCAGCAGATGAATTTATCATTTCATGCAAATTGTCTCCAGAGGAAGCAATTTGCATGAAATGTCAAATCCTATTTTCTGGGTTAAGTAAGAATATTTCATGTCTGCTGAAATTTTTACACAGCATGCTGGGATCCTTTAGTCACAAGAAAATCTTCATTAGATGTGGTCTTACATAGGCTAGATAAGAGTATCAAGTAAATATTTTTCTTATTCTTCAAAAAAAACATAGGTTGTGGGGCTTCTACCTCATTGAGGCATTTCTAATGAGTCCCCACAACATATGTTTCATAGAGAAATAAGAAAAAATACAAATACTTTTGGATTAAAAAAAAAAAAAGCAGCTTATCAAGAGCTATGGTCTTAGATCAGCCTGCACATCCACAGTCTGATTAGTTTTTGCTGGGCATGAGGATTGCCAAGGATCCAGTAGTCAGCAAAGACTGATCGGACTGCATGTTGTGTAGATTAAAGGTACTTTTTCTTATGTAGTAGCCTAATTATCTTCATTTGTGTTGAGGTTTTACGGCCTAGTTAACCCAGTGGGGTCATGTCGGGCGTGGTCAGTTTACCTAACCACACATTTACTGGGCAGGCTTAGTCCTCTAAGCGGTTAACCAGTATAGTGCACATTCTTTCGCCAGAAACTGACAACTGTCCTTCTTGAATCAGCGGAAGGGAGAGAATGACCATAAAAATATTTCATGATCAATCTCCACGAAAGAATGTTGCCAACCTGGGCGGGGGGTTGAACCCGCGACCTCCTGGTCTCCAGTCAGACGGCACATCCAACTGAGCCACCGAGGCCGGCTCTAATTATCTTCATAAGTTTGGCGGTACTAATTATTCAGAAACCATGGTATTTTCAAAATACTGGACACGTTAGCAATTTAAAATCAGCAGAAAAATGTACAAATTGTACCAACTGATCAAGTCAGTTTTTATACATATTGTGTAGGACAGGCCAATGTTTTTTTTTGGTTATGAGTTTTAATACGAGCTCAAATACTGGTTACAAAGCTTATGAACAGAAAGATTTTAGGAAGAAGTTGAAATTGTTTCTTTAGGATAAATAAATAAGTCTTCCTAAGTGCAAGGTGACAAATTTGGAATTTTTCACACCCCGAATGTTAAGTTTTTAGCACCCATTCAATGACCCTGGGGTCAAGGTTATGGACTTTGAAAATTTTCATTATACACAAGAGCACCTTCAAGCTACCCTGTCCCATGAAAGGTCTTGTATGAATTCCTTTTTCATTTACAGAAAATTTTGTATTACATTGGATATAAGCAAAATATATATTTTCAATAAAATCATTTGTAGAAAATTGATCTTAGTTTTATGTGCCTAACCTGTAACTTTGCGCAAACTAGATGAATACATACAGTGAAACCTGTGTAAGAGAGCCACCTATAAGACAGACTTTAAACAGTGAGGGTTGATGTGGAAAGGTGGCTGTCTTATAAAGGTACATGTCATGTAATTTTGCTAGCAAAATTACATGACATGTACCTTTATAAGACAGTCACCTTTCCGCATCAACCACTAAAGTCAGTCTCAGAGGTGGCTCTCTTACACAGGTTTCACTGTACAGCCAAAACATCCAGATCACACTGCTTCTTCACTAGGTCTAACTTCTCCTACGGCAAAAATTTCGAACGCTTTATTCCATACTATTTGGGCCTTATTTTGCTTTTTATGCAGCTGTTTCTTAAAATACTTAGTGGAATGGCAAACAGTGTAGACCCAGATCAGACTGCTCCTTCAGGAGCAGTCTGATCTTAGTCTGCACTGTTTGCATATGTCATTTTGTTAGACACTTTGGTGTTCGAAATTTTTGGACATTTACCGTAATCCATTTTAGTATGGAGACCCCTAAAGGGTATATGGCAAAAAGTGCAGACCCAGAGAAGAATGAGCATCTGATCAGGGGTGTCCCTAAGGTTTGCTAATAGTTTAGCCATTTTTCTTTAGGAATTTCTAAATCACATAGCCAGACATACTTAAAATTGAAATTCCTATCCTCCAATATATATTGTTAGGGGTGTTTATTCAGTCTGAAATGGGCTAAAGGAAGTATGTGATCGAGTGTTTACAGCATTTTCATTCAGCCACCACTTACTAGACAAATGCAGTCAAACTTGTTCAAATTTTAGGATAACTCAGACAAGTCACAATGTCTGTATATTTAGGATAAATACAGAAGTATTCAAGAAGCACAATAGGCAGGTGGTTATATCACTTGATTGTGGTACTGAAGGCTGCATGTTTGAGTCTGCCACAGACCAATGCCTGAAAAAACTCTATCCAGTATTGAATAGGTACCCCTCAGAGGAAGGCTAAAGGAACAATATTTAAGTCATATGGAGAGGAAGGGGATGATAATGAAAGACACTGGGCAATGAAGAGCTGTACAATTACAGTCGACTCTCGTTATCTCGAATTCCAAGGGACTCTCTGAAATATTTCGAGATATCCATACCTTGACATATCAGATTGCAGAATTGAGGAAAAAATAATTCGAACAAACACATTTTACAAATATATGTGTAACTGGACTGTTGAAGTCGGAGATATATTGAAAATATTGTGGAAAAGAGGAGAAATTGCTCCTTGGGAGCAATTTCTCCTCTTTTCCACAATATGTTTTACCTGTTGTTGGATTTCCATGTTTAGGCAGGGACCAGATTTTCACTTCGAGATAAGCGGTTATTCGAGATAAGCGAGTTTGAGATAACGAGTCAACTGTACTAGCTGAACTCCATCTCTAGCAGGTTTAGAACCCAGGATCTTTTAATCCAAGTCAGAAGCAGCCCAGACACTTCTTTGGAAATGAGGAACACACACAAGAATTAAAATAGATGACTTGGTTTTATTTGAGTCTCTTCATTAGTAACAAGACATCAGGATATGGCCGTCTGACAATGGCCTTCACTTTTCACGCATGCATTTTTGGTGATACTTCTTGGATAATTTTTCTTATTTCCACATAAAAACATATGTTTAGGCACTTCTAATGAGTACCCACAATATGTTTTATGGAGAACAGGAGAAAATTATCCCAAAATTATTATCAAATACTCCTCCTTCCTCTGCCTTTGTTATGTGTCATGAGAAAACATTGACACTATAATCACTATCTGCATTATTTCCCCTAAGTATTGGGGCACCTTTACTCCTTAAACTTCTCCTAAGTATTTTACTACAAGTTGATGTGTCTAAAATATTACTGGATGAGTAGCAAACAAATGTATGGCAAATGTTCTAAACTTTCGAACACTTTATTACATACTTTTTTGCTTTTTATGCAGTTGTTTCTTAAAAATACTTAGTGGAATGGCAAACAGTGTAGATCCTGATCAGACTGCTCCTTCAGGTCTGATCCGGGTCATCACTGTTTGCATGTGTCATTTTGTCAGACAGTTTGGTGTTCAAAATTTTAGGACATTTACCGCATTAACCCTAAGTACATACATCAGGATAACTCCTTATGATACTTGACCTAAAGTTTGAAAATTTCTATTCTGCTACATATTGATGAGCCTAAAATATTGCGGGAGAAGTAGTAAACAGCGTAGACCCAGATCAGATGTCACAGAATGCAGCATCTGATCTAGGTCTTCACTGCTTAGGCCTGTCTGTTCCAATACATAGAGTTATTATGGTAATCATCACACTGTGCAGTTATTTTTTACAAAACCGAAAAAAAATTGTGGTAAAATGTCCAGTTAATTAGGGAACACTTAAAAGAATGATCAGCAGAAAAATTCTTGAGGGGAATATTTTTTTTACTTTTATTCTTCAATGATAGAAGAAAACTTGGTAAGGAGGGTATTTTATGATAATTCTGGGACAATTTTCTCAATTTCTCTACAGACACATATGTTGTGGGTACTTAGTGGAATGGTGAACAGTGTGGGTGCTGAGGCACTTCAGATTAGTACCCACAATATGTTTTATGGAGAAATAAGAAAATTTATCCGAGAATATCACCAAATATTCCTGAACAAGCCCTCTGAGAACATGCAAAATTTTACTGGAAATGCCTGTGAGGTGCAAGCAATTTAAATGTGTTCTCTATCAGATGCCCAGAAAGGACCGGTCAGAAAGTTATCACCCAAAAGTGCCAAATATTCAAATAGTCATGTCTGAACAAACAGTGTATACCCAGATCAAATGCCTATAATACAGGAGACACTGTTTACTATTCAAACACCAATTTTTAGCTACATCACCAGGGCCCAGTTGTTCAAAGCATCGTTAGCTTAACGAGCTTGTTAGTGGTCAAAATATTAACAGTTCTAGTAAGTACAATATTTAATTCACAGGTATTTTTGCTGAAAAAAATGTGTAGCAAATGCAAAAGCTACTCATATTTTTTCAGCAAAAATATTAGCATATATGCCATATTTAATGATCAAAGTTTTAACGATATGTTAACAAACAATATCGTTAGTTTTGAACAACTGGGCCCAGGTAGCCAAATTGATTTGTTCAAATTTTAGAAGTATGACTAGGAAATATGGGGCTAGAATATTTAGGGTAAATACAATAGATTGAAATGACATGGGCCCAATTGTTCAAAGCTAACGATGTCTTTAGTTAACGAATCGTTAAAACTTACATCAAGTGATACGCAAATATGCTGTTATTTTGTGCTGAAAAAATGTGAGTAGCTTTTGCAATGCAAAAGCTACTCACATTTTTTCAGCAAAAAATATCAGAATATTGTACATTGAATCCACTAAAACAGTTAACGAAATGACCCTTAACGAGCTCGTTAAGCTAACGACACTTTGAACAACTGGGCCATGGTGTATTATCAAAACAATGATAATTAAACAATTAAAACTCATTCTAGTAATAACACTAACTTATTTAATATCTTGTCCACTTGGCGCAAAAAAAAACTCTATAAGAGCAATTAACCTTTATACCAGTCTCTTTGGCAGATTCACTGCATGACAAACCATGATATTTTTCTTATTTTTTCCCAGAAAATAGGCTCTGACCTTTCATGCAAATTGTCTTCTTTGAGAAAACAGGCTGTGACCTATCATGCAAACTGTCTCCTTTGCATAAAAGGTCACAGCCTATTTTCCCAAAGGAGACAATTTGCATGAAAGGTCACAACCTATTTTCTGGGATTTTTTTTCAAAATGTCTGCTGAAACTGTTACCCAGCATGCTTAGCATTTAAATTCATTCCAGTTATAACATTAACTTAAGTAAACTCTCATCCACTTGACAAAAAATTCTATAAGTGCCATTAACCTTTCCTATGGACACATTCAGCAGATGAAAAATTTATACATGTATTTTTTTCTTATTTTTCCCTGGAGAAAATCTGCATGAAAAGTCAGAGCGTATTTTTTGGGAAAATAAAGAAAAATATTTCAAAATGTCATCTTGATTTTTTTTTCCCCAGCATGCTAAGCATTAAAATATGAGCCGTGTCACCAGAAAAGGGGTCTTGAGACATACAGACAAAGAAGGCCTAATCAGACTACATATGTACAATGTACAGTTGAACCCCAATGACTCGAACATCCTTGGGACCATGAAAATTTGTTCGAGATATGGGTAATTTGAGCCACTGAGGGTTAATCATGGCACCAGATCAGCAAGCAAATGGCGATGATTTAGGAAAATCTTTTCGATCTTCTCCACAATAATGATATGAGTGTACTCATTAGAAGTGCCTCAATGAGGCAATTCTAATGAGTACACATAACATACAATTTCATGATAAAATCAGAAAATTTCCCTAAATATTTGTTATCTTGAGCTGTTGCAAGAAATTCATAGGGTTTCAAAAACAAGTTTGAATTAGCTACAGTAAACGAGTCATCGGTGTATGAGCTATTGAGGTTCGACTGTATGCATTTTAACTTAGAGCCTTCATTCCTTCACTGTCTGCATATAGATCCACTTGAAAATGTAGAATATATTGGTGCATAGAAAAGCTCTTGTCAGACTGTCTGGCTTAGCAGGCTGGTCTGGATCTTTTAACCCTTGTCATGCCGAATAAATTAAGATGCCATACCCACTTCTAATTTTCAGCCAATCAGATTACTTGATCCAGATTGTTGCTTTAAATTTACATACTTAATGGCAAACAGTGTAGATCCAGATTAGTTGGCTTCTTCAGAAGCCAACTGATTTGGACCTACAGTTTGCAAAGGCAGGGTACATCTGTGCTCACAGGATAAGGGTTAAATTTCATATAACCCAGCAGACCTATTTTCTCGTGGTGGGGCTAAGTGGACAATGTGAGCTGATGCATAGGCAAAAGGCATATCCTTGTCTGGTCAGTTTCCTCAATCAACTCCAGGTAAGAAGGGTATTCCAATAAAGATCTTTATAAAAAAAAAACAAAAACATATTATTCATTAAAATTACTTTGATGAGGCAATTAATTCTAGAGTAAACACAACATATTTTATAAAGAAACCAGAAAGAAAAAACAAACAAAATATCAATACTATTCCTTTTAATTAAATATCAATAGTATCTTATGCAAGAGCTACTTAATAAAGTTTTTCAATGTTTAGCATACCTAGAAAATATTTCAGCAGTTTAAATTTCCCCTTATCTTTCTCAGAAAAAAAGGGGGTTTTAATTTCACACAACTGTCTCTTAAGGGGAAAATTTGCAAGAAATCTGCCCTGTTTTCTGGGAAATTTAAGGAAGATTCATCAGACCTAGTCTGCTGAATTTGTCTAGAATTTGTCTTTAACGTTTTAAGTCCATAAAATTCAAACCTTTTGGGAAAAGGTCCTCGACAGCCCTGTGCTGGTATGCAGGTTAGTCTTGACTTAGAAATAATCAGAACTCCTTAAATGTCATAAGATTTTGTACACCAAAGTTGCCAATAAAATGACATGCAAACAGTGCAGATTCAGATCAGAAGGAGCAGTCTGATCAGAGTCTACACTGTTTGCATTTCCACTAAGTATTTTAAGGAATAATTGTATAAAAAGCAAAATTTGGGCAAAAAGTTATGGAGTAAAGTTTTAGGAATTTTAGGACATTTACCGTAGCTAGATAAATAATTTTCTTTCCCCTCCATAAAAATCCTGACTGTTTCCACTTAATACCCACAACATTCTTTTTATTTTGAAGAAAGAAGAAAAATACTAATGTTTTGGGCGAAAAAAAAAAAGTGTCTTCACTAGAGTTATGCTTTGAATATTCACTTTTGACATCTTCCTTTTTTCCTATGCATCTTCTCAGTTATAATGGTTTTCTAAAGCGAAATGAATAAATTACATCAACTATATACAAATCGTGTCAATTAATTCTATATTAGTGGTCAATGAAAGCCCTTCCCAGACAGGGATGTGCAGGCTGATCTACCATAATAACTCTAAATATTGGGACAGGCAGGACTGAGCAAACAGTGTAGACCTAGATCAGATGCCTCATAATGCAGCATCTGATTAGGGTCTACACTGTTTGCCACTCATTCAGCAATATTTTTAGACACATCAACAGGTAGTAAATGGACTTTTTCAAATTTTAGAACAAATATGATATAAAGGTGTTAAGAGTTCCCAATACTTAGGATAAATACAGCCTGGATGTGCAAGCTGATCTTGGTCTTCACTATCCACCTATGGGATAAGGATCGTTTTCTTACACAATGGCTTGAATATACACATTATCATAGCTCTTGATAAGCTGCTTTTTTGCCATCCAAAAAGTATTGACATTTTTCTTAATTCTCCACAAAAACATATGTTGTGGGCACTCGTTAGAAGCACCTCACTGAGGTGCTTCTAACGAGTACCCACAACATATGTTTTTGTGGAGAAATAAGAAAAATACTTATCTGATAACCACTCTTATCTAGACGTAAGATTATTAATTACAGTAATATAATCAGATGCTCTGTATCATTGGGACTGGATGAGATGTTACAAAGATTGTCAGATAATTTGTTTTACCATAGCTCCAGATAAGAGGAGGCATCAGGAAAATATTGTTCTTATTTCTCCATGAAAACATATGTTGTGGGTACTCATTAGAAGCGCCTACCAAGGAGATTCTAATGAATACCCACAACATAGTTTTTGTGGAGAAATAAGAAAAATACCAACAATTTTTGGTAAGAAAAAAAACAAACAAAAAAAAAACAACCTTATCTTGAGCTATGGACATGCATATCTTGAAATCTAAACCTTCAAGCATGATTCTCAACAACAGAAGATAACATTCTAAAATATTGCAGAAGATTAACATGAAATGTCGTCTATTTTCTTGCAAAAGTGAAAAAAAAAAAAAAAATAATAGAATGTCATCGGATACAATTTTGAAATACAGTCAAACCTGTCTTAAAGGCCACCTGTATTAAGCAATCACCTCTCATAAGAGGCCACAGTTTTGGTTCCTTTAAAAGCCAAATAAGTAAATTTACCTGTATTAAGCAAGCTCTGTCTTAAGCAACCACTTTTTGGCTTCCCCTTTGAGTGTACATGTAATTTGTTGTTAATGGCTGTTCGGAGCAGCTAGAGATGGGGCAACATTATGAGCATATTCCTTTGACTTCATGATGTCAACATGAAGAGAGCAAGGAAAACTTTCATCTGGCTTTTCAGATTTCACTGTAAGAAACTTAACTGTTTGAAAGTTATGTCAGACAGGTATACAATAAAAATATATTTACTGGATAGTCTGCCATCAACAGTCCTCAGAGTATTTAAGAAACCACTTGCTGAGAATGAGCATTCAAAATGTGACTCTCTGCTTCAGCAAAACTGCTGAACAACGAATTGCATTCGCTACAGACATACACCTCACCCCGAGCATCACCTTGTCCTGAGGCCGCCTGTAAATCTCCTCCCTGTTCAGAAACTGCTGGTAAATTCTGATCCATAATACTTTCAGCATTTTCTACTGCAACCTCAGCACCAGCCTCCACTGTCTGATTGATCTGCAGCTGTTCATCTGTCATCTGTGGAGCCAGTTCATCTGTCATTGGCTGTGGTAAGACTTCAGTTGTCGGCTCAGTTAAAACTTCTGTTAATATCTGCTCTTGAACAGTTGGCTGATCTGGAATACTAACCAGTGTATTTACACCCTCATTTGTATTAGTCGTAACAAACTGTTCATTCCCAACAGACAGCTGGTACATATTTGGACGGCCGTCAGTGTACAGTATAAGAGTATTGCCCTTCCCAACTGTAGGGACATGCTGCCTTGTCAAAACTCCTGTGCATTTCTGCTCATGGACTTTTAGAGAAGATTTTGTTGAGAAAGATTTGAAACATTTTGAGCAGACATGCTTGCTTAGCATTGTATGTGTCGTCATGTGATTGTCAAGAAGGCGCTGAAACTTAAATGCTTTGTGGCACTGGCTGCAGCTGTATGGTCTGTCAGTAGAATGTATGTAGATGTTGTGCTTCATAAGCATACTACGGAAACCAAACCTACGATTGCACAATTTACATGTATATGGTTTAGCTCCTGTGTGCTTATTCAAATGATCTTCATAGTTTGACTTCAGAAGATACCGTTTACCACAATAACTGCAAACAAATTTGTAATCCCTCTCATCTACTGGCTTATGTGTTTCTAGATGAGCAATCAGTGAGGCTTTGGCAGAAAATCGACGTTCACACTGGTCACATGAAAACTTGTGAGTGTCACTATGGAGTTCCATGTGGGTCTTGAGATAACGGATATGATTAAAATGTTTCCCACAGACATAACACGCTGCTGTTTTATTCTTCAAATGTATTGTTTCTTCATGCATCTTTAAATTATGTACATTAGAGAAAGTTTTATCACACGAATTACAAACAATGTCTTCTCCATGTTCAATCTTCATGTGATCATGATAGTCCTGGGCAGCAGTAGAGGAAAATTCACACTTCTGACAAGAATGCCTGGCTCCTTTGTTCTGCTGTTCTCCTGTTCTGTCTTTCTTCAAATGGACACGACTAATATGAGACTGACAGAGTAGCTGAGAACTAAATATACTGTCACACGCACCACATTTGAACTTTGCTGGCTCAGGTTGTGGACCATGTTTTCTGTCCAAGTGCAGATGTAGTTGCTTTGCTGCAGCAAAATCAAGTTCACAAATATCACACCTAGGGGGTTCTGCCACATTATGGAAACTTATGAGATGCTCTGTTAGCCCTGAGAAAATCTCAGCTTCAAAATTACATAGTGAACATTTCAGTTTATTTTTAGCAAGCATACCAAGTCCAGTTTCAGCCCAATCTCCCTCAAGAACATTATCAACACGTTCATTTACTTCCAAGCTATCGTTCTCATTGCCATCACTTCTCTGCCTTTTTATTCTCTCTGATCCAACACTTCCATCAGCAGGTCTCTTTCTAGATATAATACTCATTTTCCTTGCCCCAGCATTAAAAATGGTTGGTACAGATGCAACAATTTTAGCATCTTTATAACCAGCAGACTGACCTTCCTTGCTGATGAGCTTAGAATTGTCAGTACTTACCTTCCTTGGTGAAACTGGTATAATCTTCTTAGCAATAATTTCTGGCACCTTTTTCACAGGTGAAGAAGTTCCCAACTTCACAGGACTGCCTGTTGCCACTTTTTCAACGGTAACTTTTGGTTCACTTTCATTTACTTTATCATCATTATCACTCTCTCTACTTTCCAGTTCCTGCTTATCTTCCATTTCTGTTTGTTCTAACTCTGAGGCAGATGTCTTAACTGCTTCACCAGTATCATTTTCCTCTTCATAATCCATATCAGACAGAGAATCATCTGCCTCTTGGCTGTCTGCTTCATCAACTTCTTCATTATCAGAGATTTCAGAATCTGTCATTGGTTTATACATCACTGTGGATCTCTTTGGAGTTTTCTTTTCACCTTTCGCAGGCGTACTTCTCTTTCTTTGAGGTTTAGTATCCTCTTCACTTTCACTTTCAGCATTTTCAATAGCAACAACTATACGACTACTGTCTTCTTCATCAGAAATCACCTCTTCTTTAATGTAAACTTGACCTGCATTCATCTTCTGGTAATCCACTTTGATTCCACGTGTGCTGTATCGACTCGGAGTCTTTGAGGAATCTTTTTTATTTTTCTTCATTGACACCTTTGGGGTTCTCACAGATGGTGATTCTGTTCTACTCTTTGAAACTTTTGCCTTACTTGTAGGTGTTTCCTGTTTCTGTGTGAGTGGCCTGCCCCTTGAACTTGTTCTAACCGGGGCAGTAATAACCACTTTCTCTTTCTCCTTGACCTTCCCCTTTCTTCCTCTACTTGTAGAACCTTTCTGATCCACCTTTTTAGAAGCTGCTATTATTTCTTTGATTTCGGAGTAGGGAAAGCTATCATTCATATCTTCTGTCTCTGCTGTATCTTTACGGCCTTTACTTTTACCTTTCTTTTTCTCTTCAGCTGCAGGTGTCTTACTCTTTCCAGCATCAGACTTCTTCTTATTTGTTTCTTTTTCCTTTTTTATTCTTGCCATTTTTTCATTATATGTCTCTGGTCTTTTTCTACGAGTACGCTTATCATATTCTTCTGTTTTGTTTTCTTCATCTTCGTAGCTATCTTGTATTTCTTTCTTGATTAAAGTAGCTCTTTCTTTTAACCTCTGAGAATGTTTAGAAAAGCTAGTCGTCATTGCATCTGCTCTGTCTGTAGGTAGGATTAGCTGAAAGCAAAAATGATCTGTATAGTGTTTTAATGTATAAACAATCAGCAAAGATTAAAGTTAGTCTGTAAATACATACATCATATCACTAGACAAGAGGGATATTACTTTTCTTATTTCTCCACAAAAACATATGTTGTGAGTATTCATTAGAAGTGCCTTGCTGAGGCATGTCCAATTAATACCCACTTTTGTGGAGAAATAAGAAAAATATCAATAAGTTTTGGCTGAAAACACAATGTCTTATCTAGTTAGAACTATGTACTTACTAACTTCTTACCTTAACTGCCCAAAATCTGAATACCCTATTTACCCTAAGAACTGGGACACTTTATCTACTTACCATGCTTGTCTTTAAATTTGAAACAGTCCATTCTACTGCCTCTTGATGTGTCTAAAATATTGCTGTATGTATGGCAAAGTGTAGACCCTGATCAGACACCACATTCTGTGCCATCTGATCTGGGTCTACACTGCTTTCAAAGGCCTACATGTATCTGTCCCAATAGAGTTATTACTGTGTCCATTTTGTGTCTATAAAATATGGATGAGTGGCAAACAGTACAGACCCAATCAGATTCCTCATGAATGAAGTCTCCCACACAATATATTGGAAGAGTCCAATTTCAATGTCAGGCTATGTGATTTAGACATTCTTAAAGAAAAATAGTTGAACTATTTGCAAACAGTGGACCCTTATTAGATGCCGCATTCTGCAGCATCTGATCTGGGTCTGCATTGTTTGTCAATTATCCTTTTAGGGGTCCCCAGACTATAATGAGTTGAAGCTATTCCCTCTAAATTTGAGTTAATCTGTCCTATGGATATTTTGAATTTTAAGGACTGTCTGTTACAGAAATCAATTTCTTACCTGGGCAATGAGTTGCTGAGCTAAACTCAAGTTATCCAGTTTGCCTGTTAACATGTATGTCTTCTTGCCTCCAGTTTCTGTATAAAGCAACTTGGTGGCTGTTCGTTTTGTCACTATACTGAGACAAGCTTTCAGTGAGCTCTCCTTCCTAAAAGCTTTGAGTAGGTTCTCTGACAGCACGGCAGAAGCTGTCTCAAAGATCTGAAATTAAGAGGCATGCAGAGTTTGATTTGGACTTTTATGGCACAGTCAACAATGTTAAGGTCATGTCAAGCAGGTCAGTTAACCTACTCACACTTTTTTCTGAGCAGGTTTAGTCCTCTAAGTGGTTAAGCAATCCTTTGTGCATATACTTTTGCAGTTACTGACAACTGTTCTTCTTTAATCAGTGGAAGGGAGAAAAATGATCGTAGAAATTATTTCATGATCAATACCGATTGGAAGTTGTGTGGCCGAGATGGAATTTGAACTTGTGATTCCTGGATCTAGGGTCAAGCATGCAGAGTGAAGGTAAGGTTGATAAGTTTGCTGGGCCAGTTGTTCAAAACTTAACAAAGTTGTTAGCTAATAACGATTCGTTAAAATTTACATCGAGTGATACGCAAATATGCTGAAATTTTTTGCTGAAAAAAATGTGAGTAGCTTTTGCAGTGCAAAAGCTACTCACATTTTTTCAGCAAAAAATATCAGAGTATTGTATATTGAATCCATTAAAACAGTTAACGAAATGACCCTTAATGAGTTTGTTAAGCTAACGACGCTTTGAACAACTGGGCCCTGATCATTAAATATGGCATATACGCTAATATTTTTGCTGCAAAAATGTGAGTAGCATTTGCAAAAGCTACTCACATTTTTTCAGAAAAAAACACTTGTGAATTAGATAATGTACTTACTAGAACAGTTAACACTTTGACCGCTAACAAGCTTGTTAAGTTAATGATGCTTTGAATAGCTGGCCCCTGACAATTAATTTACACTTGGTAACTTTTCTGCCATTTTCAAAGGGGGACAACTTTTGTAACTTTCTACTTTCTTTCTTGCACACAAATCCCCTTCTGAAAAGCAGTCTAATTATCAGAAAGGAGGCAAGACAATTTTGACAGTTATATCCCTTCAAAGTGGATCAATTCCCCTGAAAGTAATGTTTTGTTATTTTTGTGCAGAAACATATCAGCCTCTCCAGACAAGAAGAAAGTTAAAAAACTGGCCCTCATTTAGAACCTGCTGCAAACAAAACAGACCCTTACCTGACCCAAACTCATCAAATTTTTATGTATTTAAGCCAAATTAGTACGATGCTCCACTGCAGAAAGCAATATGGCACATTCACACCCTAAAACCACCTCTACAGAGGACATGTTAATTGGGATTATTTGGTGATGAATCTGGGACAGTCTTTCTAATTTCTATATTAAAAAAACAACAACATAAGTTGCATTTAGAATGACACCCAAAACATATTTTTTTCTAGAGAAATGGAGCAAATTATCCTAGAATTATCATCAAATACCCCTTAATAAGCCCTCTGAAGAAACAGACAGAACAGGTGGATATACAAATCTGTATGTTTGTGTTAAGGTTTTACGGCCCAGTCAACCCTACGGGGTCATGTCGAGCGTGGTCAGTTTATCTAGCCACACATTTACTGGGCAGGCTTAGTCCTCTAAGCAGTAAACCAGTATTGTGCACATTCTTTCGCCAGAAACTGACAACTGCCCTTCTTGAACCAGCGGAAGGGAGAGAATGACCGTAGAAAATATTTCATGGTCAGTCTCCATGAAAGAATGTTGCCGACCTCGGCGGGGGGTTGAACCCGCGACCTCCTGGTCTCCAGTCGGACGGCGCAGCCAACTGAGCCACCGAGGCCAGCTCCAAATCTGTATGATGTAACAGCCTCATGGAGGTTATTTTAAAGCATTCCACCAACAAAATTTTGCATATAAACCAACAAATATACCTTCCATCACTTTTAATGGAAACCTTGTGTCTGTTTTTAAGTTTGCCTAACTTTTCTTTCAACAATATTTATTCTTATGGAATATATTTTTCTACAGTGAATTTTCAGTGCCAAAGTGAACAAAAGTTGTCAGAAGACAACGCAGCTTACCGGAAAGGGCTGATCCGATAAGAAAATAATCTTTAAATATTAAAGATTAAATGACAGAGTATGACCTGACTTTGATGTCGGAAGAATGTCAAACTGAGGGATGGGGTATATGCCATTGAAACATCTTCCTAGGCTGGTGTGGATGAAACATGAAAGCTATATCTTACATACTTCAGCAACCATGTACACTTTTCAAAACCTAAACACAGGTATAAATGATAAAGTATGACCTGATCTTGACCTACGCAGGTCAAATTGAGGCAGGGGTGTGTACTATTGAAAGGTCTTACCCTAAGGTAGGTGTAGGCCAAACATTAAACCAGCATCTTGAATACTTTAGCAGTTACGAACACTTTTCAAAACTTATACACCAAACTCAAACATGGGTTTAAATGACAAAGTATAACCTGACCTTGACCTTGACAGAAGGTCAAACTGAGGAAAAGTCTGTGCTATTGAAAGGTCTTACCCTAATGTTGGTGTGGGTAAAATATTAAAGCCGTATGTTGAATACTTCAGCAGTTACAAACACTTTTCAAAACTTAAATGCAGAACTCGAACATGGGTTCAAATGACAAAGTATGACCTGACCTTAACCTAGGCAGAAGGCCAAACTGAGGAAGAGGTGTGTTTTATTGAAAGGTCTAACCCTAAGGCTGGTGTGGGCCAAATATTAGAGCTCTATCTTGAATACTTCAGCAGTTATGTACACTTTTCAAAACTTAAACGAAAAGTTAAACATGGGTGTAAAAGACAAAGTAAGAACTGACCCTGACCTACACAAAGAGTCTATTTTGGGGATGGGAATGTATGCTATTGAAAGGTCTACCCTAAAGTAGGTGTAGGCCAAATATGAAAGCAGTACCTTAAACAGTTAAAAAAACTATGCACACATTTGAAAACTTAAACATTGTGCTAATGCGGACGCCGACGCCAACGCCTGGGTGACAACATAAGCTCTCCAGGAACATAGTCCTGGTGAGCTAAAAATGCAAAAGCTTTTGAAATCTGTTGTGTGATAATACAGTTACATTGTACTATTCAGTTCTGTATCTGTGAAAAAAAAAAAGTGAAAATAAGATTTTTGTAGTTAATTTTAACCATCAAAGTATTTAAGGTGACAGGGTATACCTTCAAAAGAGATCATTGTCTTGAAAGTATTTGCCTTCCTTTTCAAAGCTGGCTACTTCTTTAGGTGGAAAGAATTAGCACTGGGAGCAAAGGAGTTCTTCTTTACCCGGCAGGCACGACGTAAATATAACGTCGCCTCAACGTCGATGCAACGTCATGACGTTGCATCGATGTTGAGGCGACGTTATATTTACGTCATATGCCCGCTGGGTTAATGGCAATGTCAACCCTTGCGGATCAGGTTGTGTCCTCTTCCATAAACAGGAATAGAGAAGATAAGGAGAGGAAAAGATAGAAACTAAGGAAAATTAACCCCTGTAAACTGAATGAACTCCACCCCACTATTTCCTGAAAAATTCTAATTCGATTTCAGGTATGTTAGGCTATGTGATCGAAATATGGTTGAACGAACAGCAAACAGTGAAGACCCTGATCAGATGCTGCATTCTGCAGCATCTGATCATGGTCTGCACTGTTTGCCAATTACCCTTTTCGGGGTCTCCAGATTAGAGTGGGTTAAGCAAAGAGAATGACAGTGGAGAAACACAAGAAATACTAATATGCCCCCTTACCAGACCTGCTGCAAATACAGCACCTACCATCCAAAGGAAACAATTTGCTCCTTCTCATAGCTCTTGATAAGATGCTTTTTTCAATCAAAAAGTATTGATATTTTCTTATTTCTCCAAACAAACATGTGTTGTGGGTACTCATTAGAAGCACTTCAGCCATGCACTTCTAATGAGTACCCACAACATATGTTTTAATAGAGAAATAAGAAAAATATTTACCTGATAACCACTCTTATCTCTAGACCTATGCCTCTTGGAACAAATCCCATAGGAAAGCATTTTTTTTTCATTTAAGAGCAGTCCCTTTTGAGTAGGGATTTAAAGTAAAGAAGAAAAGAAAATCTGTCTCTATGGGAGTGGTCTCCATTTGAAAATGAATGCAATAATTTAAAGCACTCCCAAAATAGTGTGTATCCATTTATTTGAAGTTAAGCAGTACCAGAGATATAATTACCATAGACAGGTCCATATCATATGCATTAAACTTTTCTTTGAAACTTCTTCTGTCCTCCTCTTCAACCACCTCTTCAGCAACATCAGTAATATCTTCAAATACCAGTCCAGATTTCTCTGCCGTCAGGTGCCGTAGAAACTCAGAGTGAACTGCTGGCGTAGAAGTTAACGGTGCTTTTTCTTCATAACTGTCATCTTCATCCATGCTTTCATCAGCTTCACTATCTGATTCTTTTCTAACGGCAGAACCTCGTCTGGGTCTCTGAACCACACCTGGTGATATAGAAGCCGCTACTTTCAGGGCCTGATTCAACTTGGCTTCCATTGTCAGTTTGTCCTCCATGTAATCCACATTTTCTATCAGTGGACCAAGCTCTTGTGTTATTCTTGCAACATCTTCAGCTCTATCAGTTGTACTGAAACAAGACAAGTAAAATATCAGCAATGGCATATGAAATGGGTCACACGAATCACCGAAATACTGGAATACTACCGAAATACCGGAATACCCATGAAAAATATAGGTATACCTGTGAAAGACACCTATTAAAGACACTTATATTGGCTTTAATTAATTAAGTAATATTATGTCAACCTAATGGAAAAGGGATAATACTTTAACCTCAAATAATTTGCAAATCGTCTTTGAAGTTGTTTTCTTTTTATTTTTATTTGAAAACATTTTTTATAGTCCGCTAAATCAGAGCCGGAATACGACCGGAATACCTGTGAAAAATGTGAATTACATACACTTCAAGAGAAAAGTACATACAGTACAGCTCAGGTAAAAGAACCAAAAAAACTCTTTACCCCGAATATCTGCGTTTTGCGGACTTCCCAAAAACACTCTGAATCAAACCGAGTAAACGTAATATTTGTTGGACAACACTCGCAAGTCAGCGCAAAGTATGTGTTATGAAAGTTATGCGAAGTTACTCGGAATCGTAATATTGTACCCGGAGACAATATTTCTTGCGAAGTTATGCGAAATTCCTCGGAGTAATTTGACAAAATACCTATCCCTTTTTTTATTTATATATAAATAAATCTATTTAGATATATCTTTAATAAATATATTTATTTATTCATGTATTTATTTTTCCACCATATAGTACAGTCTGCTTGAAGGTTATAGAGTCCACGCTCATGCGGATGCGCAAGTTGATCTAAGTCTGCGCTGGTCGCAAAGGTCTTATTATCCCAAAAGTGTTTTCCAAATTTCCGAATTCCGATCCACCTAAATTAGGTCAATTCCCTTGTTTTCTTAATATATTAACCAATGCTGCCTTGTTCCCTGAATATATTTGGGTGCTCCTTAGGTCAAAAGAAAACACCGGTAGCCCTATTCACTGTTCGAGCATGTAACATGGGCCTCAACAAAGCTCCATATGAAAAAGTACTGGATTCTTTGGCTTAGTCTACTCCGGACACAAAAGTGGGTCCGGCATGGTCATTTTTACTTAATATGCCGTAAAAAGCAGAACAAACACATGAAAATCACAAAAAATCACAAAGAGAATCAAACATCTGCCCCCAATCGACGAATTAGGATTTATATTTGGTATTCCTGTAACTGCCTTTTCTCATGCAACAACCGCGCGCGCTCAATATAAATGACGTACTTTGGTAAAAGACCAGGAAATTCTCACTCCCATGCATCAACCGCATGTGTTTGTTTGTTTGTGTTGCGGTTTTATGGCACAGTCAACCCAATGGGGTCATGTCGAGTGCGGTCAGTCTACCTAGCCACACGTTTACTGGGCAGGCTTAGTCCTCTAAGCGGTTAACCAGTACTGTGCACATTCTTTTGCCAGAAACTGACAACTGTCCTTCTTGAATCAGCGGAAGGGAGAGAATGACCGTAGAAAATATTTCACGATCAATCTCCACGAAAGAATGTTGCCAACCTCGGCGGGGGTTGAACCCGCGACCTCCTGGTCTCCAGTCGGATGGTGCATCCAACTGAGCCACCAAGGCCGGCCAACCACACGTGTTAATATAAATTTACTTAAAGGGGTGCTTCTGCTATCAAAGAGGCACAGAATCAATAAGACAACCCATGTGAAAAGGGTGTCTGTCACACAAAAACACACTTTACACACACAAGGGGCAACAGAGGCTAATGACAATTCAAATGAGTGAGTGAGTTTTTTACGTCCCAGTAACAGCTAGGTCATGGTGAAATGTGGACCTTGGTTAAAAGTCCCATATGAAAGGCTTGATGAACCGGACGACAAAATGTACTATAGTACAATGTACGTGCGACCAGCAGAGACTCAGATCAGTCTGTGCATCGACCGACTATATAAAGCAAGCTTCTTGGATAGCCAGGAGTCGGAAGAAGGTACATACTATATGATCAGCGAAGGGTCTGATCAGAATGTGATGTTACATTCACACTGTTTATCCCACTTTGGACAGCCCGGCTATCGAAGGTAAATACGATCAGCAAACGCTCTGATCAGAATATGCAGTTGCGCAGATTGACCCGAGTCTTCGAGCATCGCACAAGAGGTTTTGTTAAACCCAGAGATTGTAGGAGACACATACTATTAGCGAAGGCTCTGATCAGACTACTGATGTGTAGGCTCAGAGTGTGCAGGCTGATTTGTCTCTTCGTAAAAGTTATTGTAGTTTTTGCTATGCACAGACCCATGCGCCATTTGTTTGTGCAAATCATAAAGCTAAACATTCTGGGTAAAGTTTTCAGCAGACATTTTGAAATATTTTTCTCATTCGTCCAAGAAAACAGGATTTGCATTTCGTGCAAATTGTCTCCATTGCATGAAATGTCAAATCCTGTTTTCTTGGTAATAAAACAAATAACGATTTTTTTTTCTTTTTTGTTGTCTGCTGAATTAGCCCAAATAGTGGTAATTTGATACCCGCGAGTACCAATTGTTGTATCTTTGAGCAAGACACATTATCCTGGTATCTTAGTATTGGTTTCTACCCTGGAAGACTCTGCCTAGAATGTCCGCAAGGACATATGACAATATTATAGCCAAATATCATTTTGAAGATGCTTTCCCGCCGATGCTAGGTTCATACATGCGTCTCTTTTGCTCATTAAATAAATTACGGTCTTGGTTTTGCATATCGAATGTTGAAGACACAAAAAACACAACACTTTACATGGAAACAAAAGTTTTGAAGATTGCTCTATAAGCCAATAAAGATAATGTTATTAATGTATATACTACAAGAGAATAACATAACAATATTCATTTGTACCCTGGTAAATACGGGGTAACGTCCTCACACTGCAGGGTTATTCTTTTCAGGGAGCTAACTCCAGAAACTAGAAGCGAATGACCGTAGCAAATACATTTCATGATGTGGGGATTGAATCGTGTTCGATTTCCGCCGAGGCGATATAATTTTTCCAATAAAGTCAGTGCAAACAACTTATAGCTCGAAAGGAGACGTTTCATACTTATATGAGGGTAAAACGAAAGAGCTTTCCAGAGAGAGAGAGAGACAGACAGAGAGAGTTTTTTTTTTTTGTTGTTGTTGAAAGAGACGTAAGATACCAAGTCATGGTGATTTAAATGGACAGTTGTATCCCTGATGCAATCATCAACCGCCCAGGCCTTGTTCCGAGTAGTATAGATACATTCCAGTGTGCCCGTTTCTGTCTCCCTTGTCAAATGAAATGTATCCATACTTTAACCCTTGAAGCACTTAGCATATTCAGCAGATGGCATTTACATTATGTTTTTCTTATTTTCCTGTGTAAATTAAGCGTGTTATTACATTACACGTGAATCGTCTGCCCCGTCTGCTGGGGCAGACGATTCAAAAGAAATGTTCATCCTAATTTTCACTGTAAAATACTAAAACAGTTAGATCGGCATCTCCTCTAGAATGTTCAGCAGTGCTAAAGGGGTTCAAACTATTTTCTTGGCAGCAACACATGCAAGGTGACACGGGAAAAATGAGCCAGCCTTGATAAAAGTGCTTGTCACATGAAAACGAAGATAGGAAGACTCAGGCGACCACACCCTTAATCAAAAACCAAAACTGGGTGATTAAGATAAGACTTTTTTTTTCTTTTTTTTGCGGGGAGAGCGCTATATATAAAATTTTGCGATGTATTCGGGGTAATATTTACACAGATTGATTCAAGGATTCTCATATTTATAAAGGCGTGCTGCTGGAACACATTATTTATATTAATACTGTATATTTATATTATATTTAAAACATATTTAAAATAATATTCATACAAGCTCCATGGATGTAAAGATAACATTACTCATCATGATTGCATTGGTTGTTTAATCTGCATAAGTTTCAAACATGCATAAATGATAAACTTTCGGTATGTCGTGTTTGAGACTTACTACTGGCCATATATTTTTTATATATATATCATACATAACTAAATCAATCGGAACAAATTATTCACTCAATTGATAAAATACAAAAAGTCGTATGTACTTTTCGTTTGAAGTGTAGGTAATTCACGTTTTTCATGGGTATTCAGGTCGTATTCCGGCTCTGATTTAGCGACTATCAACAATGTTTTCAAAAAAAACAAAAAAAAAAAACTTTAAAGACAATTTGCAAATTTTGAGGTTAAAATATTATCCCTTTTCCATTAGGCCGACATAGTATTACTTAATTAATTAATCTTAATTAATTAAAGCCAATACTGGAGTCTTTAATAGGTGTTTTTCACAGGTATACCTATATTTTTCATGGGTATACCGGTATTTTGGTAATATTCTGGTATTTCGGTGATTCCTGTGACCATATGAAACAATTTATTTGTTTGAGTTTGAGTTTTATGGACCAGCCAATACTTTTAAGGTCGTGTTGGGTCAATCAGTTATAAACCTAACCACACTTTTCCTGAGCAGGCTTAGTCTTCTTAATAAGTGGTAAACTAGTATTTGTGTTTTTGTCAGTAACTGACAACTGCCCTTCTTAAATCAGTGGAAGGAAATGAATTCAAGATTAATCTCCACAAAAAGTTATATGGCCCTGGCCATACTCTTCTTTAAGAATATAAATAAGGGCCCAGTTGTTCAAAGCATCATTACCTTAACAAGCTTGTTATTGGTCAAAATGTTAACTGTTCTAGCAAACTACAATATCTAATTTACAAATTTTGCAAATGCAAAAGCTACTCACATTTTTTAGCAAAAGTATTAGCATATATGCCGATATTTAAAGGCTCCATATTCCTCAAAATAGACATTTTTTTATCCAAGAAATGTTAATAAATTGATATATAGTACTAGTAATACGATCATAAAATGTGGCCTCTGACAGCCTGTAAAATTTCTTCAAGTCTCTTAGTTTTGAACTGGGTCAAAACTGAAATAATTTTTTATCGTATCTCTGAATTAATGTTGGCAACATTAATTCAGAGATACGATATAAAATCATTTCATTTCAAAAACGAGACTAAATGAAAATTTACAGGCTGTCAGGTGCCACATTTGATAATTGTATTAATACCATAAATTGTATATCAATTTATTAAACCTTTCTTGGGTAATAAAATGTCTTCTATTTTTGAGAAATATGGAGCCTTTAATGATCAAAGATCAAAGTTTTAACGATACGTTAATTACTGACATCGTTAGTTTTGAACAACTGGGCCAAGAAAATTAAGTTTTGGTTGAATAAAAACACCATAAAAACCTCTCATTTACTGCTATGACTGATTCAAATGCTAATTTGAACCTTGGTGGAAAACACACAGACCACTTAGCTAATATTAATGGTACATAAAAACGACAGATTTAACCAATGAAGATTCAGATGGATGCCAAAGAATGTGGTATCTGATTGGGGTTTACATCAAAGCTCCAGATTAGATGGCCTTTTCAATCAAATATGTATTGATTTTTTTTTTCACTTCTCTACCTCATAGAGACACTTCTGCTCACCACCCTCAATGCATGTTTTCTTAGAAAAAAATGAGAAAAATATTTTACCTGTATACCAATCTTAACTGCAGCTATGTTACATTATTTGCCATTCATTTAGTGCTATTAAGCCACATCACCAGGTAGTGTGACATACTTGTTCAAATTCTAAGATATTGTAAAACACTGAAATTTTGGCAGTTTTTATTTGTGGACCTTTTAGCAGATTTATATTTTGGCTGATTTTAGATTTTCCAAAAAAAAAAAAAAGCAAGTCATTCACGATGGTTTTCAACTGTTTTCCACATTGCAATGTCCTTGGAGTGTAAGTGAATACAAGTGCTTAAGAAGTAAGTATACCTTTATCATGAATAATACTCTCGACTGACGGACGTTGTATTGGCCTACATCATACTTGTATACATATATTGGGAATATAATTCCTGCCAGTTTGTTATTGTTCTCTTGCACTCTTTGATCTTTATTGGCATATTTTTATTTACCTACATTTTTTCCTTGACCGTCAACAGCGCCAAAATAAAACTAGAAAAAGTGTCCATAGGACATGGATGCCCCCGCCAAAAGGCCATTCAGAAAAAGGCTACATATGTAGTCAAGGGCAGATAATTAATAAACGAAATAAGCAAGAGTTGTCTTCCACATTCATGACACATCGCCTCAATGTCATGCATGCATCTGTAAATTTTCATAAATATATTCCATATGGTTTAGGAGTTATGGCCTATACACGGTTTACTATATGGAACTAAGTCAAGGGCAGATAATTCAAAAACCAAACAAGCAAGAGTTGTCTTCCTTTTTCACAACACATCTTCTCAATGTCATGCATGCACCTGTAAAGTTTCATAAACATATTCCATATGGTTTAGGAGTTATGGCCTGGACCCGGTTTACTATATGGAACTAAGTCAAGGGCAGATAATTAAAAAAACAAACAAGCAAGAGTTGTCTTCCTTTTTCATGACAGATCGTCTGAATGTCATGCATGTACCTCTAAAGTTTCATAAATATATTCCATACGCTTAAAGAGTTATGGCCCGGACACAGTTTACTATATGGAATTAAGTCAAGGGCAGATACTTCAAAAACCAAACAAGCAAGAGTTGTCTTCCTTTTTCATGACACATCGTCTCAATGTCATGCATGCACCTGTAAAGTTTCATAAATATATTCCATATGGTTAAGGAGTTATGGCCCGGACATGGTTTACTATATGGAACTAAGTCAAGAGCAGATAATTCAAAAACCAATCAAGCAAGGTTGTCTTCCTTTTTCACAACACATCGTCTGAATGTCATGCATGCACCTCTAAAGTTTCATAAATATATTCCATACGCTTAAAGAGTTATGGCCCGGACACAGTTTACTATATGGAACTAAGTCAAGGGCAGATACTTCAAAACCCAAACAAGCAAGAGTTGTCTTCCTTTTTCATGACACATCATCTCAATGTCATGCATGCACCTGTAAAGTTTCATAAATACATTCCATACGGTATAGGAGTTATGGCCCGGACCTGGTTTATGGAACTAAGTCAAGGGCAGATAATTCAAAAACCAAAACAAGTAAGAGTTGCCTTCCTTTTTCATGACGCATCATCTCAATGTCATGCATGCACCTGTAAAGTTTCATAAATGTATTCCATACGGTTTAGGAGTTATGGCCCGGATACGGTTTAATATATGGAACAAAGTCAAGGGCAGATAATTCAAAAACCAAACAAGCAAGGGTTGTCTTCCTTGTTCAAGATACATCGTCTTAATGCCATGCATGCACCTGTAAAGTTTCATAAATATATTCCATACAGTTTAGGAGTTATGGCCCAGACACGAATTAGGACGTACGTACGAACGTATGTACATACGGGACGGACAGGGGTAACATTTAATGCCCTTCCACTATTCTTCGAATAGGCGGAGGCATAATGACCCCTAAATGTAAATGTTTTACAGTAAGCATGTTAAGGAGTTAGGCTCTTAATATATACAGAGTAATTATTTAAGAACTGAAATTCATATTTTAAGCTTGCATTGGATGATGAAAAACATTAAGCTATTTGAATGTTCGGAGACATTTAAACAGCTAATGTTTTTCATCATCCTGAGCAAGCTCAAAATCTGGGCCCAGTTGTTCAAAGCGTCGTTAGCTTAACGAGCTTGTTAAGGGTCATTTCGATAACAGTTTTAGCAGATTCAATATACAATATTCTGATATTTTTTTGCTGAAAAAATGTGAGTAGCTTTTGCACTGCAAAAGCTACTCACATTTTTTCAGCAAAAAGATTCAGCATATTTGCGTATCACTCGATGTAAATTTTAACGAATCGTTAATTAACGACGGCGTTAGCCTTGAACAACTGAGCCCAGAATTTCAATTCTTTTGTTTATACTTTATATTATCGACTTATTATCAGCTTTTACTCTACATTTAAACTCACTTGATTTCCTAATATTTTGAATTAAATTTCACTTAACGGAGGTCTTGGAACAGCCCGGCGGAGGTTTCACCTTGCTTAATGTGGGACCAAGACAGTTCACCAACAAGGCAGTTCACCAACACATAGTTTGGATACAGTTCACCGACAAAACTGGAGACAGTTCACAGACATATTTGAAGACAGTTCACCGACAAACATATTTCATATGTTTCAATGAAGACAGTAAATGGTTTATTAGAGAGAAACCAGAAAGAATTACCTGAAAACCTATCTATGTAATTATTACTTTGTCTTGTCATATCTTCCAGAAGGAGAAATATTAATGTCAGATCATGATGTACACACTGGTTTTGATCACAGTTAATCTACTGTGCTACAGGACTTTCATGTTGTAATCAAACCAATATGTAAGCATTAATCCAACATCAATATTTAATACATAAATTTACAACTTTCACAGTCTCAAACTGGACCCCTACTGTTGAATATTCTTAAATGACAGTGGAAATCTGCATCATAAATTTGAGTTATATAAGTAATTACGACCAATCAAATTGCAAGAAAAATGAATTATGAGGTGATCATAGCACTAGTTAAGGCACTTTTTTTCAGTCCAAGAGTATTGATATTTTTTCTGATTTCTCCACGAAAACATATGTTGTGGGTACTCATTAGTGATGCGCTTCTAATGAGTACCCACAACATATGTTTTCGTGGAGAAATAAGAAAAATATTTACCGGATACCCTCCCTTATCTAGACCTATGGCCGATGTATAAAAAAAAAACAGTATTCTACTTACCAGTCAATGGTTACACTCTCACCGGTGTTGAAATAGTGGCAGTATGAAAGATGGTCTTGAAATGTGTTCCTCTGACGTAACATCTTGGCACACAACGGACAATGGTAGTGGTATCTAGTCTTAATGGGAGCCAGTCGAGGATCCAGGCAGGCATGGAAACATCTCAAAATATTGAAACCTACAACAGTAACAGGGAATATCAAGTGATGCCCATATTATATTAGATTAATAAAATAAGGATCAGTATACGAGATTAAATTTGTAGATTATTCTGTCCAGCAAATATCTTTAGGAAGGGTCTTATCAGTAAATTCAGATATAGGTCTTATTTCAGCTTAAATATTGTGAATAATAAAACCTGCAGAGAAGCAGCCAGTATGCTCCCACTAAAATGCTATAAATCTAAGAAATTGCACAATGGGTTATTTTCATGACTATAAAGCTGACTAACGTTATTTCATTTTCAGCTAAATTTGATCTCTAGATTTATATGCAAGGGAGCATATACAAACTACATTGCTGTCAAATAATGAGTCTCAATAAAACTGAGTATGATTTTCATTCTTTCATGCTTTCTTTGTTTCCAAGGGCAACTTTATAGTTTTATTCATGTAATTCTGGCCCCCAGGTTATACCTTTTTCATACTTGATTCAGCTGAGCATGAAATTTTCTCTGCTAATAAATTTTTAAAAAAATACTCAAATTGCAAATTCTTTCTTGCTAAAGCTGAGCATGAACGAAAATTTCTCTGATAATAAATATGAAAATGCCAAATATTGTTGGCATTTTCATATTTATCAGCAGAGAAAATTTTTGTGCTCAGCTGAGTTGAGCATGAAAAAAGTTTTATAACCTCGGGGGCCTTGTAAACTAAATTGACCATGGTATAATATACAATTATTGACTACATGTATTTAGGTATTGGATATGGCGTGATATCCATCAGAGAATACCAACTGACCGAGGTGATAGCCGAGGTCAATATTGGTATCCAATGGAGGACATCAACGTCATATCCAATACTTCAATAGTCAATAATTGTTTTCTTATATAGTTTGTCTTTTCTCTTGATAATTGGCAATAACGGTCAACGCCCGACTATATTAATAAAAAAAAAAAAAAACACACACAGACATCGGAGTCACTACTGGCAATGTTACTAAAAGTTGATGTTCACTGGAAGGCGCACGCAAGCCAGTGAACATCAAATATATTCACTGGGCTGAAAACAGCTCTCAGCCAATGAAAAGCAGCCTATTTTAAGGTTATATAATAAATATTTTTATAAACTACCTTTGTAAGGCACTCTTGTTTTCCAGTGAGATATATAATGGACAATAAGTTGTTGTTTGTAAGTTGGTCTGTAAAGATTGGGTGGACACAACTGACAGTGGTACATGTTTCTACAACAGGATGGTTCCTCACATCTCTTCATATTCAGATCCTTGAAGTTCTTCACAATTGAAAAATGGTCCTAAAAGAAAAAAATACAGATAACTAGCAGAGTACACAAAAACTTTTTTATGTCTGTCTGACACTGTAAGATCAATCAATGATTAATCTGTACTTGAAATTCTTAGAATTTTCGCTGAAATTGCAGGACCAGAGCAAATTTTGACTGATATATCCCGTGGATTTCAAATAAACTGAATAAGTGCTGCAATCAAAAGCAACTTTTCACCTGGAATACAACTATGTTTGTTTGTTTGTGTTGAGGTTTTATGGTCCAATCAACCCAATGGGGTCATGTCGAGCAAGGTCAGTTTACCTAACCACATTTTACTGGACAGGCTTAGTCCTCCAAGCTGTTAAGCAGTATTGTGCACATTCTTTTGCCAGAAACTGGCAACTGGGAGAGAATGGCCATAGAAAATATTTCAAGATCAATTTCCACAAAGAATGTTGCCGATCAGGATGGGGTGGAACCCGCAACCTCCTGATCACCAGTCGGACGCGCATCCAACTGAGCCACCTAGGCCGGCGAGACAACTATGACGCTGTTTGCTTTACTGCATACCAGGCCCATTCTGAAAGGGGTCTACTCTGAAATGAATATAGGGAGCAAATACTTTCCTTTTAGAGTAGACCCCATTTCAAAAGGAAATATAATCATTTTGCTTCCCTTGATAGAACATTAGTCTTGTCCAGCGATGCATGCAACATTTTCAAATGCTGTTTTAATTTTACTAAAGAAATGGGGCTTGAAATTTCAAGCAAACTGTCAATATCTTTGTCCTCTACTATTGCTGCCTATAGAGTAAAGGAAGTTATGGGAAATGGATAATTTCAAAGGAGGCAACTCTGTCAAGATTGTTTCTATCCCCTTCTGAACAGTACCTTCAAGAGAGATTCTTCAAGCTGGTATTCCTCAGCCTCATTGATGTCCACAGGCTCTTCTTCAGCAGGTGATTTCTCTGCCTGCAGACATCTCCACACATGGTTCACTGTGACACTACGCTCCCTGCACACACGATCACATTTCGGACAGTGGAAATGTTTGCCTTCTGACGTCTTACAATCCTTTTTACATATGGGGATTTCATAACCTGGAATTAAAACAAAAATGAGAATAAAATTCCTATAAAAAAACTAGGAAAGGATACAATATTGAATAATTATTTATTTTAATGTCCCATACATAGCCCCAGGTAAGAGGAATATCTACATGAATATTTTTCTTATTTCTCCACACATACTGTTGGCATTCATTCTAATTTCATGGGGGGTGCGGGAGTGGGGGAAGGGGGGCATAAAAATAAATAGAATAGATTCTAAAAAGAATGAAAAGTCTGGAATAAATAGCTGCAAGTCTAGAACTAGAGGACATATGAAAGTAAGAATCCATCACAGGGTAACAATGAAAAACAAGAGTTCCATGATGACCTCAACTGAGTATCATATCACTTAGAAAACCTGACCTAGAAATGATCCACGACAAACATTCTGAACAAATTTCATGATGATAATATAAACAAGCAAGATAATGTAGCATGCCTAATGGACCATGAAATATAGGTCAAGATCAAATATGGATGACTGCACTTAAGAAGTCATGCAAAGATGTATGCCAAATATTTCAGGCTGTAGGACCATTGTTACTGAGTGACTGACCTAAATGCAAAAAAATAACAAGTTCAGTGGACTGTGAAATATAGGACAAGGTCAAATACGGATGACTGCATTCAAGAGGCCATGCTAAGATATATGCATCCGCCAAGTATCACTGTTATAAGATTGTTACTGAGAAACTGACCTAAAATAAAAATAAAAAAAAAAATAAAGTCAATGGACCATGAAATTTAGGTTTGTGTTTGTGTTGAGGTTTTACGGCCCAGTCAACCCAATGGGGTCATGTCGAGCGCGGTCAGTTTACCTAACCACACGTTTACTGGGCAGGCTTAGTCCTCTAAGCGGTTAACCAGTATTGTGCACATTCTTTCGCCAGAAACTGACAACTGCCCTTCTTGAATCAGCAGAAGGGAGAGAATAACAGTAGAAAATATTTCATGATCAATCTCCACGAAAGAATGTTACCTACCTTGGCGGGGGTTGAACCCGCGACCTCCAGGTCTCCAGTTGGACGGCGCACCCAATTGAGCCACCGACGCCGGCGTTTAGGCCAAGGTCAAATGTGGATTACTGCATTCAAGAGGTCAGACTAACATGTATGCATGTGCTAAGTATCACTGCTGTTGGACCAGTAATTACTGAGAAACTGACCTAAATGGAAAAAAGGTCACTGGACTCTGAAATATATGTGATACGTGTCCCAGTTTCAAACTGGACCTAGAAAGTATCAAGACAAAACATTTTTAGCAAGAAGCAAGATTCATGATGACTAGAAAAGGTTTTCTTTAGAAAAAAAAACACAAAACAAATGTCACGAAACATTTTGAGCAAGATTCATGATGGCTAGAAAAGGTTTTCTTTAGAAAAAAATACAAAACAAATGTCACCCCCACACACCCTCCCTCTTAGTTTTCATTCTTGTCTGACCTAGAAATCATCAAGACAAACATTCTGAGCAAGATCCATGATGATTTCTTAAAAAATGTGACCTCTAGTGTGTTAACAAGATTTTCCTTTGGTCTGGCCTGGTGACCTAGTTTTTGACCCAAAGTGATCCAGTTGTGAATGACCTAGATTTCAAAGAGGCAAACATTTTGGGAAAATTTCATTTAAATTTGGGTCAAAACTGTGACCTCTAGAGTGTTAACAAAGTAAATGTTAATGACTGATGGACGACAAGCGACAACGTACAGAGGGTGATCACAATAGCTCACCCTGGGCATTTGTTCAGGTTAGCTATTAACATCACTTACCATAAGCATTTATAGTGTCTGGGAATTTGGCGTCAGGCAAAATCAGCAGATGGGCAGGTATGCCCTGAAAAATGAATTCTATTTTAAACCTTCAATACATAAATTAAGTGAGCAGCAAAGTGTACAAAATGATATGTGACTAACTAACTTATCACATAGCTCCAGATAAGAGGGGGTAGCCACATAATAGTTTTCTTATTTCTCCACGAAAACATATGTTGTGGGTACTCATTAGAAGCACCTTGGCAAGGCACTTCTAATGAGTACCCACAACACATGTTTTCGTGGAGAATTAAGAAAAATACCAGTACTTTTTTAGTTCAAAAAAGCGCCTTATCTGGAGCTATGTAATATTAGTCTATGCAGTCTGATCAGGGGCTTCACTGTCCACTTACATAATCTGAGGTAATAGCACAATGTCTTGTGTGGCTTTGCAGGCAGATCTAGATCTTCAATGTTCTCACATGTCAAAAAAACATATTTCCATCATCTCAAGGCAGGGCACAAACATAGACTCCAACCAGACTGCTCAGAGGTGCAGCTTGCTTTGGCATGTCACCATTCAGACTGAGCCAGCACACGACAAAATCTACAATGAAACTTGTGTGACCTACAATGAAACTTGTGTGACCAGCGAAGACTGATCAGACTGTGCATCCACACAGTCAGATCAGAGTCTTTGCTGATCGTGTGTGCCTTTTACAGCCTCAAGGTTACCCAAAGAGGGATAAACGATAATCATTGCCACACTGGGTGGACATATAGATTGATCTGAGTCTTTGCTGGTCACACAGATCTAACTGTAGGCTTTGTCTTGTGCAGTCTCACAGTGTGTGTTTTTTTTTTTAGGATTAACTGTGTGCAGAGATAGAAATTTACCAAAAGTTAACATGGTGCACTGTAAAAAGGAAATTTAATCCTTCACATACATGTACAATTAGCAAACTATTTTAGAAGCCATAACTGAATCATGTATACATGCAAAGACTTAGTGTACAGCAAATGTCCTAAAATTTCAAACACTATTCCATACTATTTTGGCCTTAATTTCGCTTTTTATGCAGTTGTTTCTTAAAACATCTACTTGAATGGCAAACAATGTAGACCCTGATCAGACTGCTCCTTCAGGAGCAGTCTGATCTGGGTCTGCACAGTATGCATATGCCATTTTGTCAGCAACTTTGTAGTACAAAATTTCAGGACATTTACTGTAAATCCAGTAAGGGTTAATATCAATGGCCAATTAACCCATAGTAGATTGAATGAATTCCCCCACACTATGTAAAAAAATTCTAATTTCGATTTAAGGTTTGTCAGGCTATGTGATTTAGATATTCCTAGAGAAAGTGGTTGAACTACATATTTGCAAACAGTGGAGACCCTGATCAGACGACGCATTCTGCGGCATCCGATTTGAGTCTGCACTGTTTGCCAATTACCCTTTTAGGAGTCTCTAGACTACAATGGGTTAAGAATGTATTCCTTTACTCTATTACAGTGTAGCCACTCTTGAGAAGACAAGGAGCTGGCTGTTGTAGAGATGTGGCTGTTAACCCTTGTCATGCTGAATAAATTATGATGCCACACCCATTGTATGGTAAGGAGTTATTGAAGGTGTCCAAATATTTAAGGTACGGTAAATGTCCTAAAATTTCGTAGACCAAAGTGTCTGACAAAATAGCATATGAAAACAGTGCAGACACAGATCAGACTGCCCCATAAGGGGCAGTCTGATCAGGGTCTACACTGTTTGCCATTTCATTAAGTATTTTAAGAAACAACTGCAAAAAAAGGGAAATTTTGGTCAAAAAAGTATGGAATGAAGTGTTTGAAATTTTAGGACACTAACTGTAAACGGTATTTTCTGGTTCGTACTTCTCAAAATCAATGGCAATGCTTGAGAAAACTTAGTTCAGTCTACATGCAGCACAGTTTGAATTGGATAGGGCACAGTTTGAATTGGATAGGTCAATTTTGACAGATTATTTAATATACCCTAACAATTCGGACAGATTAATTCTTTACCATACTTGTCAAAAAATTTGAACATTTTACTACCTTTTGGTGTTTCTAAACTTTGCTGATTGAGTGGCCTGATCAGATGCTGTGCTTTCTGGCCTCTGATCTACATTTATCCTGTTTGCTCAGGCCTGTCTGTCCAAATACATAGGGATGATTAGCAAACAGTGAGACATTCTGATCTAGGTCTACACAGTTTGCTCAAGCCTGTCTGTCTGAATACTTAGGGTAAATATGGTAATTAGTCACACCTGAATAGCTCAAACACTGATGGCTTGTATACCATGCCTAATTCAAACTTGTTTTTGAGTCCCTTTGAAATTCTTCCAATAGCTCAAAAACACAAATATTTAGAGAACTTTTCTTATTTCATCATGAAATTGTACATTGTGCATACTCATTAGAATTGCCTCATTGGGGCAATTCAAATGAGTACACTCAACATACAATCATTGTGTAGAAAATAAAAAAAAAATTTCCTAAATTATTACTATTTGCTTCCTGACCTGGCACCACGATTAACCAACCCTCACTGACTTGAACTACCTATGTCGCAAACAATTTTCTATGGTCCCAAAGATGTTCAAGCCATTGAAGTTCGACTCATCAATATTTTTTCGTTTGTGCATGCCATTTGCTTGATGTAAAAGGAGGTTGTACCTTCCGTCTCATGTGTCTAGACAAATGTCTGCCATAAGCTGTTCTTTTGATGATCTGTTCTTTACAAAACACACAGTGGTAGTGCCCAAATTTCTTCATACCACAGTCTTTAAAACACTTTACAATCATATAATCTGAAATAAAATGGCCAAGTGCTCCAGTGAAAACAGCATTGGATAATGTGCTTTTTTGCACCAAAAGTATATTTACAGTCAAACCTGTCTTAAGCAGCCACCCATGGGAAGCTTAAAATGTGGCTGCTGAAGGCAGGTGGCTGCTTAATACAGTTCAAATATATAAGTCTATGAATTTTGGGGCAACTTTCTTCTGGCTGCTTAATACAGGTTGGCTGCTTAATAGAGGTGACCACTAACACAGGTTTGACTGTATGTGCATACAGTGACGACTAATATCAACCTGCACATCTGTACATTCTGATCAGTCTTTGCTGGGTTCAAAATGTTTGTGTTTTATATGTACAATATCATGGAGATACATAACCATACATGCACCTTAAAGTCTATTATACTGGGCCCAGTTGTTCAAAGCTAACGATGTCGTTAGTTAACGATTCGTTAAAATTTACATCGAGTGATACGCAAATACGCTGAAATTTTTTGCTGAAAAAATGTGAGTAGCTTTTGCAGTGCAAAAGCTACTCACATTTTTTCAGCAAAAAATATCAGAATATTGTATATTGATTGCGCTAAAACAGTTAACGAAATGACCCTTAACGAGCTCGTTAAGCTAACGACGCTTTGAACAACCGGGCCCAGTTTTTTTTTTTTTTTTTTTTTTTTTTTTTTTTTTCTATATGCTTTAAACTGCTTGACTAGAGATAATGTAAACACTGACCAGACAAAAAACCTTGTGACTACTGACTTGGATCTACACTTCTTGCTGAGGCCTGTCTGTCCGAATACTGTAATAACTCTAAGTATTGGGACACCTTATCTACTTACCATACTTGTCCTAAAATTTTAAATAGTCCATTCTACTCCCTGCTGATGTGTCTAAAATACTGTGTTCTGTATGGGGAACAGTGTAGACCCTGATCAGATGCCAAAGAATGCAGCATCTGATCTGGGTCAACATTGTTTGCAAAGGCTTACCTGTCCCAATAGGGTCATCACGGTACTTAAATGCAGTATTTTAACAAAAAGGAAAACATCACCATTTTTATCCCAAACTTAACCCTTGTCCTGCTGAACCCGGATGTACCCTGTCTTTGCAAACAGTGTAGCTCCAGATCAGTTGGCTTCTGAAGAAGCCAACTGATCTGGATCTACACTGTTTGCCATTAAGTACGTTAATTTATAGTAACAATCCAGATCAACTAATCTGATTGGCTGAAAATTAGAAATGGGTGTGGCATCTTAATTTATTCAGCAGGACAAGGGTTAATGTCTTACCATTAAACCCATTCATTCCATTTTATTTTACATACCATCATACTGAACTCCATGGGCGAAGTGGGACATCTCTAGATGATCCTGTACCCGGGCTGGTTTAGCTGGCTTGAAGTGATCTTTGTCACAGAACGGACAGTGTACCAGCTTACAGTTACAACCTGGCATATCACACTTAGTCAAATTAATTGTACATGTAGGGCCAAGAAATGTAGGATGCTCTTTCTGAAATATAAATGGTAATATGCCATGTTTGATAACCTTTAGAATTATATTGTTTTTACTTAAATTTAATACTTGAAGCACCTTTCAAAACTGTTGCTGATAACACTCTCAAACATTTTTTTTTATTATTTAAAATAGGGCTTGATAATTCATGTGAATCATCTGCCTAGCCTGTCAAGCCTTATTTTCTCTGAAAACACACACACAAAAAAAAAAAAACAAACAACTAGACATGTGTCCAAAGTACACAAATGTCCCCGCCCTTTGGAATCCTAGCCCCACCCAGGACATGTTTTGGGGCAACTCTAACATAGAATTAAAAGTTTACGTCTGGGTAAGTAGCATACCAAATTTCAACTTCCTAGCATAAAAGATACCCAAGTTGGCAGGCGGGGGCATAAAAAACAGGGCCCAGTTGTTCAAAGCTAACGACATCGTTAGTTAACGATTCGTTAAAATTTACATCAAGTGATATGCAAATATGCTGACATTTTTTGCTAAAAAAATGTGAGTAGCTTTTTCAGTGCAAAAGCTACTCACATTTTTTCAGCAAAAAATATCAGAATATTGTATATTGAATCCGCTAAAACAGTTAATGAAATGACCCTTAACGAGCTCGTTAAGCTAACTATGCTTTGAACAACTGGGCCCAGATGGTCTGATGCTGTCACTTTAGGAGAGCATCAGAACTGGCCCCATTACCAATTGAAAATTCCTCAAAATTATGCAGAATTCCCAAATTTGAGGTTTACATGTAGCATTTTCATTCCTAATTAGCATAAAAATTGCAAAAATTAGTGGAAAAGAAACCTTCTTTAAATAGCTAGAAAACCTGTCTTCTGTTAACAATCAATGTCATATGCGAGTGGTACTGTTCATTTTCAACTTACCCTATCTTTTTTTCTGTTCTTAGAAGTTCGTACAATTGTCCCAGAAGCAGTGTCGCCATAATCAAAGTCGTCTTCTTCATCTTCGTCATCATCATCATCATCGTCATAGTAATCATCCTCTTCATCTTCCTCGCTGTCCTCCACACCTCCCTGTGAGTTCCTCAGGAATGCTTCATTATATGCTGAAACCACTTCTGCTGGCCTTGAGAAAAAGAGGTCAGTTACGTATTGCATAGTCACGTACCTGGGTATTAGTCCTTAAAGCACGGAGCAAAATAGAAGATGACATTCTAAAATTCTAGGCAGACAATTCACACGAAATGTCATGCCTTATTTTCTCTTAAAATCAAAACAAAACAAGAGCTGTCGGAGGAAAGCGAGCTCGCCTGCTGGGCACATTTTATATTGTAACATTTTTATCATTAAGCCATATAATATAGGTCACACTGACCTAGATGTATTTGTATGTAAATCATTTTGTCACATAGATATAATAATCCAGGTATGACAATTCTCCACGAAATAGTAATAAAAATAAAAGGCAAAATCACTGAAGCATGAAATATAGGTCACAATGACCTAGATATAGTAAGTGGTCATTCATTGGGTCACATGAAACTAATATCCCAGGTGTGACATTTATCCAACAAATAGTATTCAAGATATAAGGCAAAATCACTGAACCATGAAATATAGGTCACACCAACAGAGATATATTTTGACGTCAATAATCGGGTCACAAGGAACTAATATCCCAGGTGTGACATTTATCCAACAAATAGTATTCAAAATATAAGGCAAAATCACTGAACCATGAAATATAGGTCACAATGACCTAGATATAGTAAGTGGTCATTCATTGGGTCACATGGAAGTAATATCCCAGGTGTGACATTTATCCAACAAATAGTATTCAAGATATAAGGCAAAATCACTGAACCATGAAATATAGGTCACACCAACAGAGATATATTTTGACGTCAATAATCGGGTCACAAGGAACTAATATCCCAGGTGTGACATTTATCCAACAAATAGTATTCAAGATATCAGGCAAAATCACTGAACCATGAAATATAGGTCACACCAACAGAGATATATTTTGATGTCAATAATCGGGTCACAAGGAACTAATATCCCAGGTGTGACATTTATCCAACAAATAGTATTCAAGATATAAGGCAAAATCACTGAACCATTAAATAAAGGTCACAATGACCTAGATATAGTAAGTGGTCATTCATTGGGTCACATGGAAGTAATATCCCAGGTGTGACATTTATCCAACAAATAGTATTCAAGATATAAGGCAAAATCACTGAACCATGAAATATAGGTCACACCAACAGAGATATATTTTGACGTCAATAATCGGGTCACAAGGAACTACATGTAATATCCCAGGTGTGACATTTATCCAAAAAATAGTATTCAAGATATAAGGCAAAATCACTGAACCATGAAATATAGGTCACACCAACAGAGATATATTTTGACGTCAATAATCGGGTCACAAGGAACTAATATCCCAGGTGTGACATTTATCCAACAAATAGTATTCAAGATATAAGGCAAAATCACTGAACCATGAAATATAGGTCACAATGACCTAGATATAGTAAGTGGTCATTCATTGGGTCACATGGAAGTAATATCCCAGGTGTGACATTTATCCAACAAATAGTATTCAAGATATAAGGCAAAATCACTGAACCATGAAATATAGGTCACACCAACAGAGATATATTTTGACGTCAATAATCGGGTCACAAGGAACTAATATCCCAGGTGTGACATTTATCCAACAAATAGTATTCAAGATATAAGGCAAAATCACTGAACCATGAAATATAGGTCACAATGACCTAGATATAGTAAGTGGTCATTCATTGGGTCACATGGAAGTAATATCCCAGGTGTGACATTTATCCAACAAATAGTATTCAAGATTTAAGGCAAAATCACTGGACCGTGAAATCTAGGTGACCTGGACCGTAAAATGTAGGTCACCATGACCTTCACTCTCTTACACTTAAACCGATGTCACATAGTTAGCTGATGTATAACCAGTTGTGTCTATAACCTGTAGGCATATAAGATTTTACAAATGTGTCCTAGATTTTGACCCCTAGCCCCACTCCAAGGCCCACCCTGAGGTATGAACCCAGGGGTATGTTCTTTTGGAATCTCAGAAGACTCCTCCAGGTACCCAAATTCTAAATATGAATGCTCTATGAGGAGTGAAAGTCAAGATATAAGAATTTGAAAAACTTTAACACAGTATTACAAAGGTGTCCTACATTCTGACCCCTGGCCCCACCCAGGGGCATGAACCCAGGGGTTTATTCTCTTGGAATCTCAGAAGACCCTCCAAGGTACCTAAGTTCCAAATTTGATGCCTCTGTGAGGAGTGACTGTTGAGATATAAGCATTTGAAAAACTTTAACGCAGTGTGACGGGAACGGGAACGCAAACGCAAACGCAAACACAAACGCAAACAACCGGGGTGACTACAATAGCTCTCCTTGTACTTCGTACAGGCGAGCTAAAAATTCAGTGTCATCTGATGTAGATGTGGTTAGCACATCAAGGGTTAAGAAATATAGATCCTTAGTATGGCATCTGTCCTAAAATTCCCTACAACAAAGTGTCTAACGAAATGGCATATGCAAACAGTGCAGTCCCTAGAGGAGCAAGTGTCTACGTACACTGTTTGCCATTCCACTAATTATTTTAAGAAACAAATGCATAAAAAGCAAAATTCAGACCCAAAAAGTATCAAATAAAGTGTTCAAATTTTAGGACATTTACTGTAATGTACAGTATTCATACTAGTGTAAGCACACCTTAAACTGCTTAATAGACTTGTCATAAAATGTGAACAAGTCTGTCCATCTGACTACCTGTTGATGGGCATAAAAACTGCTGAATGACTGGCATCTGTTATGGGTCTACACTGTTTGCACAAGCATGTCTGTTCGAATATCATGATAAATATTCCAAATATACTGGACCCAGTTGTTCAAAGCATCGTTAGCTTAACGAGCTTGTTAAGGGTCATTTCGTTAACTGTTTTGGAGTATTCAATATATAGTATTCTGATATTTTTTGCTGAAAAAATGTGAGCAGCTTTTGCACTGCAAAAGCTACTCACATTTTTTCAGCAAAAAATTTTAGCATATTTGCATATCACTCGATGTAAATTTTAACGAATCATTAACTAATGACTTCTTTAGCTTTAAACAGCTGGGCCCTGATATGTAATTCCTTAGTCCTTACTGTTCTTATCCTAACCTTAACCTTTACCACTCTCTGGGCTAATTCAGCAGATGACAAACTGGCGATATTTTCATTATTTTTCCCAGAAACTAGGTTTTGGCATTTCATGTAAATTGTCTCTATTGGAGACAATCTGCAGGAAATGTTAATCCTGTTTTCTGGGAAAAGTAAGGAACTATTTTAACGTGTCATCTGCTGAAAAGTTTACCCAGAGTGTGCTAAGCTTTAAGGTTAAATGTGAGATTTTACAAAGGCAGACAACTTGGCAGACAGGGAGTTACCTCATACAGTTCAACACCATCCCCTCTCCACCTTTTTCTTCCTATATTTGAATCACTGACGCAGCTTACCATATTGTGAAAGAGAATTAAAATGTAGTTTTTGCAAGTTAATTTGTTATTATACTGAAGAAAGTAGTAAATGCTAAAATGTTTACATTGGAACTGATTTTAATACACATGTATAAACCCTCTTGAATAATTTTATGGGCATCACATCATGAAGAGAGACACCAGACATTTAGTTTAAATGTAAGAATATAAGACAGGCTTCCAAGACCTACTTAGAAAAAATTTAGGGCTGTTTTTCTAAAACATTAGGGCTATTTTCACAAATTTAAGTGCTAAAATTGGGATTTTCAATGCAGTTTTCAAGCAGAACCACATCAAGATGTGCTTTCACAAGCTCTTAATATGTACTGTTAATGTAAATGGAAACTTTTTGCACTGACATAATTAAATCTTGGCAAAGAAATAATAAAAGGAAGAGGATAATGGTGGGGTTTTTTGGCCCCCAGAAGCCAAAGGATTTCTTCAATTTTAACCATACGAAGACTGGAAACAGAGAAAAATTTGGGATGTTTATGGAAAATTAGGGCTTTTTTAGGAATTTGATTCTTTTTGAGTGACTTTTTAAGAATTTTAGGGAGACTTAATAAAATTAGGATTTTTAGGAATTTTAGGGCCACTTGAAAGCCTGATAAGACTAAAATCTTACTTTTCTGTTTTCTCTCCAGGGAGATGCTTGTGGTCATAGATGCCCGGCTTAAAAGTACCGCCTTGCTGACATACTGATGCGGGACAGCGTAGATGCTTGTTACGTATTGAACAGATCCAGTTACATTTATCGGAGTTCTTGTTAGCCTGCAATTGAATACAATCAACTCTCGTTACCTCGACCTCGCTTATCTCGAATAATCACCTATCTCGAAGTGAAATTCTGGTCCCTGTTTTAACATGGGAATCTAAGAACAGGTAACAAAATATTGTGGAAAAGAGGAGAAATTGCTCCTAAGGAGCAATTTCTCCTCTTTTCCACAATATTTTCAATATGTCTCTAACTTCAGGAGTCAGATTACATCTTCATTTGTTAACTGTGGTTGTTCGATTTATTGTTTTCCTCACTTCTGCAACTCTGATATTTCAAAGTAAGGATATCTCTAAGTGTTTCAGAGAGTCCCTTGGAATTCGAGATAACAAGAGTCGACTGTATGTTTATTAATAAATACTGGCGGTACAATATGTTTTGAGAGTAATATTTAAATTTGATGTATTTAGCAAACACGTCCATTAAAATACTGGTACACCATAAAACCTTTCTTATTTAAGCCTTAGTTTTCACTATTACACTGAAGAAGTCAGTAATCTTCACACTTTTTCTTTCGTTCATTCTATTACATAGTTCCTAGGAGCAGTCTGATTCGGGTCTACAGTCTACACAACTTGCTCAGTTTGTTTATCTGAATACCTACTGTAACTGGGTATATAGTAACTAATTCTGGGATAATTTTCTCCATAAAAACCTACGTTGTCGGTACTCATTAGAAAAATCTCACTGAGGCACTTCTAATGAATACCCACAATATATATTTTCATGGAGAAGTAAAATAAAATCATCCCCAAAGTATCATCAAATACACCTCCTTAACGCTTAGCACTCTGGGTAAAATTTTCAGCAGACGACATTTTGAAATATTTTTCTTATTTTTCTCAGAAAACAGGATATGACATTTCATGCAAATTGTCTCCTAAGGAGACAATTTGCATGAAATGTCAAATCCTGTTTTCTGGGAAAAATAAGAAAAATATCATCAATCTGTCGTCTGCTGAAAATGCCCAGAGAGTGGTAAAGGTTAATAAGTCCTCAATTTCAAGCCAAAGCTGTATATATTAATTACCTTTCTCATAGTGTAAGTATAGCCAAATTTGTCTTTGAGCAGATCCATTCCAGCTTTGGAACCTTCCTTAAGTATCACATAGTCTGGTGCCCGATTCTCTTCTTTTGTTTTACGTTTCAGTTTCTTCTTTTCCCTGTTGTAAAACATACAAGTCACTGAATAAAAACTAAAATTCCAAAGAAGCAAAGTAATGCCTGTCAATGTCTTGGAAGTGAACTTTACGCTGTGGTTGACAGACAAACACAAAAATGAATGAAATGAATGGAGAAAACCCGACTCTAATGTCGCACATGGGCTGTGTTCAAATACTGAGTATCGTGAGTATTCTATAGAATATTTTGCGTCTTTTCAATGGTTATTAACTTATTGTAATGTCTCATTTTATCTCAAATAACACAGTGGCTTTTGTTCTCACATTTTCACTGAGACACAAAACATTCTTCTGGATATACCTCTTATTACCTATGTAACCAATAATGCAAATACTTTTATGATTATAACTTTAAAACTGTAAAAGGAGTTGCAGACAGGAAAAAATTGCACAAAGGGCTATAACTCCTGCAAATTTGTTTGTGTTGAGGTTTTACGGCCCAGTCAACCCAATGGGGTCATGTCGAACGCAGTCAGTTTACCTAACCACACGTTTACTGGGCAGGCTTAGTCCTCCAAGCGGTTAACCAGTATTGTGAACATTCTTTTGCCAGAAACTGACAACTGCCCTTCTTGAATCAGCGGAAGAGAGAGAATGACCGTAGAAAATATTTCATGATCAATCTCCACGAAAGAATGTTGCCGACCTCGGCGAGGGTTGAACCCACGACCTCCTGGTCTCCAGTCGGACGGTGCATCCAACTGAGCCACCGAGGTCGGCAACTCCTGCAAAAATCAGTGAAGACCACTGAAGGGTAGTCCTACCACATCATCATCATTTCCTCATGGTAACAATTTATGGTGGAAAATTTCTCAATTGAAGACGTTGCAGATATATGACTTGTTAGCAGAAGTTGCAGATAAACGATTTGTTTTGAAAAGACAGATAGAGAGACAGACAGCTGGAAACCCATTTTAAGCCTCCATTGACTGTTTTGGGGGATCTGTAGCTTTAGACTGCTCCATGAAAACACCTACAGTCGACTCTCGCTATCTTGAATTCCAAGGGACTCTCTGAAACACTTCGAGATATCCGTACCTCGATATATCAGATTTGCAGAAAGTTAAGGAAAACAATAATTCGAGCAACCACAACTGAATATGTAACTTGAGTCTTGAAATTAGAGATATATTGAAAATATTGTGGAAACGAGGAGAAATTGCTTAGGAGCAATTTCTCCTCTTTTCCACAATATTTTTACCTGTTGTAAGATTTTCATGTTTAGGCACTAAGGCAGGGACTAGAGTTTCACTTCCAGTTAAGCGGTTATTCGAGATAAGCAAGGTCGAGATAACGAGTCAACTGTATGTTGTGAGTACGCATTAGAAGTGCCTTACTGAGACACTTCTAATAAGTACCCATGACATATGTTTGCATGGAGAAATTAGAAAAATATCTATTTTTTTTTCAGTACTTAAAAAAAATTAGTGTTTTACATGAACCTATGGTCTCTACAAATGCTGACATTGACACTTAGTGTGCTATGGGCAAATTCAGCAGACAAAATATATTTTTCTTATTTTTCCCAGAAAATAGGATTTACCGTTTCATGCCACAGGAGGCAATTTACATGAAATGTCAAATCCTATTTTCTGGGACAAATAAAAAACAACATTTCAAAATGTGGTCTGCTGAATAATTTACCCAGTATGTGAAGCATAAAACAAGACTGATGGAAGGAATGACTTAAAATGAATAACCTTATTTCCTTCTTTTTTGTTCTAGGAGTAGAGTGAATTGTTGATTTATTCAAGCCTACAAGATGCTCATGCTTCCACTTCCCTCTTGTGAATGTGTTCCCGACCTGCTTTACTATGGCTGGACATTTACAATGACTGTTTCGTACTGTGCACCACCAATACGTAATACAAGAGTTAGACTTTGTATTCTGCAAAAAAAAAAAAAAAAAAAAAAAAAAAAAAGACAGGTTGCACACATTACGGTAAATATCCTAATAAAAGTTAGTACAACAAAGTTGTGGACAAAATCATTTATTTAATGCATTCCACCAAATTATCAACCAAAAGGCCATACCCATAATCAATCAACCAACTGACCACTAAAAATATTCAATCAACCATTCAATACTTCTATCGACATCCCCATTAAAATACTAGTACACCATAACCTTTCTTATTTAAGCCCTAGTTTTCACTATTACTCTGAAGAAGTCAGTAATCTTCACACTTTTTCTTTAAGGTTAAAGGGCCAGTCATAACAGCAAATGACATTTCAATGCATTACATAACTCTTGATAAGACACTTTTTTCAATCCAAAAGTAATGAAACTTTTTTTTTTTCATATGTAGTTATGACAAATGGTTTTGCATTAAATCATGACCAAAGTTTGCAAATTTGCTTTTTCTGTGTAAAACGCCAAGCAAAAACCAACCTTCTGAAAGCTGTTGAAAGCACAGTAGTACATGTTCACACAGCTCCAGATAAGATGCTTTTTTTTTTAAATGAAAAGTATAGATATTTTTCCATGAAACATATGTTTGGTACTCATTAGAAGCACCTCAGTGAGGCGTTTCTCATGACTACCAACAACAAATGTTTTTGTGTAGAAATAAAAAAATATTTACTTGATACCTCCTCTTATCTGGACTATGTTTACATGTATGTTTTTTCCCCATGAACAACCTCTTAACACCTAGCATCCTGGGTAAAAATTTCAGCTGACAACATTTTGAAACATTTTTCTTATTTTTTCCTAGAAAATAAGGTTTGACATTTCATTAAAATTATCTCCTAAGGAGATAATTTGCAATAATTTTCAAACAAGATTTTTCATGAAAAATATCAGTGAGTTGCTGCCTGCTGATTTTTCCTCAGACATGTTAATTAGTAAACCCTAGATAACTGGATATATTCAATGCTTACATTATTCTTTTTGGACATGATGTTCCCAGTTAGCATTCTTTATGAATCTACAGCGGGCCATTATCGGCCCATCAGCTACCCTGACGGGCCGAGAACGGCCCGCTACAGATTTATGTAGAATGCTTACTGGGTTGCTATCAGGTGACTGTGTGTGCCCCAAAGTGTTGGTGGCAGGGCTCTGGAAATTTTGAAATCTGAATCGGTCCAGCCAATGACGATGACGTCATCAATGAGCCCATTTCCAAAAAAAAAAATAAAATATGTATATATCACCTGTCACGAAAACTAATGACAATTGGCAGTCCTATAACTCCTTTTAAATAATACATCTCAACTCCGTTATATGACGGAAGTCCGGGTATAACGAGCATGATCAAAGCTGGCGTCATCAATAAATACAGTCAGGTATGTAAAAAGAAAAAAAAACAAAAACAAAAAACAAAAAAAAAAAAAAAACGGTTTTGTTATTTCCACCTCCGCATGGTTTTCCTAAACTATTTATAAAGAACTGATTTCCGTCTTGTATAAGCGCGAAGACGGCGGGAAACAGGAGAGACGGAACGAAACGACTTTCATGGACCTAATTAGGTCTAATAAAAAAGGCCTGCTCCACGGGCGGTTTTGCAGTCTTCGATGTTTCAAGATTTGATCAGACTGCTTAAATTTTAAGCACTGACCAATCTTGTCTAGCGCAAGTGGTGCATTACTTATTTTTAACCGCGAAGTCTACCTTGAATTATACTCGCGTGTTATGGAATCAACAACAAAAAAAAAAAAAAAAAAAAAAGAAAAAAAAAGAAGCAATCAATAATACCCAGATCAGACGCCGTTGTATGCCACATCTGATCAGGACGTACACGGTTTGGGAATTCATTTATCCAATCTGGGACCGACAAACCATGTTGATCAAAACAAAAAAGAAGAGGAAGAAAACGGGTGCGTTGAAGCGGTGCATTCTTTTATCACTCTCAGTAAAGCGACCTTTGATCTTTTGGACACGCCGACTGCACCTGGATGTTTTGCCGTCTCAGTGTATTCACACGTGTTACACAAACGGATTAATTATCAGACTACCATGTTAATCGCTTGTTTACCGCACAAAGGTCAGTGAAGTATTGATTTTTTGACAATGTTTGGATAATGACGTAATTAACAGGGATCATTTTCTGGCGCGATTTCACGATATTCTCGCATTTTTTTGCAAGAAATCGCATCAAAATTCCAGGAGTGAGAAAAAAAAATCGCACGCTGATTTTTTCTCATTTCGCGCCGTTAAGATCCTATTTTGTACATGCGGTTCATTTCGAGACTATCGGACTGTTCTGTTTGACCGGTTTCTGAATTATTGTGGCGCCAAAATTCATTACACATACGACCGCAGGTAACCATTCATTAATCTGTATCATTGGAAAGCTTTATCGTAAAAAATCATTGTCGGTCTCTGGTTTAAGTAAGCGTTTATTTGATCGCTACCTCAAGTCAGCAAAAACATGTCCGCCGACTCGGAAAAAAAAAAAAAGATAGAAAATTATCGACCCAAAGCCGTCCAGTCGGGATGGTAACATGTTAAAGTATCTTGTTCGAGCACAACCCAGCTCGACTGAAGCGGCCACGCTCTCCTCCCCTGATTCGGATGACGATCAAACACAAGACCGAGCTGAGCTTGATGAATAACAAGCCCATGAAGCCCTTATTCAGCCGTTTGCATTTTGATACGAGCCAGGCGTAACGAGAAAGAAATGAAAGTGAAACCAGCAACAAGCTTTAAAATTATTTAGTTGATAACAAAAAATAAGAAAATGTGCAAGACAGAAAATAAATGTAAACGGTACTTTCAAGATAATCAGGGATTTATTTACAGTGATTCTATCCAGTCTCAACTGAAATTCCATGAGTCCTATGTTAAAATCATGAGTCTGTAATATATTTTTGAGCAGATATTTACTGTTTTTGTGAGTTCAGGGACTCACTTATATAAAATTTGTGAGTCCCAGAGAAAAATGATGAGTATATGAATTGGAACTCGCAGGTAAAAAAAACATTGGATAATGTCACAAAATCCCAGAGAAATAATTCCTGAAGAATTTCTGAAACAAATCCTTTGAATTGCAGTTTCTGATCCCACAATTTAAAGTCCCTGAATTCAGAGTTTAATTCCAGAATTAATGAAACATTGAAGTAATCCAATAAAGAATGAAAGTGTACAAAGATGCTCATATGAAAATCTTCTCTTCTTATATAATATCAAAGCACATTCTAAAAAAAAAAATAGAGTACTAGAGACATCACTTATTTTCCAGTATTTGTCAAGAAAAATTTAAATGTTCTGTGACATGCCAAAAATAGCTTAATCTAGAATATTCCATTTGGAAATTCTAAAAAGAATATAAACAACTTGTTATTGTAAACATGATTTTCCAGAAAGTTCAAATTTATATATAAACACTTGCAGTAAACATGAAAATAATGATACTTAAAATAATCAAACACCCTATATATAACAATTTTATTAACCTGATTTAGAGTACATTACAAAATAAGCAATGATAATACTTATACATACAATTCTGATACAAAATCTGGCCTTTACAAAAAAAAAAAAAAAAAAAAAAAAAAAAAAAAAAAATATCACTCAGTTTGTCCGAGTGAGCGAAAAAAAAAATCTCACTGAATTTGAAAATCTCTCACTGTTTTTGTCCAAATGGGATTTTTTCTCTCACAAAAATCTGGGGCCAGAATAATCCCTGAATTAATTTGTGCTGCGGTAGGTTGCCGTTATTCAGCTGTCTCTCCAATATACATGTCAAATGACCGTTTAGAGCCTTTTAACTATCATAATATCACATTTAAAAGGTGCGCGGACGTTGTCCGTTTGGGAAGACTTGACCGTTTGTGATTTTTTTGACATCATTGATTCGTGAAAATTGGTTGGTTGGGGAAAAATGGGGTTCAAGGCACAAACCTGTTGGACCGATTTATTAGCGTTTTGGGATGTTTGAAATCAGTCCAGAATTCTTAATTTCGGTCCAGACCGGCTATTTTTCCGGTTTTCCCGAGCCCTGGTTGGTGGAATGGTGGTCAGTGTAGATCCTGATCAGGCAAATCAAATCATAGCTCCAGATAAGAGGAGTATTCAAATAAATATATATATTTTTTTTTTGTTATTTCTCTACAAAAATGTATGTTGTGGGTACTCATTAGAAAGAGCCTTGCAGAGACATTTCTACTGAAAACCTATAACATAAGTTTTTGTGAAGTATGATAAATGTCCTAAAATTTTGAATACTTTGTTCCATACATTTTTTTCCCCCAAATATTGCTTTTTATGCAGTTGTTTCCTAAAATATTAAGTGGAATTCAATTGCAAATAGGGCAGACCCTGATCAGACTGCTCCTTCAGAAGCAGTCTGATCTGGGTCTACACTGTTTGCATATGTCATTTTGTCAGACATTTTGGTATACAAAATTTTAGGACATTTACCATAAGAAAAATATCTGTTTTTCTGGTTGATAAAAGTGCCTTACCTGATGCTATGGCTTATCTTTTAATGCACCCCCTCCCTTAACATGATAATCAAAGTTATCATACTCACCTTGAGTGTATAGGAGAAACCAAGACTGTCTAACAGTTTATCATTTCCTCTTTTGGTACCACCTTTCTCAATTTTGTATGTCACTAGATCCCTGAAAAAATAACAAAGCCATTAACAGATGACTTGTTAAGGAGGAAAAGTTGGTGATAAGTCTGAGATAAATTTCTCCAGTTCTCCATAAAAACATATGTTATGGTTACTCAATAGAAGTGCTTCTAATGAGTACCCATAATATACATGTATGTCTTTTATAGAGAAATAAGAAAAAAAATATACCAGAAAGTTATCATCAAAATACATACACCACCCCCCCCCCCCCTCCCCCCCCCCCCCCCCCCAGCTCACACACACCACACACACACTCCTAACAAGTCCTATATATTAAGATGGAAAAATTTCAATGGGGGATCCCTTCAACTAAAGTATTTGTCTCCCTTCTCAGAGGGAATTACTCTTGCAGGAACTGGTAGGCTGTGATTGCAGCTATTCCTGGGCCCAGTTGTTCAAAGCATTGTTAGCTTAACGAGCCTGTAAGTGGTCAAAATGTTAACTGTTCTAGTAAGTACAATATCAAATGCACAGTTATTTTTGCTGAAAAATGTGAGTAGCTTTTTACTCACATTTCTTCATCAAAAATAGCATATATGCCATATTTAATGATCAAAGTTATAATGATATGTTAACTAACGACATGGTTAGTTTTGAACAACTGGGCCCTGAACATCTTCTGTGGTATATTTCATGAAAATGGGACCAATAAGAAACTGCCAAAAATTGCGCAAGACATTCTAAATGACAACATTATAACCTACCCCATTTCTTGGAAAGGGTCATCGAAGTCCGTATTACTGCAGTGATCTACTTTCATGGAGGTCCCTGGATCATCCACACCCATTAAGTGTGCTGCTAAAATTGCCTCAACATTATCGTAAGTTTTCCCACCAACTTCAAATCCAGTCCTGATAATGGCATTTTCAGATACAGTCGGCACATTTTCATATTCTGTGTCACCTCCCAAATCTTGGTTGATATCTGTTCCAACATTCTCATTAGCTGACTTAGCTGTTGGTCCTGATGTAGTCTGCATAACATTGCCTAGAGATGATGCATTGAAAACTACTGTTGCCAGGTTACCATTTGAGGAAGGGAGAGAAATAGTTTCTAGGTTACCAGCCGATGAGATTAAACTGGCTTCCGCAGCAGCTTTCAGTATTTCTGCCTCTGATATTGTTGCCATGATCACTTTATCTTACCAAACTGCAAAATTATACATGTGCAATGACTTTTTAAGGAGGAGTATTTAATAACAATTCTTAATCTGGTATAATTTTCTTCAATTCACCAAGATAAAAATGTATGATGCTTCTAATGAGTACCCACAACATACATGTAATTATGTTGGAGAAAATAGAAAAAAAAATATCCTAAAAAAATTATCATCAAATACTCCTCCTAGACATAATTAGGTACAGTCAACTCTCGTTATCTTGAATAACCGCTTATCTCGAACTCTTACAGTGTAAATCCGGTCCCTCTTTTAACAGGGAAATCTAACAACAGGTTACAAAATATTGTGGAAAAGAGGATTTGTTTGTGTTGAGGTTTTACGGCCCAGTCAACCCAATGGGGTCATGTCGAGCGCGGTCAGTTTACCTAACCACACGTTTACTGGGCAGGCTTTGTCCTCTAAGCGGTTAACCAGTATTGTGCACATTCTTTCGCCAGAAACTGACAACTGCCCTTCTTGAATCAGCGGAAGGGAGAGAATGACCGTAGAAAATATTTCATGATCAATCTCCACGAAAGAATGTTGCCGACCTCGGCGGGGGTCGAACCCGCGACCTCCTGGTCTTCAGTCGGACGCGCATCCAACTGAGCCACCGAGGCCGGCTTGGAAAAGAGGAGAAATTGCTCCTAATACCCAATATATCTCTAACTTCAGAAGTCAAATTACATATGGTATTCTTTTGTGAAATGTGGTTGTTCCAGTTATTTTTTGCGCAATTCTGCAAATCTGATATATCCCGATACAGATATCTCAAATTATTTCAGAGAGTCCCCTGGACTTCAAGATAAAGAGAGTCGACTGTACTTTTCATTAGCTGTAATTGCCATGTTTTATTTTCCAAGCCACACTGGACATATACCATATTTACTTTAAATATTTGGGAACCTTAACACCTAAATGCAAATGGGCTCAGAGATCAAAAGGACTGTCGTAATAACCCTAAGTACAAGGACAGGCCTGAGCAAACAGTGCAGACCCAGATCAGATGCTGCAGAATGTGACACCTGATCAGGGTCTACACTGTTTGCCGTGCATACAGCAATATTTAAGACACATCAACAGGTAGTAATCGTAATAATCCTAAGTACGAGGACAGACAGGCCTGAGCAAACAGTGCAGACCCAGATCAGATGCTGCAGAATGTGGCATCTGATCAGGTCTACACTGTTTGCCATGCATACAGCAATATTTAAGACACATCAACAGGTAATAAAATAGACTTTATCAAATTTTAGGAAAAGTATGGTAAAAAGCTAAGGTGTCCCAATACTTTGGGTAAATATGGTACACTAAAGTGGAATAGGAGCAGACATTTTACAATTGCCACATAGCACTTAACATCAGCTGTAGACTGTAGTGAAAATACCATATTTACCCGAAGTATTAGGACACCATAATGGGGCTGTAACGATAGTCACCTCATGATAAGATACTTATCGTGATACTTGCCTAAGGATGCGACACGTATCACAATACTATTTTCATGCATGCCCCAGCTTGAACGTTTTAATTCACTTGGAAAGCAGATTCAAAACAGTCTCAGAAGTTCATTCTTGTGTAACAATGCCTGTATAAGATGCCCCTGTTTGTCATATAAGTGATCAGTGTATTTCAGTAACATTTTAGATCTTTGTAATTTGTTATAAAAATGGTCTTGAAATATGTTAAAGCTATCATTTTCTTTGGCAATTATACTTTTGGATGTGTTGTCAGGCATCGCGATACTAGCCCCACAATACGACAAGTGTATCATCAAAAAAAGTATCATGATACAATTTCAAAGAATCATTTTGCCTAAACACCATAACTTCTTATCGGACGTCCTGACATTTGAAAAAGTCAATTTTACTACCTGTTGATGTGTCGTAAATATTGCTGGATGAGTGGCAAATAGTATAAACCTAAATCTGACACCGTGTTATGTGGTGTCTGATCTGGGTCTACACTGTTTGCTTAAGCCTCTCTGTCCCAATCAGTTAGGGCTATTACGGTAAGTACTGAAAGAAAAGATCATTTGAACTGCATCAAACAAAAAAGTGCCTTTGAACATGCCCAAAATGCCTACAGTAGATTCAGATCATCCTGCACCTGCACAAAGTATCATCTGGGCCTTTCATTCATACATTCTGTGGTATCAAATGATTCTGTTAGTAGACAGTGAAGGCCCTGATAAGACTGATCTGGGTCTTCATTGTCTGCATATGCCTGAAGACACATGACACAGCCCATTTGGAAGCAAGAAACACTTTGAATTTAAACAAAAACAGTAACTCAGTTTTAATGAGTGAGTTTGTGACTATCTAACTGCTCACACCTGCTTATGGTTGAATAAAATTCTATTTGATAATTTCCAAATAAAAGGTCCGACATACAAGTACAGGCTTTCCAAAAAGATGCGATCGAATTTTAATAAGCGATAAGGATATGTTTAAAACACATCTAAGAGAAGTGTAGGTATATCATGATGATTCTGTGTGACACTGAATTAAGAACCTCTGTTCTACTAAAGAAAGGGCAGACAGCCGCAGCAGGGAAAAAAGTGGGACTTCCTAGATTTTCCTGTGGGACTTCCAAATTTGAGGGGTAGGAAGTCTGGGACTTCCTGAGTCTGGAAGTTAATGGAAGTCCTGTCACTATTTCCTAAGCCCCAAAAGCTTTTGGATCCTTACTAGACACTCAGTGGTCAAGGTTAACTATGTTGAAAAATGAAGTTGTCCAGACAATGTCCTTAAATATTAAGTGTTCATATTTAGCCGAAAACTCCAAGTTTTCTAGGTCAAACTCCTATTTTTCAATTTTAACTCCAACTTTTCTCAGAGATGGATTCTTAAACTCCTGCTTTCAAAATCCTAGTGAGAACTCTGATTCTGCTGTGTCTGATCTAGGTCAAAACTTTGCTTAAGGCCTGTGGGTGTCTGTCCCATTACTTAGTGGTATATCCATATTTCACAGTTCCCTGATTTTGGTAACTTGTTTGTGTTGAGGTTTTACGGCCCAGTCAACCCAATGGGAGTCATGTCGAGCGCGGTCAGTTTACCTAACCACACGTTTACTGGGCAGGCTCAGTCCTCTAACCAGTATTGTGCACATTCTTTCGCCAGCTTTTCTCTAATATGTTTGTTTGTTTGAGTTACAATTTTATGGCCCAGTTGACACTGTTTAGGTCATGCTGAGCCTGTCAATTAACCTCCTCAAACGTTTTTCCTGAGCAGGCTTTTATGCTTTGCGGTTAACCAACTTACTTGTGCACATGCTTTTGCCAATAAATGACAACTGCCCTTCTTGAATCAGAGGAAGGGGGAAAATGACTGTAGAAATGATTTCCTGATAAATCTCCCTGAAAGTTATGTGGCTGAGCTGGGATTTGAACTTGTGACCCCTACATCTGGGGTCAGATATGCAACAGACTGTGCTATGGAGCTTGGCTTTCTCACTATGTGTAACATTAAGGGCTAGATACTTAGGGTAAATATGGAACTTATATATCAACAGCCCATGCCAAGAAAGTAATTTTGAGCCAAAACATGAAAATGTACTTCCCGCGGTCAGTAAAGACAGATCACCCTGTGAATCAACACAGTACTGCTATCCCTATGCCTGAAGAAACCTTTATAAAACTGGATGAACAGGCTGATCAGTTGTTGTTGGGCGTTCATGTCTGTAGGTACATTTTCTGAATCTGGACTGAGAAGTTGCACGACCAGGTCACCTTGCCTTTCAGCGTTGATGCAAAACATGTAAAAATTTGCTCAAGCAATAGCTCATAAATTAATGTTTTGCCCAAATATTTGCTTGCACAGACTTATAGTCCCTGTTCATGTGCTGATACTTCACAAGCCCTCTGCGTATATCCAGGAAGAAAGTGGCTGAAAAGAACTAAAATCACAAATTCACTTCGGAACCTCTGATTTCGCAATAATAAGGGATACTTTCAAGATAAAATCTCCAAGGTTTCGCAATAAACTGACAGAACAGTAGTTATTTCCTAGCAAAAGCTCCTGAATTTTGCAATAAAAATCGTTAGAGATCTAATCTCACAAAAATATCTCCTTGACTTCGCTATAAAAATGGGGTCATTTTAATACCTGGAATGTGCTTTAAGGATCAAGTTCATCGACAAGTTCACCGAGCGAGTGACACCGACAGGAGATGTCAAGGAACTTTTATATACTTCTTTCGACCTTTTAGACGGGGAACGAAATTCTCTCCGGGCGGACGTCATAAGTACGAATATTTATACCTAAGAATTTCTCTTTAAGAATCAGTGTTATCGACAAATAATACAGCACAATCTAGCCAAACCCTTCAACTACCTTTCCGCAAAATATATCAGCAGAATTCGAAAGACAAGAGTCCAAATTCTTGCTTCAAATTTTGACCAGCATTATTCGTCCTTCTGGAATCCGTCAAAATGGCGTCCAGATCGAACAACAGCGCTGCGTGCGCACGCGTACGAAACGTCGGTAAAACCCCATACCGAACATCACCCGGAAACAATCGGTAAAAATCGTATGTATCCGCAGCCTACACCTCCAATTACGGACAACTCGGCCCAAAAACAAGTCGGCCCAGGGACAACTCGACCCATTAAAAAGTCGGCCCAAGACAACTCAACCCAAGTCGTCCCAATTTTAGGAGACAACTCGGACCAAGTCGCCTCAACTTTAGAACACCTCTCGGCCCATAAGAATCAGACCAGGCACATCTTAATGTATTAAACTATCAGATGACGGAATTTTTATTGCTCTGTAACTGAGTGATGCAAACAGATGCAAAGGTAGTAAACTCATATTGCTATTCAAAGGGTTGAACGGTAGAGCTAGTATACCTTGTGACGATATCCAACCCCCAAATAGACGCAGTAGGAATCAGCATCCAATGACATTTCAAGTACCATATGCTAGAACTGACATTTACAAGTACAGTTTCTTCCCAGACACCATAAGGGATTTGAATGCACTCCCTGCATCTTTAATATCCTTTGCCGAAAGTTCTGTGGACTCTGTCGCTAGATTCACATCACTTGTGAGGTCTAAAGACTAGTCTTTGCAATTTGTGGCCCTGGTGAACGAATGTCTGTTGATGTGTCACCAGTAAAATAGTCCGATTCTGAGCATATGCAGATGTCTCAGACAAGGTCCGAATTTTCAAAAGTATATAGATGATATTATTAGGTGACATCTGTATGTCAGAGCAGCAAAATTTGAGTGACTGAAACAATTTATTGAATGTCACAAATAAAAATACATTAGATAAATTTATCAGTTACCAACATCTATCTATCTATCTATCTATCTATCTATCTATCTATCTCCCCCCTTTTCTCTCTCTCTCTCTCTCTCTCTCTCTCTCTCTCTCTCTCTCTCTCTCTGCCCATCCTTCCCTCACTTCATCACGAAAAACATGCCTATATAATTTTGACCCCCTTCAACCCCACTTTTATATAGTAAAACTGGGGTTTACAGGGGTATGCATTATTTTTCATATTTCTGCTCAAAACATAAATTGTGGGTACTTGTTAGAACCGCCTCGTCGAGGCGGTTCTAACGAGTACGCACAATCTATGGTTTGAGCAGAAATATGAAAAATATCAGAAATGTTTATCTGAATGTTTTCAGTTTTTGGAGGAGAAATTTTCTGTATATTTAAATAGGCGTGTTTTCGTAATGTCGGTCGCCTTCAACCTAGGTAATCAGTAGCTATTCTCCTTTAATTAGTTAATACACAAAACTGTTTCAATGTTTGATTTAATTAAATGTTAAGCTAATTGCTGCTTAATTAACGAAACGACAGGCATTGAAATTTATTACTTGTGAATTCGCTACAAATGGGTTTATTGTCATCATTTAACCGATAAAGCTTAATGGATGAGTAAGTTTGAACATCAACAAATTGTGTGTCTGGATGTATTTCTTAACCTTAATTTAAGAGAAAAAGGGGAAAAGGTTAAAGAATGCAGCAAAACGCTCGTTTTTTTTTGTTTTTTTTTTTTGTTTTTGTTTTTTTGTTTTTTTAATTAGACATAGAGGTCTTCTTAAGTTGGGGCTAGTTCTTGTGCTGAATGGTCTTTGGGCCGACATGTCCTAGACCGAATGGTCTTTGGGCCGAGTTGTCCTGAACACAATCAGAGCTATAGATAAGAGGAATATAGGGGTAATTATTTTTCTTATTTCTATATGAAAACCTAAATTTTTGGTATTCAGTGGATTCACCTTGTCAAGATGATTCTATATAAATTCCCCACAAGGTATGATTTTGTGCAGAATGAGAAAATATATAAAATAGTGTCGTATCACTCATGATCTCACCTGTAGTTTGAAGCAATTTTCTATTGAGCTCAGTTTCTTTCTTTCTTTCTTTCTTCTAAGGTAAATAATTTCACAAGATTGAGAGCAGATTCTTGTGTTGCAAAGTTTGTTTACTACCACCGGCTACATTAACACTGCATGCTGGGAAAAATGTTAGCAGACGACATTTTGCAATATAGCATCATCAGTTTGTCGTCTGTTGAATTTGCCCACAGCAGACTAAGCGTTAACAAATTAAAATGTACAAAATACAAATAATTTTATTTCGGCATTAAACATTACAGATTGTTTCTAGCCTACACCAGCAATATGAACAATGAAAACATGAAATGATAGCATGCAATACATTTTAACATAGGAGCAGAGTTTAGCATTGATAAAAAATACATAGCATAAACTACTAACTAAAATTATTTTGACATGAGCATGGTACAGCTCATCGCCATACAACACATTTACAACCTGCATGAAATAATACATACAAGAGTATCTTATAAACATACAAGTATGACAAACTTTAAGTTAATGCCCTGAAGCTTTATCACTATATAAACCCTATTGCAGAAAAACAAAGGTTCTAAAGAACAATCAACCAAAAAACAGCAGCAGCAGAAGTAGTACTAGTAGTAGTAGTAATATTAGTAGTAGAAGTAGTAGTAGTAGAAGTAGTAGTAATAGTAGTAGTAGTAGTTGTAGTATTAGTAGTAATAGTAGTAGCAGACGTATTAGTCGTAGTAGTTGTAGTATTATGCTAGTGCATTTGCTGGAAAACGGAAGCAGCATTATACTTCGCAGTAGTATTGGTAATAGTAATTGAAATAGAAGTAACTTCTCACGCTCAGCGAGGTTTATCCATTCACAAAATTTCAGGTCAGACTGGCGCAAGAAAAGCGTGCAGTTGTATTCTCCGACAGCCAGTCACAACAAAAGCACTTTTCCAAAAGAAACCGTGGTATTTGTTTTAGGAACATAGGTTTGTTAAAACATGAAAATATCAGCATATTGAACAAACTGTCAAAATTTCCATCGCAAGAGAAAAAGTTCAGTTCAGTTCAACCCAAACTTTAAGAGCGTCGAGGCACCGCTGATGATGTCGCAACAGTTCTTCTCCACATTTTTCTGTCCCGCTGCCTTGATAGAATCTCCAAATCCCAAACCTGACCATTCCTTGATATTGTCTTCCCATCGCTTCTTCTGCCTTCCTCTGCTTCTTGCTTTTTTCACTAGCCTCTGTAGCATTGCCTTAACATGCCAAACGACTTTCAGACGTGGCTATCCTATCTGAGTTTCTGCATCTTACCTTTTGTCTACCTTTTGTCTTCTGGGAAACTTCTTAAGCCCGTACGGCTTATAATTCCCCTCAGCTCTCATTTTATCTGTCTGTGCTTCCGGTTAATTAGGAACTTCCCTAGTATATGTTGGTCTGGTCAAACCTTCTATCACTCCACAGTTTGTCTAGTTTTGTCTTGAACTCTAGAACAGTCTTGGAATTTACAACGTGGGATGGCAAGCTATTCCAAACTGGGATATTTCTGACTGCGAATGAATTCAATTTAATAGACTTGTTAGCACGGGGCTTATGTAATTTTAGGTTATGACCTCTCAAGTGACTATTGTCGGTGAAGGTAAAAAACACACTCATATCAATGTCGTCTATATTGTGAACTATCTTAAACACTTGTATTATATCAAATCTCCTTCGACGATAGTCCAGAGTAGGAAGATTCAACTCCATTAAACGTTCTTTGTATGACAAACCATACAATTCAGGAACCAACCGTGTAGCTCTTCGTTGCGCGTTCTCCAGGATTTGTCTGTATTTTTTTGTAGTTGGGTAAAATACCAGATTTCCATAGTCCAGATGAGATCTGGCTAGGGACTTATAAAGTGTTAAGAATAATTGTTTATCCATGTAGGTAAATTTTCTCTTTATCAAACCCATGATTCTATTCACCTTATTCACGGTATTGTCAATATGTTCATCAAACCAAGTTCTTCTTAAACAAGATACCAAGGTCACATTCAGAGTCCTCTGTTGCAAGTTTATGGGAGTCATACTGAGAATCAGCCATTTCATATTCACACTCATAATGTATATTACCAAAAGAGACCACTTTGCACTTTTTGATGTTAAAACCCAACAACCAATCTTTACTCCACTTACAAAGTCTGTTAATGTCCTCTTGTAGTTCTCTTTGATCTGCTTCGGACTTGATATTTTTGTATAATTTACAATCATCAGCAAACAATTTGCACACACTTCCAACTACTCCGGGAAGGATGTATAATATAAACAATACGGGACCTAGAATGGACCCCTGTGGGATTCCGGAAAGTACTTCTGACCATTTCGAAGTATTACCATTAATGACTACTCTTTGTTGTCTTTGGTTTAAAAAGTTCTTTAACCATGTTAGTAATGACCCATTAATACCATATCCTTCCAGCTTTTTTATCAGTCTTTTATGAGGAACACTATCGAAAGCTTTCCTGAAATCCAGGTACACTGTGTCGACTTGAAGGTTGTTATCTAATGCATCAGTCCATTCTTGCATAACCGTTAGAAGTTGTAAAATTGTACTCCGATTTTTTCTAAACCCAAATTGGCTGTCTGATAACAAATGGTGTCTGGATAGATGATTCATAACTTCCTCTTTAATACTACTTTCTAACAGTTTACATGTGACTGACGTCAGTGAGACTGGTCTATAATTTCCTGGGTCTTGTTTGTTTCCTTTCTTGAATATACAAGTAATATTTGCCTTCTTCCATTCCTTGGGTACATCTCCAGTGGATATAGATTTCCGAAAAATTTCAGATAAGGGAACATAAATCTCTTCAACATACGCTTTTAGGAAATACGGATGACAATTATCAGGGCCATATGATTTTGCCACATTAAGGTTTTTCAACTGTTTCAGAACCTTTTCTGGTTTAATGTCTATTGTATGTATATTATTATCATCTGTCACTTTCTGCTCAAAGAGTGGTTATACCGAATCTCCCTCTACTGTAAAAGCTGACGCGAAAAAGTCATTCAAGATTTCAGCTTTATCCTTATTGTCAGTTTTTATTTCACCATTCTTATCCTTGAGATCCCCTATACTACTTTTACTCTTTATTTCTTCTTTGACATGGCTCCAAAATGATTTTGCAGACTTCTGAACACTTTCAGCTATACCCTTTTGATATTTCTTCTTTGCAAATTTCACAGCCTTTGCAGCACTATTTCTCAGTTTACAGTATTCAGCATAATCCCTATAGCTATGACTATGTGTAAAGCGTTTCCAGGCTTGGTATTTTTTCTTCACTTTCCTAACACAATATTGGTCCATCCATTTTGGCTTCTTAAACTTTTTATTAGTTTTTTTCACTGGTACGTATTGTTCAATACAATATGACACTTTATTCATAAAAAAGTCCCAGGATGTCTCTGTGTCCATGTCAGACATTTCGTTCCAATCTACACTCTGTAAGTATGTCCGTATTGATCTATAGTCTGCTTTATAAAAGTCAGGCCTTTGCTGCTGGCTGTCATTTCTTTCAAAAGTGCACAGTACATCGAAGATAATACTAGCATGGTCACTTGCACCTAATTTGTCACCTATTTTAACATTGTCAATAATATTCTCTTTATCAGTAAACAATAAATCAAGACAACTTGGGTCCTGACCCTCTCTGTATCGCGTGAACGAGTCTATGTGTTGACATAAAAAGTTGTCTCGTATGCATTCAACAAAATGGGATGCTGGATGGGTTTCATTTCTATTTACTGTCCATGTTTCCCAGTTGATTTCTCGAAAGTTGAAATCGCCAATTACAACAGTGCTATTGTATTTCATTTCAATGGCTTGTGTGATTAACTGGTTTAACTTTACATGATTTTCTGCATCACAATTAGGAGATTTATAAATCCCACCAATTAATAACTTGTCCTTACTATTCATTCTTACCTCACACCATACTGATTCTTTGAAATTGTCATTATTCAATGTGTAACAGTAATCACTTTTAATGTCCTCTCTTACATAAATCACGACCCCCCTGCTGTTCTCTTTAATCACTCCAGTATAACATGTAAAACCATTTATTTTGTATTCATTTTTGTCAATATTCACAGGATTTATGCTCTTAGGAAACAATTCAGTGACCACAATTACATCAGGCTTCACAATATCAATCATAACTTGCAATTCCCCAATCTTGTTCAACAAACAGTCTGCATTTGTGTAGTAAACTCTCAGTTTATCAAGATTCGGTTCAGAAATTTTTTCATCAAGAGATAGTCTTTCAGAATTATGTAAATATGAACTATTTAACTCGGAACTATCAACAGCAAACTCGGAACTTAATGAACTAAAGGAACTGTCAACGTATATACATGTTGAATCATCTGATATTGAGTGATCAGTGAAAAAGCCCACCCGGCTGGCTGCTGCCAGGGGGTGACCTACTCCTATCATTGAGTCTACCTCTTCTTATACCTGCCTCGACTGGTCTATCTCTAAATGGCGTAACGTAGTTGTGATCCTCTCCCTGTGGTTTTGGTTTCTGCATAATAATTTTACCTCTACGGATAACAAGATCCTTTTCACCCGCTGCAATTCTACGCCTTTTTCCTTGTCTTAATTCAAACGCTATTTTTCTCTGATTCCTAGTCAGGTCTGGAGTAAAGTATACATTTGAGTAGCCTACTACATTTTTCAGATTTTTGGTGGAATCTAGTACCCTCCTTTTACATTCCAAATCTTTGACCGTGAAACGAACTGGCCTGGATTTGTCTCTTTCCCGTGGTGCTGCACCCAAGCGGAACACATTTTCTATCTCGACATTTACATTCAATGTGTCCGTGATCTTCACTATGACTAAGAGATCGTCATCCGACTGCATCCCGGATCCTGTTGCAAACCTCCCCATTCGTCGTATGGTCTTTGTAGGATATATTCAGAAGCGACTGAAGCATCTCATCTCAAGACCTTGGATTCTTCTTTCAAGTTATGTTGTAAGGGCCCAGCTCTCACAGACATAAACGAATTAATTCTTAAATTTAGAGGCAAGCAAGATGTCCTTCCTTATAACTTTCAGTTTGGAAAGAACTTCAGTTGTCTGGGCAATTCTGGAAAGTATTTTTGGTTTGGATCCCTCATTAGAGATGTAATCCCAGATGTTTAAAAGTTTTCGCTACTTTTAGCATCTGACCTTTTATCTAAATCTCTCTTTGGAAACCATCAGGGTTGTTTGTCATCATGTTCGTCTTATCAGAATCAAAGTACAGTGTGTTTTGGTGGTTGTATTAAGACGATTTACCAGCGACTTAAAAGAACATCAGCTCCTTTCTCCCGCTTTCGCCTCTTCAGCATTTACAACAATGTCACCTGCAAAGCTGAAATTGGTAATAAGTCGCCCTCCGATGCTGACACTACTTTCATGGTCTTCTAGTGCTCACTCTTGATTCTCTGTAGGAAGATTTTAAAGAGAGTTGGTGCTGTGAGAGACTGTAGTTCTGAACCATTCTCCAGTACTGCAACTGAATGGTACTGCATCAGAATCAGAATATTTTACTGGTGACATATCAATAGGCATTCATTCATCAGGGCCACTCTGTGTTTCTTGTCATGTACATTTTTCGATGATTTGCATGGTGTTGATATTAATATTGTACTTTCTCATAGTTTCCAAGAAAAAGCTATATTGTTGCAAACACTGCTCACGCCCGTAAACAATCGATAATTTCCGTATATAGCGGTCAAACCGCGGTAGTATATATTGGTCTGGGATTTTACCTTTAATCAACTGGAGTAGTTTCCCTTGATGGGTAGAAAACGAAAAATAATGAAAAGATGACAATTTTTAGTGCCTACATAATAAATAAAGCTGGCGGACTGATTTATCAATATGACCACAACGTTACACGGCCGGAAATCGAGAAAACATTCAGTTTTCCTTTGGAATTGACACTGAAAATCTTTGATGATAGAATTGTTGTTGCATTTGGAGAAAGGGATGGCATAAAGAGTTAGTTTTTTTTTTTTTTTTTTTTTTTTTTTTTTTTAATTTTCATATGGCACTTAATATGAAAGTAGGCTTAGCCTAAATGCGAGAATAGCACATATCTATATCTGCACTTGTCAAATGCTCTTCACAGCATCATTAAAGAAAGAATATCAGTATCAGATAAAGTCCTGTCATGTATTTTGACGCACATCTAATTTGACGCGCTTACATGTTTCTTCTTATTCTTGGACTTGAAGAAACTTCTTTGTAATGCCTCATCATTGTTGGGGTAGAGCAACATAAGAGAGTCAAATCCAGGTGTTTAAGTAGAAATTCTAGGATCTTCTTGGAAAATTACAACCATGTAACCATGAATGGTCAACATTTTGAAAGAAATGCTTAAAGCACATTTTTCCTTTGAATTGAAGCTCAAAACTTTAACGATGCATCAGCTTCATCTGAATCAAACATGCTTGTCTATTACAATGTCACCTGATGCATTTATTCACAAGTATGATCTATGGGTGAAATGCTATTGCATACACAATATTACTTTTCAAATAAATATAAAGTCTTATATGAAAATATTTTGCAACTGGAAGAAGAGAAATTCATAAAGTATTTTTCTGTGTATTTGTTTGATGCCAATAATAATAATTTGATGAAAAATAGTTTTGCTGACAATAAATAATCTATTTAGAATATATTTTATTAAGACATGTGGCAAATTTGTACATGCAAGCAGGAGAAAGAAGCATTTCAACTGCCCTACCCCTTAAAAGTGAGACATAAAAATGGCGGCAATTCACAAAATGAGGTCAGATTTTAAAATCTATACAGGTGTCATTCAACAGTGATTCTTGTCATTTTATTTTGTTCTAACAGACAAATGATGCTGCCTGAACATGGTCCTGGTATTATTGTAAAACTTAAATTACTATCTTGCAAGAAAAATAGCAGCCTTTTACATGCGTCATTTCATATGAGTGTAAACCAAAATGACAATCACCATGGTGGTCCTATTTCACTTGGAATATTTATGAAGGCAGTTGATGCAAATTTATTTTAATTATATTAAATAATGTTCTAGAAGTCCATAATCGTCTTACACTAAACAAATGTACTGGGAGTTGTCCATGAAATTAATGAAATGTCAAATAATGCTTAAGTGCGTCAAAACGCATGAGTCTAGGCTATCTATAAAAATATGTAAATCAATAATAAATAATAAAAATAATCAACAAAATATGTTCGTAACACTTATTGACACTCGTTTGGTCACTTTGTGACGCTTATGAGTAAGACCCATAATCAAGTCCTCCAACTTCCGGTGCAACTTCGGGAAGAAAAAATGGAAGAAAATTAGTCAGAGCGATTACTGCTGAAAGTATATATCGTTGTATGTTACTTTTCCTTGATCATATTCTCTACCGTAGAGCTCACTTCATTCGTCGCGAGCTGTGCTCGCTATTATATTTGCTGTCACGCTTAAGCATGACTACTTCTCCTGATGATGGTTTCTCTGTGTAGGTGTTATCATTCTGCAAGATTTGCATTTAGATGTGCCATGTCCTGACTCCGCAAGTCAAGTGGCCCTAAGTATTCTCATGGCCGAGTGGTTAGCGCTCCTTACTTTGGATCATAAGGTCCCAGTTTCCAATCCTGGCTAGGTACAGAATTCAGGGTGTGACTGTACAACACTGGGAATAGTGACTATACAGCGTAGGGAAAAGTAAGGGATTTTTTTTTTTTTAAGTTAAATTTTTCGATGGCTGTGGCAGTTTTCTGGTTATTTTCCAAAATAAAAAGCTGAAATGTTTGAAAATAAGTCAATGATCTTACACTAGTTTAGACAACTCTGTTATATCTAATGTACCTAACAGCTAACAACATTGTACAAACATTAAGTTAAATGCACTTAAGAATAAGTACAGTCAACTGGCCATCAGTGGATCACTGTCCAAGTATCAAGTGTTTATGGGAAAACAAATAACTCCTGAAGACTGAAACATATGTCATTGAATAGCATTTTCATTACCCTTTGGAATGTGCATAAACTTTTGAATTTGTCTGTTTACAGGCTAGTATGTTGTATAGTTTTTGTCTACAGCTGTACATGTACGTCTACTAATACCAGATCATGTGTACCAATAGGGGATCACGTGACAACTGACAACGGCTTTCTCAAAACTCATTCTACCTGTCAAAGCTGTCAAATTATGTTCTATAACATTAATATATGCACAGAGAACTATGAAGTAAACAGCATTTTTTTTTTTTTATTATTATTTTTTAATGGTCTTGAAATCAGACATTGTAAACCATGGTAAGTGAATTCTTAACTGAGATTGTATAACTTCCTATTATTGTTAATACAACATAGTCAACTCATAGTCAACACAATAATACTTCTGAGCCATGATAACTATGATTTTTGGTGGTTTGGGAATGTTTGATGTGTGTTGGGTTGGTTTGGGGTGTTTTATTTGACACCAAACATATTTTTGAGATTTTCCCTCACTTGCAAAAATACATGATCCACTACAGGTTAATTTAAGCCATGGAATATTCAAGCTCATATTTCTCAAAGATGCTAAACAAACTTGAAAGTAAATTTGTTGAATAAAAGTCAATACAGTTACCCCTCAAGCAATAAAAGACTTTTATTTAAAACTTCTTCAGCAATGCCTTCTTCATGCGAGTCTTTCAACATTGACTTCTGAATGAGGCAAACAAAATCTAAGTTCAAAAATGCTCTATTCGCTTTCCATCGATTAAGATTAATTGATTCTTGCCAGCTGATTTTATATTCAGGAAATGTATCCTGCAACTGACTGCAACTACAGTCGACTCTCGTTATCTCGAATTCCAAGGGACTCGCTGAAATACTTCGAGATATCCGTAGTTCGACATATCAGGTTTGCAGAATTGAGGAAAAAATAATTTGATTAACCACATTTAACAAACTGATAGGTAATTGGACTTTTGAAGTTAGAGATATATTGAAAATATTGTGGAAAAGAGGAGAAATTGCTCCTTAGGAGCAATTTCTCCTCTTTTCTACAATATTTTCCATCTGTTGTTAGGTTTTCATGTATAGGCAGGGACCAGATTTTCACTTCGAGATAAGCGGTTATTCGAGATAAGCGAGGTCGAGATAACGAGAGTCAACTGTATTTTAATTTCGAATCGTAGCTAAATGAGTGAGTTACGAATCTCCAAAATATGAATGATTCGCTATTGGTTATGATCCGCTAATGGTGAGTTGACAGTGTCAGTTGCATTTCTTCTTCTACTTCATGATCCCCGAAGAAGTCATGATCCTGGAAGAAGAGAACTAGAAGACGGATTGGAGGGATTTGTGACCCTTGCCTGTGAAGTAGTCTCCTCGGAACATGTGCAAATGTTTTATGACTATCTATTGCTTAATATGTAACAGTTAAGGATAAATTCAATATTGGTATTGCTGCAAGTATGCCAGATGACTATAGGGTTTTGAAGTTTCGGTAACAGCTTAGATTTTCAAGTTCCTAGATATGTACTGTACCCCATACTAAAATGCAATGTAGCAAAGAAAAGAATTGAAGTACAGTGAACCCTCATTACAATGACAGCATTTGTTCCCAAAGATAATGCCATTAAAATGAATTTGCTGTTATAAAGAATTCTTAATGAGCAGAATGATAGGTAACAAATGACATGTTTTATTCTTCCTTCTTTATAGAACATATGTTTTGGATATTTGTTAGAATTGCCTCAATGAGGCAATTCTAACAAATATCCAAAACATATGTTGCTTGAAGTATTGAATAATAATTTTCCTGCATAATTTCTGATTGAGAGAGGGTTTCCGTGTCAGTCTAATTGTCAGTATAACAAATTTTGTCGTTGTATCGAGTGTCGGTAGTATGGGGTTGATTGTATTATCTTCATACATAATTTTACTCTGATATTTATTTCAAGCCTGTGTACCAGAGAGCAGCTGCTACAGTGGAACAGTTGTCCGAACAAAAGAAAAAAAAAAATAAAATAAATGTTTTTATGCAGGATATTACCAAAAAATCAAATTAAAAGAAGGAATGAGACAGCTACATGTATAGAGGAGGTTGGAGGCATGTCAGGTTTTGGTAAATTTGGTCAGTGAAAACTGATATGTGGTAAGGGAAAAGTCAGGGAATTTCGAATTGACTCATTGGTGGCAACCCTGAAAATTTGGTAATGCATAATGAGCAGTTTCTAGCAGCCCAGTATTTGCACTAAGCCTAAGGTACCTCATAGCTACAGATAAGAGAGGGTATCCACATAATATTTTTCTTATTTCTCGATGAAAACATATGTTGTGGGTACTCATTAGAAGTGCCTCAGTGAGGCGCTTCTAATGAGTACCAACAACATATGTTTTTGTTGAGATTTAAGAAAGATATCAGCATTTTTTGGATGAAAAAAGCGCCTTATCTGTTGCTATGGTCCCTTTATGTTGAGCACAGCTCATTGCATCCTTGTATTCTTTTGTGTCTTGAACAATGTCATACTGAGAACTTGTTTAGGAGGACTACATGTACTTGTTGACAATTTCGGGATAATTTTTCATATTTTTTCCATACAAAACATATGTTGTGGCTACTCATTAGAAGCACCTTAATTGGTACTTTTAATGAGTACACACTACACACATTTTTATTGAGAACTGGAGATAATTATCCCAGAATTATCACCAAATACACCTCCTCAGCAAATCTTTTGGTCTCATAACTCTGTAGGTAATAGAGGTACAATGTATCCAGGTAAAAAATATTTTTCTTATGTATCCATGAAAACATATAGTAGTACTCATTAGAAGTATTGTGAGGCAATTCTACTGAGTATCCACAGATTAAGTTTTCATGGAGAAATAAGAACAACACTTTCCAGTACTGAGTAGTGAAGCATCTTAAATTGAGCTATGATACCAGAACAGACACTGTTTTGTCCTTTTACAGTTGGGCACACATTACTTGGCATAAATGGCATAGCAGCAGAAGGAAGGTTCCTACAAGATGGACGTGATATTCTGGAGGAGGTGGCTACTGAAGAAAACTATCCTATCAGTATCAAATTTGGTCGACCAAAACTTACAACCAACGAGAAAATTATGTTGGCCAGTATGTTTCACTCGTAAGTAGCTTTGGTGATAAAACTAGATTTTAAGGGACATCGATACACATTCTGTCAAAATTATGTTTGTCCCCGTCTGAAAAGGGTCTATTCTATTAGGAAATAATTTGTTCCCAGGGGAAGCATATTCTTTCCATATAAAATCCCTTTCAAAAAGGGGTTTGATGTGGAGTAAAGCAAATAGCAAGTCACAAAAGTTGTCTTCCTCGACAGAAATGGCAAAAACTTTTACAGGTATATTAATTTTGTCTGTCATGGCCGCCACGGCCACAGATAAATATTTGGGCCACATCAAGTGAAAAAGTGTCTTCAAGCATATTTAAATCCTGCAGGTTAAAGGTTATTCATGATTTCAGTGTTGCTGCTGCCTTTAGTCAGTCAGGTACATAACTTCTCAAGGTTAAACTTTTGAGAAGACTTATAACTTAAGTTAAATTCAACTATAAAGTTACCTCCTTTCCAAAGTGTAAGAGTTAACTTTCCTTTGGCTGAAGGTTTTAACTTATTTATGGTTTCTTATAACTGCTTTCAGTTAAAAAATATATTGTTTCATTAACTTCAAAGGTCCTGCATATACATTTCTAGACAATGCGTACAAAAGTTTATTGCTTGGTCATAAAGTCACGTAACAGATTTTTCATACAAAGTAACCATTTGCCCATGAAAATTGCTGTAAGTAAGTCTACAATCAGAAGGTGAAAAAATGGCGCAAATTAGAAAATAACTGAAATGATTTAAATCCACAAACTGTAGCAAAAGTGTTAACTCTTTTGAGTTAAAAAAAGTTAACTTGTTGAATTTATGCTCCTGACTGTTAGTTTGTATAGTTAATATTTCTTATTTCTGGCTGAATTTGTCAAAATTTGTTGTTTTTTTTTTTTTTTTCGTTTTTTTTTTTTTTTTTTTCAAAATGAAATGCAAGTACATGAAAAGTGACCACATGTAAAAGTTCATCTATGTGTAGTACAATCAACTCTCGTTATCTCGAAGTCCAAGGAACTCTCTCTGAAATACTTCGAGATATCCGTACCTCCACATATCAGATTTGCAGAATTGAGGAAAAAATACATCAAACAACCACATTTCACAAATGAATATGTAATTTGACTCTTGAAGTTGGAGATAAATTGAAAATATTGTGAAAAAGAGGAGAAATTGCTCCTTAGGAGCAATTTCTCCTCTTTTTCACAATATTTTGTTATCTGTTATAAGATTTCTATGTTAAAACAGAGACCACATTTTCACTTTGAGATAAGCAGTTATTCGAGATAAGCGAAGTCGAGATAAAGAGAGTCGACTATAATTATAGTTCCAAATAAGAGGAGTATCCAGAGAATTTTTTTTATTTCTCCATGGAAACATATGTTATGGAGAAATAATAAAAATATACAGGAAAGTGTCTAGTCTGGAGCTATGACATCACGAAATCCTGCCTATATAATTTTGACCCTCTTAAACCCCACTTTTATATAGGGAAACTGGGGTTTACAGGGGTAAACATTATTTTTGTGGGTACTCATTAGAACCACCTCTTCGAGGTGGTTCTAGTGAGTACCCACAATCTATGTTTTGAGCAGGAATATGAAAAATGTCAGAATTTTTTATCTGAAAATTTTCAGTTTTTGGTGGTGAAATTTTCAGTATATTTGAATAGGGGTGTTTTCATAATGATAATTTACTGATGACTGATATGACAGTGACATCATGCTCTGGGAGTCAATGCAAAATGACCCACAAGCATTGAAATGTCATTAACCAAGAACACAAAGAAATACATGATTGAAAATAACATAAATCTCTATACATGTACTTTCCTGACAGGTACATGTAAAATAAGTTCAAATCACAGACACACTGACACCTGTAGTTAAAGTTTGTTTTCACAATGTTTTCAGATTGTTTGCCATTGGTTCACAGCTTTCACCAGAGCCTCGTTCATCAGGAATTGAAGTTCTAGAAACCGACACATTTAAACTTCACTGTCACCAAACAATGACAGGTAATACATGTGTTTGAATTTATCTAACTGTGATACACTGTATGGGTCATAATTTTTTATGAGCTGTTTAGTTTTATGATTTTTTAGATCAGGTAAGTCCTCAAAATAAAATCACAAGTAAATTTGATGCATGTGGAAATCCATGTCAAAAGATAGGGTGAAAATAAAATAAATGTGTGTGTTTCAAGTTACATGGAATTTCAAAGTAGGGCCTTTACTTTTTGTTGTTGTTGTTGTTGTTTTTTTGTTGTTGTTTTTTTTTTTTTTTTTTCATTTTATGGAATACCCTTTTGATGTCATTTTCACACATGCACAATTTGCTGGCCAACAATTTGTCAGTTGACCCTGGTTACCCTGCTGAATGCATGCAAAACATGCTATCATCTACTGGCTACTGGTAATTATTGAAAATTATTTATACAAAAGATAAAAAATTCAGTGGTGGTTATTTACTGTAGCTGCCTAAAAGGAGAATGTATCAGAAAAGTCATGGAACCAGTTTGAGAAACCCTTTATTAACCCTTGTCCTGCTGAATAAATTGCCACACCCATTTCTAATTTTCAGCCAATCAGACAACTTGATCCAGATTTTTAATATTAATTCACATACTTAATGGCAAACAATGCAGATCAGTTGGCTTCTTCAGAAGCCAACTGATCTGGAGCTACACTGTTTGCAAAGGCAGGACATATCCGGGTTCAGCAGGACTAGGGTTAATATGACAAATACTGGCAATATAGTTTTTAGTTTATTGTTATAATCCACCACATGATAGGGGCTGGTTATTATGGTTTCACGTGGTTGTCCTTGTGTTAGTCCATCTGTCATACGTCTGTGCATCTGTTGTCCTTCCCTCCGTATTTTCATTTTTGAACGATAAGTTGAGAAAATATCAATGGATTTTCACCAAAGTTGTTATGTGCATTGATATTTTGGAGATCTGCTTTGGGTTTGCTAATGGGCAAATTTTGTCATTTTTTGACAGAGTTACGTGTGTATGTAACTGCCACATGATGTTGGCAGCGTATTATCTATTCTCGTTTTTATTTTGTATTATTAATATTTTATGGAATTCCCTTTTGATGACATTTTCACACATGCACAATTCACTTGCCACCAATTTATTGGCCAGCCCTGTTGAATGTATGCAAAACATGCTAGCTTCTACTGGTAACAGGTTACTGGTATTTGTCAACAATTACATGTACAAAAGATGTGGTTATTTACTGTCTAAAAGGATAATATATAGAGAGGAATTGTTGAGAAGGAGTATTTGGTGATAAATATGGAATAATTTTCTCCAGTTCTACATTAAAACGTATGTTGTGGATACTCATTAGAAGCGCCTCACTGAGGCACTTCTGGTGAGTACCTACAACATAACGTTTTTATGGAGAAATAAGTAAAAATATCCCAGAATTATCACCAAATACTCCTTCTTAACAATTCCTCTGATATATCAGAATAATCATGACACCAGTTTGAAAAACCCTATAGTGATAACAAATACTGGCGATATAGTTTTCATTTATCATTTTATTTTTTAATATAAAATTTCTCCTGAAACAGACTACTGGCAGTTATGATCATTTTTATTATTTCCTTGGTATAAATGCTGCATGTCTACAAAAATGAAAAGAACTTTTCTCTATTTTTTTTTTTTGACTGAAGCCATATTGCACAACATGCAAAAGTTTATAGAAATAAATATGTTTTATTGTATGTGATAAAGATGTACCCAATGCAATCACAATGCATTTTAAGAAAGTTGATGGCCAGGGCCCAGTAGTTCAAAGTATCGTTAGCTTGATGAGCTCGTTTATGACAAAGTTGTTAACTGTTGTAGCTAAGGTATTTTCATATACATTGATATTTTTGCTGAAAAAATGAGAGAAGCTTTTGCAATGCAAAAGCTACTCTCATTTTTTTCAGGAAAAATGTATTTGCCATATTCCAAGACAGAAATTTTAATGTCACATTAGCTAACAACTTCATTAAGTTTTGAGCAATTGGGCCAGGTGTCCGAAGTACATTTATTGTACTGGAACTGATATGGCACAATAATTGCCATATAAATCACTCCTCAAGGGGAGTTGTCTTAAAGGATAGAATTTGCCACCACCCCATCCCCATCTCAAACCCTGGAAGGAATTTTTTTTTTAATAAGGGTAATGCACCCCCCATCCCCACCTCCTCCTCCCCCTACATAAGGGGGGAAGGGAGACAAATACTGTCTGATCAGAATGATCTCACATCAGTATGTATTCATTCATTCACATTTTATATATTTGTAATGACATACTTAAAACTTTTTTACAGTATTTCTTTTATGTTCTCTTTGTTACCAAGGGCAACCTTTATGGATTTTAGAACTATTCGTTGTGGCAGCAGTAGCAAATATGTGTTTTTTTTTTGTTTTTTTTTTATTTCAGGTTTGAAATTTATAGTGATAGCTGATCCACGACAAGCAGCAGTAGATGCCTTGTTAAAGAAGTTATATGAAGTATATTCTGACTTTGCTCTCAAGAATCCATTCTACTCATTAGATATGCCTATAAGGTAGAGTTACTTCTCTGGCAGTTCAAGGGGATTGGGTACACTTTCAGGGGAGGCAACTCTGTCAAAATTGTTTTTTTCAATCTGTTCTCAGAATGGGTCTACTCTAAAAGGAAAGAATTTGCTCCCCACGGGGAGCAAATTCTTTCCTTTTAGAGTGGACCCCTTTTGGAATGGACTTCTGTGTAGGAAATATGCAGGAAGTCACAAAAGTTATCTCCCTTAAAAAAAAAAACAAAAAAAAAACAGAAAAAGAAAACTACCAAGTATATTCTGTTCCCATAAATTATCTTTCATTATCATAAAATGTGGCACTGTGGCACCTAACAGCCTGTAAAGTTTCAGTTAGTCTCTCGTTCTTGAAATGAAATGATTTTTTGTCGTCTGTCTGAATTAATGTTGCCAAACTTAATTAAGAGATATGATAAAAAATCATTTCATTTTTGATCCACTTTAAAAATGGGACACTAACTGAAATTTTACAGACTGTGAGGTGCCACATTTTATGATCGTATAAATACTATAGATCAATTCATTAAATCTTTCTTGGATACAAATTGTCCATTTTTGAGGAGTATGGAGCCTTTAAGCGATGATTTACTTGAAATGTCACATTTTGTGTCTGCTGGTTTTGTCCTCAGAGTATTTTAAAGGTGTAGAAAGACCAGATAGGTTAGGCACTTGTCAATTGTTATTCCTAGAGGGCCATTTGCCTATCTAAAGTCATAAATGAGCCTTCCAACATAAAATCTGGGGCCTGGCCAGGTGACCCTAAAAAATCAACCACTTTGCTTATATTTCATGTACTGGTCCCTTTAAAATATAAAATGGCCCTTTGAGAAATGTCATAAGGGTCAGTGGTGACCCCCTTGAAGCAAATGGACCTAGGCACAATACTGGTTGTCAGTCAATAGCAATAGATAGCTAACATTATCATTTTATTGTTTAACTCACTGAATAAAACCCATGCTTAAGTTGGTTAATAACCTAATACATCCATGTGCACAGAAAGATTATTCCCAATTTACTTCAAACTCCTATGAAAGCTTGAAAATTAATCAACTGAGATTACATCTATTTTCAGACACATTTTAATTAAAGTTTCCAATGTACATGTAACTGATCATGTCAGAAAATCTCATTAGACAGATTATTTTCTTAGGTGCTTTGGTACCGTCCATTAAATGATCGGAGAAGTGCAGTTGCAGAAATCTGCAATAGATTTGTAATATGAAGAGTTACATCTAAATACTTTTAAACATAAACAAATGCATTTCAGGAGGAGAGATTTTTTTTTGTTTGTTTCTGAAATGTGATTTACATGCACAGAAACCATTTTATGAAATATTTTAGATACATTAAGGCAAGTTAAACAGCACTCATACATTAAATATTACGTGCTATTAATGGTGTCTTCAGCATGCCATATGATTTAGAGAATTATAAAAAAAAATGACTATTTTTGGATGAATAATGAATGACAGAAAAAAATACTGGATAACCAGACAAAAATATTACATTCGTTCCTGTTGACTGTGAAAAGGGAAGCTTAACCCTTTCACCTCTGAGTTTCTGAAATGGACTCTTCCATCTCCAAATTTAGACACATCCACTATTGCAAATTGGGGTTTGGTTAAAAAGTGGATCCTGATGAGATGGCTTGTTTACAAGCTATCTCATCAGGATCTGCACTGGTTTCAAAGATGCCTGTACTGGCAAGTAAAAAAAAAAAAAAACAAACAAAAAACAAAAAAACTTACAGGGACCCAGTTGCCCATGGCTCATAAATTTTGGACTTGGCCCCTTTTTTCGCAGAAAATACTTTTACCCCTAATGTTGAATATTCATTTTTGGCAGTCTGGCCTGACAAAGTTGTTAGTGTTTCTCCCTGATTGATCTGCAGGGGTGAAAGGGTTAAAACTTTTGCACATATTTTTTTCTTTTGCAGATGCGATCTATTTGATAACAATCTACAGTCGGCCATTGAACAGGCAGAAAAATTAGGCATCAGTAATGTGTGACGAAACTTTGTTCATTAGTATTCAACAGCCATTTTAGAAAGACCTTTGAAAGATACACCATCACTAACAAATGAATGAGAAATATTTCCTTAGTGTCAGTGAAGAACCAGTTTTAATGTTTTGGATGAGTTTTCTAATGAAAGACTGGTATATGTGTTATGAAATTGCAAGAAACACTTCAAGAAATTAATAAAGGGGACTGACTTGTTAAGAAGTATTTGTAAATGATTCTGGGATATATTTTTCTCGTTTCTCTATAAAAAAAAATGGGGGCCTCGGTAGCTTAATGGATAGGAGAGTCAACTCTTATCCAGTAGGTTTCTAACGACTGTGGTTCGAGCCTCGCTCGGGTTACATGTGGGAAAGCCAAGTTCTGCTTACGGATTAAAAAAAAAAATTCTCCATAAAAAAACAGAGGTTGTGGGTACTCATTAAAGTGCCATGCTGAGGGGCTTCTAATGAGTACCCACAGCATATGTTTTTATGGAGAAATTGAAGATTAACCCAGAATTATCATCAAATATTCCTCCTTAAAATGTCCTGTCAAAAGCTTCTTTATAAAAAACCAAACATTACTGTATTTACCCGAAGTATTCTTAACTCCTTACCATACTTGAACTAACATTTGAAGAAGTCCATTTTATTACTTGTTGATATGTCTGAAAAGTTGCTGCCAACTTGCTGGATGAGTGAGAGACAGGGCAGATCCTGATCAGGTGCCCCATTCACAGAATGTGACATCCAAGACATCTTTCCTTGGTCTACACTGTTTGCTCAGGCCTCTTTGTCAAAATATTTAGGTAAATAAGGTTCTCTTAATTTTCAGGTACCTTAATTCCTTACCTTGCTTGTTCTAAAACTTTAACAAGCCAGTTTAACAACCTGGGCCCAGTTGTTCAAAGCGTGGTTAGCTTAACGAGCTCGTTAAGGGTCATTTCGTTAACTGTTTTAGCGGATTCAATATACAATATTCTGATATTTTTTGCTGAAAAAATGTGAGTAGCTTTTGCAAAAAATTTTTTCATAAAAAATTTCAGTATATTTCAGCAAAACATTTTTTCAGCAAAAAATTTCAGCATATTTGCCTATCACTGGATGTAAATTTTAACAAATCGTTAACTAACGACACCGTTAGTTTTGAACAACTGGGCCCTGGGCTAAGTTGTTCACATCACAGCATCGTCAGCTTAACAAGCCTATTAATGACAAACTCGTTAACTGTTGTAGCTAATGTATTTTCAAATACATTGATATTTTTTACTGAAAAAAAAATGTGAGTAGCTTTTGCAGTGCAAAAGCTATTCACATTTTTTTTTCAGCAAAAAAAAATTATGTATTTGCTATATTCCAAGAAAGAAATTCTAACGTCACGTTAGCTAACAGCTGCATTGAGTTTTGAACAACTCAGCCCCGGTGATGTGTCACAAATGATATGATGGAATTGCGGGGTGAGGCGGGGTATGGGGGGTGGTCGGGTGTGGCGGTGTCATGTATCTTACATCACCAGGGCGTCCAACTGATACTGGCTTACAGTTGGGCAAGACTTGCTATCCTTGTAACAAGTAAGGGTAGAGGGGATGTTTTTATTTCTTCTTTCTTCCCTTTCGTTCCTGTTCCTCTTTCTTCCCTGTTCCTCTCTTTCATCTCCTCTTCTATCTCTTTTCTCCCTTTCTCTGGGAGACGACGCAAAATGACCCACAAGGGTTGACGTATTGTTAAACCCCAACACAATCAGTCAATATGATGGAATGGCAAACTGTAGAATCATCAAACAGCTTCTTTGGTCTCTGCCTACAATTTACCGAGATATGTCTGTCCAAACAGTTAGGATATATACAGTACTTATTGAACACATTCCAGTTACAAGTACATATTTAATGCTATCATGATGCATGAGATGTTAAAGTAAATATACTAAAATTTAAAACACTTTATTCAGTAGTGTTTTGGTGTTATGTTTGCTTGTTATGCAATTATTTCTTAAGGTACATAGTGCAACGGCAAACAATGCAGACCCTGATCAGATGGGTCCTTTATCTGGGTCTGCTCTGTTTGCGTATGCCATTTTGTCAAAAACTTTGGTGTATGAAAGTCAAAGACATTTGCTGTAATGCACAGTACATTGGATAATGCATCATGAGTGAATGAAAAGCGTGCGAGTCATTATCACTTGTGCTTTATACATGTAGTTTCATTTGTTAGTATCATTAATAATTGTCTATCCTGAGACCAAACTGTTGCAAGCAGTGAGATTTAGGTATTGTTTGTTTGTTTTTTGTTTTTTTTTGTTGTTTTTTAGCAAATGTGAATGTAGAGTTGATGACAGTGACATTTGACATTTTTGTTTGTCTGTTGACATGCAAAAATAATAATAATAGTAATAATAATAATAATAATAATAAATATTTAAATAAAGAAAGAAAGATAGCAAAAAAAATGGGTAAGTACAGTCAAATTCTACTTTAACCCTTGTCCTGCTGAATAAATTAATAGGCCATGCCCACTTCTAATTTTCAGCCAATCAGATTACTTGATCCAGATTGTTGATATAAGTTCACATACTTCATGTCAAGCAGTGCAGATCCAGATCAGTTGGCTTCTGAAGAAGCCAACTGATCTGGATCTACACTGTTTGCAAAGGAAGGGTATATCCGGGTTCAGCAGGACAAGGGTTAAAGATCATCTGAAAGTGGCCGCATTATTAGTAGGCTGGTCTTAATATTGACTATGGAATGATAAGCGAGAAATCATTTTGGACTGGCAAAAAATGCTCTAAAATAGTGGAGTGCTCTTAATTTCGAGTGGTCTTAATAGAGGAATGTTACTGTATGTTATCCCAGTCAGCATTCTACGTAAATCTATATCGGGCCGTCATCTGCCCGTCAGGGTAGCTGACGGGCCGATGACGGCCTGATGTATATGCCGGCCTCGGTGGCTCAGTTGGATGCGCCGTCCGACTGGAGACCAGGAGGTCGCAGGTTCAACCCCCGCCGAGGTCGGCAACATTCTTTCGTAGAGATTGATCATGAAATATTTTCTACGGTCATTCTCTCCCTTCCGCTGATTCAAGAAGGGCAGTTGTCAGTTTCTGGCGAAAGAGTGTGCACAATACTGGTTAACTGCATAGAGGACTAAGCCTGCCCGGTAAACGTGTGGTTAGGTAAACTGGCCGCGCTCGACATGACCCCATTGGGTTGACAGGGCCGTAAAACCTCAACACAAACAAACGGCCCGATGTAGATTTACGTAGAATGCTAGCTGGGATACTACCCAGTCAGCATTCTACGTAAATCTATATCGGGCTGTCATCGGCCCGTCAGGGTTGCTGACGGGCCGATGACGGCCCGATGTAGATTTACGTAGAATGCTAGCTGGGATACTGTAAAGTTATCGACTGATAGCATAAAAAAGACATGAAAATAGAGACGTGTGTGAAGAAAAGTGCTTGTGTTAATGTCTTGGTGGATGTCATGAATGATAAGAATGACAAAAATAATGAGTGAATTTTAATACCATATATCTGGAAATAAAATAGGGAATGCTATGCTGCCTTCATAACTATCTTTCCTGATTCACCAACATTGAATGCTTCAGTCTGATCTTAGTTCTCTTGCAGTTAGCCTTCACAATTACAACCCTTTTAGAATACAGTTTGTGATTGGAAAACCCCACCAAATGTAATATTGTCATAGAATTTGTAAGGAGGAGTATTTGATGGTAATTCTAGGATAGAATTTTTTATTTCTTCTTAAAACGTGTGTTGTGGATACTCATTAGAAGAGCCTTGGTGAGGTGCTTCTAATGAGTACCCACAACATATGTTTTTTATGGAGAACTGGAGAACATTATCGTAAAATTATCCGCAAATACTTCTCTTTAATAAGCAATCTGTATACTTGTACTATATACTGCATATGAGATTGAAGCAACAATAATGGGAAAATCAGGTAGAGGACATTCCTGTATTTTTAGATATATGCCAACTAATCAGTTTCTTTCAACGTTTTTGTCCTTGTTGCAAGTTTGGAGAATATCAGAGAAACACAAACATCCACTGTCATTTTTGTTTATTTTATTTATCTTATAAATGGGATATGTGCAAAAGTAGAATATATACGTATACAAAAATAATTCAAAGGTAACCATAATCTTTACAGTTTTGTTTGCTTGTTTTATTCAGGTTTAACGCCACTTTCAACAGTCTTTTAGTTGTATCGCGATGGTGTCTGAATGTGGCATGGAGCTCAGTGCTCACATTTAGAGTGCTGCCAAACAAATACCGCATGTCAGACACATGATATGATATCCTACCCAGTCACATTATACTGACATGGGTCCCATCAGTTCTAATTCCTACCTGTACTTTCTTTGTTCCTCATCTTTTTTTCTTCCAGTGCCTTGGGAATGCTTCATAATTGTGACATTTCTTGGGTAATATCACTCATAATTTTGAAAGACATGAAACAACATCACACAACACTGTAATGAAAAAAGTACAAAGAGGAACTGCAACAGATTGAACTAACCAAACTGGATGAATACCTTACTCTCAAGAAAGAACACCACATAATGAATTTTGAAATGCACTGTCATCCAGCAGGAACCTTGCCTTTTAAAGCAATGATATGATTTATCCCAAGCAGATAACTGCATTGCTAGACAGGAACCCTAAGCTACTACTAACCCAGCAGGTATCCTACTTGATAAAAGAGGAAGAATGCCTTGCCAAATAAGAACAACATGAATACATATGGCCATAAAGTTAGAAAATGTAACTTCAGACAAGTATACCCAGCAATATCTCATATCAGCCTGCACATCCATGCAGCCTGATTATAAAACTATAACGTTGCTTAGACTGAAATTATTAGATATATATGTATACCTTTTTCAGATAAAAAAGAACAGGAATTGTAGTATAGTCCCCATAATACTGCTTGGCATTCTTTGGATAGCCATCACGAAAACACGCCTATATAAAATTGACCCCCTTAAACCCCACTTTTATACAGTAAAACTGGGGTTTACAGGGGTATACATTATTTTTCACATTTCTGCTCAAAAACATAGACTGTGGGTATTCGTTAGAACTGCCTCACTGAGGTGGTTCTAACGAGTACCCACAATCTATGTTTTGAGCAGAAATATGAAAAAATATCGGAGTTTTTTGTATCTGAAAAATATCAGTTTTTGCAGGTGAAACTTTCTATATATTTGAATAGGCGTGTTTTCGTAATGAATGATCTAACTTCTTCATGACTGCTTAGACTGCAGGATGTGCATGCTGATCTGAGCTTTTGTTGAACACACTTATTTGAAGTAATATTATCTTGTGTTCTGATTCGAATAATGACTGGACAATTAAACTTGATAAAGGTTGCTCTTGGAAACAAACAATACATAAAAGAACGTTTGCACACGTTAGTTCTGAAAAACGTGAGTGAGATCTCTAGTTTTACGTTAAAATAAATGGAAATGTCTGAGAAAAAAATAATAGTGAGACTGCACATAAAACTGGGTTCTTGGAGCCCAAAAATAGTGTCTCACTAAAATTTAGTGAGACTTAACATGTCTTTACAGGGCTGCATATACCCCACTAGCTCTGGCTTAAGGGGAAGCGGATTTTCTAAGATATCTGAATGGGTTCAATGATCAGAAGGAAAATATAAATAAAAATGCAGTATGATGAGGTATGGGGAGGCTTTTTTGCGGGTGTCACATAACATTTAACACTTGCTGCAATTAAATAAAAATCTATAAAGGTTGCTCTTGTAAACGAAGAATGCATAAAAATAAAAATCGAAACCTCCCTTTCACAGAGCCTCTTTATATGGCAGCAGTATACGAAGGGCGGTCGGAAAATATCCGGACTTTTCATGCTCCCGTCTTTCCATGTGCAGCTACCTACACATATTATACATGAGCGAAAACTCATTTTATCGCCTATAAATTGGTCAGTTTTTTAATGAGAAGTTTGTATACATGAAGTTTTGAACTTTTAAACAAGGTAGGTTTTAGGGCTACCATGGTCTTTTAGCTGGAGGAACAGAGATCTGTAATAAAATTCCTGCTTTTAGAGGATGAAAAACCTTGCCACATTTCTCAAAGGTGGCAGAAAAGTTTTTCTAAAAAAAGGTAAGTGAAAAGTCCAGGGAGCCACAATCACAAACCACAGCCCGGCCGAGACACCAAGAGGAAGAGGAAACTGACAAAACCAAACAAGCGCAAATCGAACAAATGTACGAAAAGCAGTAAGATTAGCTCTCTCTTCCCCAAGCGAGGTAATTGCAATGCTAAAAGGACTGAAAAACACAAGAACAAAATAACACAAGGTAAGGCATAAAACAAATCACCTCGTAGAATAAACCACAAAGCAACAAAGAGTAAGACTAAAGCCTGCATATCCCGTTCAACGTTTTATAGCTGGGTTTCACAGTTTAGGGAGGACAGGACAAGCGTGAGAAGTTCCTCTGAGGCAGTGACCCTACAATGGTGGCAAATGTTGAGGTTTTTGTCAACGAAGATTACAGAGAGACGAGTTAGCTAATCAGTTTAGCTATCATCGGTAAAGCGTCGGCACATCAGTTTTTACACAAAAAAGTAGGTATGAATAAGATAGTGCAAGGTGGGTGCCAAACCAGATCACAGACGACCAAAATGCACCCAGGGTGACCTTAGCTAAACATTTGGGGCGTTTTAACTATCTGGTCGCCCTTATACAAAAAGATAAAATTATTATCGAAAATATCCAGCGGCATGCGACAAAGTTAGTAGCTTCGTGCAAAAACTTATCTTACCCTGAAAGGCTGCGTAAATTAGGTCTACCAACCCTTGAATATAGGAGAGAGAGAGAGCAGATCTTATCCAAGTATATAAAATTTTAAATGATATCGATATAGTGGATAAAGAAAAACCCTTCACAAGGGCTCAATATACAGCTACAAGAGGTCCTTCCTTTTAAGTATTCCTTTTAAGTTACATATAAAAGAAGATTTAGACTGAACGTTCGTGCAAACGTTTTTAATAATAGAGTTATTAACGCATGGAATAATCTCCCAGATAATATAGTAAATGCACCCTCCGTGAATGCCTTTAAAAACAGACTCAATAACTATTGACACGGGCACCCCTACAAGTTTGAACCAGCATGTTACCAGTCAGGCCACCCTACCAGAGAATATAATCAGAATCGTCAAGATGCGCCCTTTAGAAGCTAACAGCTTGGTATGACGTCTAGGATAGTGAGTTCATAGTGAGTTCATGATAAAAATCAAGGTTTGAACTGAATTCTCACTGGGGATGAAATGTGGGATCATCATGCTGAACCTAAAACAAAAGCTTATTCAAAGCAGTGGAAACGAGCTGATTCCCTACCTCCCAAGACGTTTAAGCCGTCTCCATCTGCTGGCAAGGTTATAATGGTTGTTTTTTGGGGATTCACGTAGAATAATACTGGCTCATTTCATGCCAAAAGGTTGAACTGTGATTGCTAGATACTATTCAGAAGAAAACACTCAAAGCAAAACTGAAAAAGTTGCCAGCTCAAAAATGTCCTTCATTTGCAAGATGTCCCCTCTTACACTGCCTGATCTACAGCAGAACTTCAACTTATTCAAGTGGCAATTGCTGTCCCACCCCCCCCGTACAGCGAGGACCTTGCCACCTGTGACTTTTATTTGTTTCCTTATCCGAAAAAAAAAGGCTCGCTGCAAACAAATATGAGACCAGAGCAGCTTTGTACTCAGTTGTAAATCGGTATATCAGCAGTATGGATTGCAGAGGGAATACAAAAGCTTCCACTGCGCTACAGTCTGGCACCCTTGGCAAAAAAAAACTTAGTTATAAGATTGAAAGAGTCCAGAGGGCAGCAGCAAGATATATTCTAAATGATTACGACTATACAAGCAGTGTAACTGAACTGCTAAAAGTTTTAAACTGGAAAACCCTAGAATACAGAAGAATTCAAAATTCCCTTGTTTTACCGTACAAAATAAAATCCAATCTTGTTGCTGTAGATCACCATCATCTCACAGAAATTAGAAATTTATTTTTTTTATATACCATATTCACGGACTCAGTACCACATGAACTCGTACTTCCCTAGAACCATCAGATATTGGAACATCCTCCCCTACAATGTCAAGGTCATGTCCAGCGTCAGTGAATTTATTGCTGGACTGGCCACTGTCAACTTTTAAACCTAAAATGATTTTGGTTTGTTCGATTTGTGCTTGTTTGGATTTGTCGGTTTCCTCTTCCTCTTGGGGGTCTGGGAAGAGCTGCGGTTTGTGATTGTGGCACTCCTGGACTTTTCTCTTTCCTTTTTTTTTTTTTTTTTTTTATCTTTTTAACTTTAGTCACAGTAGTTTGTTTTTAAAAAATCCTTATCTGATCGTTCATCTTCATCTAACGTACCATTTCCATTTACATGTCATCCTTTTCTAGCTGTTTACCGACAGCGCACTCCCAGTAATGATCAGTGATTGATCGTTGGAAGCAACAAGTAGAAAGTAGAAGTAGAAAGAAGATTGCAAACATGTACAGACGTAGGTGGGGAATACTTCGAAAAAGAATAAAAATAATTTGTATAAAATATTTAAAGGTTTTTTGAGAAAGAGGAAAAAGTCTGGTTCGACCGCCGCTCGTAGTTTGCAGGGTTGCATACTTAGCATGAAACCCTTGATAAATATCTTAATGTGGATTGTGTTTGCATCTAATTTCCAAGATGATTGTTTTAAATATTTGTTATAACCGTGTACCGGTGCTTTGAATAACTTCTGGATTTTCACTGGACAATTTTCCATCCTTGGTTGCATAATCTCTCTCAGCGTCACTTGAACTATTTTCATCCCGTGATTTACAGCAATTACATTTCATGGAGAATGTGGGACAGAATGGCAGGTACTCCCAGAATCTATACTTGTCTAGGTACTTCTGTATAAGTGGTAAATCGTATATTTTGATAGCATCAGAATGGGCGGAAGAGTCATTTACATTCAGTTTTCGCCACTTCTTTATTCCCCTCTCTTCCTCTGTTCCTGGAATAATATAAAAGCCGCAACGTCAGAAAACGTACCTCCTGATATGTGCACAACACGTAGATGAGTTTGCGCATCCAAGAAGTCCAATCAGTCTTTTTTGTCCACATGAAGAAACTTTGCAACCTTGGCTATTGAAAATGTGCACAGTGAAGATTCTGAACACACTGCGCAAATGCACAGGCTGATCTGAATCTTCGTTGGGTGCATATCTTAAGGTACGTTTACGAACGTTGTGGTTCATAACATAGTATCCCAAAGTTGTGGGACAGTCTGGCCTGAGCAAAACGTGTAGACCCCAGATTATATGCTGCAGAACGCAGAATCTGATCAAGGTCAAAAAAAGGTAAGAGAAAAGTCCAGGGAGTGCCACAATCACAAACTGCAGCCCTTCCCAGACACCAAGAGGAAGAGGAAACCGACAAATCCAAACAAGCACAAATCGAACAAACATGCGAAAAGCACTAAGAGTAGCTCTCTCTTCCCAAAGCGAGGTAATCGCAATACTAAAAGGACTGGAAAACACAAGAACAAAATGACCCAAGGTAAGACAAAAAAAACATCGCCTCGTAGAATAAAACACAAAGGAACAAAACTGTGCATCCAGCAGTTTTCTGACACACCACTGAATATGAAACTGACGTGTGTGGCGGGCGTAAAAAGTTTCCCCATACTTTGTCATGGTGCAGGTTTTATTCAGTGGCATAGCCAGAACAGAATTATTTTTACGCACACCCAGGAAAAATCTTGAAAATTATGCCTAGAATCGCTTCCAAATTAGGGGCTACTCTTAAAGGAAAGAATTTGCTCCCAGAGGGAGCAAATTCTTTCCTTTAAGAGCAGCCCCTGTGGTAGAGAAGCAAAATATTTTATGCTGATGCCACTTTATCATAAATACTTTTCTTGGGCATGTTACGCACATGCGTAATGTGCGTAATGAGCGCTACGCCTATGTTATTTCTATTTTCCTTGGGATCATCGAACCCATTCTGGTAGCATGGAAACTCGAGCTCTGCTTAAACTGGTGCTAGGGGCCATATGCAGTCCTTCAAATTACATTTCTTAAATATGAAAAGGCTCAATAAAATTTCAGAGTCCGAATTTCGTTCTTTTTATGTGTTATTTGTTTTCAAGGGCAAATTGTTCAATGTTTAGGACAAATGTGGTCAAGAATTTTTATGTCCGAATACTTGGGATAAATAAACTACAAGCTGTATGTACATATTGCAAACATAAAATGTATCTAACGACATACACTAGGAAAAGAAAAATAATCTATTCGTCCTTTTGATTTACCTAGCTAAATCAGACATGGTTATTTGATTTGAGGAAGCCTCTATAAGGTAATGATGAACTACGCTTGTCCTGTTTACCATTACGAAAACCTGCCTTTTCAAATATACATACTGAACATTTTGCCACCAAAACAAAAATGAAAATTTTCAGATAAAAAATTATGATATTTTTCATATTTCTTCTCAAAACAGATTGTGGGTACTCGTTACCACAACCTATGTTTTTGAGCAGAAATAAGAAAAATAATGTATACCCCTGTAAATCCCAGATTTGCTATATAAAAGTGGGGTTTAAGGGGGTCAACCTTATATAGGCATGTTTTCGTGATGCATTGTAAACAGTTAGCATGTAGTGTGAATAATCTTTGAAAACCAAGAACACACTAAAGACAGCGAAAATGCATACTTGGTTTTATCGTGACTGTTTATGAATAGTAATTTAATTTGCAAAACTGCTCACGCTTCCCAGCGCTGGCTTGAGCAGTACTCTATTTCCAAAGGGGCTCAATAATCCCAAAGGGCCAAAAAGTATAAACCACATTATGATGAAGGTCGGGGATGTTTTTATCAACCATTCTCTGGTCTCATTAATATAATAATTCCTTTTAGAATCTGCAATCTCATTTGATTTTACATCATCAGTTATAGAGAGAACATTGTAGGTGAAGTACATGTATATGGATCAGAAGATGCCTACATCTTGAGGACATATTTTCTCGCCTTTAATGCATTTAATGTCCTCTTTTTCAGGTTTATATTGATTTGTTTGTCTGCATATAGATTTTATTTTCTCGTTTTGGTACTTTTGCTTTTGATATATCTTATTCAATTAAGTTTTCAGAGTCCTTTCCTCTGTTGTTCTTTACTCGCGCGCCAGTGGTTTCATATGAAGTGTTTGTTTTGTTATTGTTTGTTCCTCATATCTCATTCCTTTCATGTCTCGTGAAGGCTATGCTTCGTGATTGTGGCATTTTCTGTGTATCTTCTCTTATTGATCTTCTTTATCCGAACTACGTCTGGAATCAGCAGAACGGAATGTGTCATAACATAAGAAAAAGTACCTAGGTCATGTGGCTCCAAGCGAAGACTCACCTGCGCATTGTGTCAGTCTTGTTTTGGCACTGTGGCTAGCCCAGTTTTCCATGCTTCTTTGAGTGGACAGCAAACACTGATTTAGACTGCGTTGTTGTGACTCGTATTAGAAATTCTCCGAATGGCTATGTCACAATTGCTGGTGGTGTTCAAGAAACGAAGCTAAACGCACAGACTGAACATTATTCAGCCAAGCATGAAAAATAGGTGAAGGTCAGTGGTAGTGGGTAGCTGCGGCTTGTGATTGTGGCACTCCCTGGACTTTTCTATTACATTTTTTGAGTAGTATGTATAGTCTACTGAGCTATAAGTGAAGGGTCCAGGTGACCGAATGGTTAGCGCTGCTGAATTCGTTTCACGAGTTTCGAATGCCGCTGGAGGCTGAATTCAGCCCATGATTCTACGATGCCTCAATGCACATAGCCTTTCATTATTACCCATCGTCTCTATATGACTTAATAATGTAACGTAAAACAAGAATTCATCATGAGTTATAAAGTGTAACGTTAGCACAGCACTTTTTCTGAGATCTTTTGCACCTCCGATTCAATTGGACTGTTTGATGAAAGGAAAGTGATCGAGAAAAACAGCAAGAAACGAAATGCTATTCACTTTTGATAGCATGTGAAATTTAATATTTTAATACCTAGAAAAATTAATACCTGGAATGGTGTTATCAAGAACAAATCCTACGCATCCTCCAACAAACATGCTAGTGCTCAGCAACACTGTCAAAATTTGATCAGCTACTTCACTACCTAGAAACCAGAAGTATTCAATATTAAGTCGTAATTACAGATCGGCCTGTACATCCATCCAGTAAGGCAAGGGGTCTCGTTTATTCCTCTTTGAATAGGCTGGAGTGCATAGAAAGCACATTCGATCAGTGAAGACTCTGATCAGACTGCATGGATGCGCAGGCTGATCTGAGTCTTCGCTGGCCAGAGAAGGCTTATTGTAGGTTTTGTTGTTTGCTTGCTCATTTCCCAAAGTGCTGGTTTACTGTATATTTGATAGTGTAGGGAATTGGCCAAAATTTCATAGTCGATCATCGGTTTTGTAAAACCGACTGATCATCGATTAATAATCGACTTTTAGAAAATATATTCACTCTTAATTTAGCCCTCTTCCATAGCTTCAGATCAATAAGAGGGGTAGCCAGATAATATTCATCTTATTTCTCCATGAAAACACATGTTGTGGGTACTCATTAGAAGCGCCTCGCGGAGGCGCTTCTCATGAGTACCCGCAACATGTGTTCTGCGAGGCGCTTCTAATGAGTACCCACAGCATATGTTTTCATGGAAAAACATTTTAAACACTGTTTTATAAGCTTACAGATCCATACCTAGAACATTAAATCCATAAAATCCATTAATCTTTTTATTTCAAATTCTGCAAAATCTGGAGACACGACATAAGTGATATACTACATTGTACAGTCGACTCTCGTTATCTCGAATTCCAAGGGACTCTCTGAAATACTTCGAGATATCCGTAGTTCGACATATCAGGTTTGCAGAATTGAGGAAAAAATAATTTGATTAACCACATTTAACAAACTGATAGGTAATTGGGCTTTTGAAGTTAGAGATATATGGAAAATATTGTGGAAAAGAGGAGAAATTGCTCCTTAGGAGCAATTTCTCCTCTTTTCTACAATATTTTCCATCTGTTGTTAGGTTTTTATGTATAGGCAGGGACCAGATTTTCACTTCGAGATAAGCGGTTATTCGAGATAAGCGAGGTCGAGATAACGAGAGTCAACTGTATTTTAATTGTTGTTGTGGACAATAGTGTTGATCATTCTTTCGCCTCAGAAAGGAATAAGTTGAAAGAAGTAGATAATCCCAAGATATAAAAAAATATCACACAGTAAAATGCTGAATTTAAAGTATGCAAGTATTAAGTCACACCATAAAGTTCTGCAAATTCCCATTTAACTGACTTAACTGTTTATGCCCAAAGATACAACAAATATCATTGTGAATATAGGCATAAATGAAAAAAAAAATCTTTGAAAGATAGGCTTTAAATTGAAAGAAGTTTGGCCAAAACTTTGTAACAACAGAATGAATTCCCTCCAACCAATAAGAGATAATGTAGCAAATGAAATATTACCTGTGTTTATTGTATTGTTGTTGCTTTTAAGCCACATTGGAAAACTTAGACCAAAGAAAATTGAGACACCAAGGATAAAAATATTCCTTGAAGAATTCATGTCAACAAACTGAAGGTTTGAAAGTCCTACTGCAGTCACCATACCTGAAATTATATGCTAGGGTTCCAAAAACAAGACAACGAATCGTGTACCGGTATGTCATTCAGGATAAAGGCAGAACACAACATGTATACATACATAAGAGACAGCACTGTATTTGTTTGAAAATAAATACCTATATCTGTTTGTTTTGGCATAGCTGGATATGGATACAACGAGACATTTGAATATAGAGTGAAAATTTGGTGTCAATAAAATCTATTTTATCGCCCATTATTGCACAAAAAGCAGTGTCGCACGTTATTAACAGCCGCGCAATAACCGGCGAAAAGCCGTGTATTAACAAGGCATTTTACGCGCTGTTAATGCACGGCTACGCAACTTTCAATATGATCGTACCGGAGCCACAGATTTGCTGCCGTTACGAGATGTGTACACAGAACGAGCATAATCCGTGGAAATTGCGTTCGCGAGACATCGGTGAAAAGGCAAAACAAAATAGTGCAAGAAATAACGCGAAATGTAGCAAATGTTTTCCGTTTTTATGCAATAATAGCGATCGAACATGGTTTTTCAATGCATTAACATTCGCCAGGTCCCTAGGGAGGTTTTGAAAACCGCGGCCTCCAGCCTCGGTTTTCAACACCTCCCTCGGGACCTGGCGAATGTTAATGCATGAAAAACAATATTCGACCCATATAGTAGTTTTGCTACTGACCGTTCTAAGACGGTGTTTCTGATGTTGTTTGTTCTTTTTGTGGTTTTCTGGCTGCTCGGTGCAGGGCTTTTTGCATAGTTGTCATTTTCATTGTCTCGTTGTTGTATTTAGTGGATCCTGTCTAGGATTGTGATCACTTTATTTAGGAAGAGGGATCTCGTTGCTTTGCTCATCTTTGCTTTGTGGCTTATGTACTGTCTTTGGTTTGTTTACTCTTCCTCTTGGCGCTCTGTAATTGTGGCTATTTCTGGACATTTTCTATACTTTACCAGAAAAAAATCAATAATAATACCAATTAAACTTTTTAGTATAAATTTATATAGGGTTTTAATATACGAAATGTATATTGGCCGTTCCAAGCTAATACTTCTAATGTACTATCTCTTCGTTCCAGGTAACAATTATTTATACCGTGCTATTCTTATCTCTGTGACGTCAGAGTGCCGTTTAATGATGGTTAGCAATAATGCCTGGACTGGGTCATTGGCAAACAGTGCAGACCCAGATCAAACGCCGCATAACGAGGCGTCTGATCAAGGTCTGAATTGTTTGCTTAAATTCCAGGAAGTTAAGGGTTAAATGAAATTAAGTCCCCATTCAGGACCATTTTCCCAGACTACACTCAAAGACAATCGGTGCTATTTGTGCTTTGATTCCGCTAGAATGCTGTTCTGTGATGTTGTTTCGTAATATTAACGTCGCTCGGAGCATTGGGAGGATTGTGTGCCGTGATAGTGGCATTTCTTGACTATACAGTTGACTTTCGTTATCTCGAATTCAAAGGGACTCTGAAATACTTCGAGATATCCGTACCTCGACATATGGATTTTCGGAATTGAGGAAAAAATAATTCGAACAACCAAATTTAACACATGTATATGTAATTGAACTCTTGAAGTTAGAGATATATCGAAAATATTGTGGAAAAGAGGAGGAATTGCTCCTTAGGAGCAATTTCTCCTCTTTTCCACAATATTTTTTTACTTGGTGTTAGATTTTCATGTTTAGGCAGGACAAGATTTTCACTTCAAGATAAGCGGTTATTCGAGATAAGCGAGGTCGAGATAACGAGAGTCAACTGTATTTATATGATTTGGGGGAAAATGTTAATTATAAAACATTCTAAAGATGCTGATAAACGCTCGCAATATATATTTAATTTCTGTGAGAACCAGATGTTAAACAGTAAAGTGATTGTTGAAAGTATAGGATCTCTATAACTGAAGTAAACCACGCTAAATGTTCTTGAAAATACATTTACAGTAATAAAAAAAAAAGGTAAGAGAAAAGTCCAGGGAGTGCCACAATCACAAACCGCAGCCCTTCCCAGACCCCAAGAGGAAGAGGAAACCGACAAATCCAAACAAGCACAAATCGAACAAACGTACGAAAAGCACTAAGATTAGCTCTCTCTTCCCCAAGCGAGGTAATCGCAATACTAAAAGGACTGAAAAACACAAGAACAAAATGACACACGGAAAGACATACAACAAATCGCCTCGTAGTATAAACCACAAAGCAACAAAGAGTAAGACTAACACCGGGACCACCGCCTTAGAACGGTCAGTAGAGCAAACCACCGTGGGGTTTAAAGCACTTTTACAGCTAGCTAACTTCACCCTGGGTCCCGATGCTACTCTTAATACAGAAACACATAAAAATTCGGTTCGCGTAAAGGCTCCCAACTCAGTCAATGCATCAAAGCGAAAACACAAAAATCAAATTAATCACTATAATAAACAATAAAGTCTGTCCCTGTGTACTGACCTATCTTATAGTTCTTATAGTTCTGACATTCAGTAATATGCATCACATTTCTTAATTACATTTAAAAAGTAGATTTGGTAAAAGGGTAGTGTCTGTTATGTTAATTTGTCAATACTGGGCTTCTCTTTTAAGACTTTCTTACCAAATGTTACCATGAATACTCCTCCTACTACCGGGTCAGGTATAGTAACAAACAACGCTCCGAATTTACCAAGACATCCTAGTAGTAACATGATGAAACCGCCTACCTGGACAACACGCCGACTTCCTACCTAAAACAACCAGCAGAATAAAATGAGCCGCAACCTTTGGAATTACGCGACCAACAAAGATTCGCGCTGTCTGATTAGAATCTTTACTGGGCGCATTTTGGATAGCCAAGTTCGTAAAGCTTCTGCATACGGACAACGAGGACTCCCAGCCCCCAAAAAATAATAAATAAATAAATAAATAAAATAAAATAAAAAAATAAATACAGTCGAACCTCAATGGCTCGTTCACCATGGCTGATTCGAACTCGTTTTTGAGTCCCTACAAAATTCTTCGGATAGCTCAAGAAGACAAATATTTAGGGAGAAGTTCTTATTTTATCATGAAATTGTATGTCTATGTACTCATTAGAATCGCCTCATCGAGGCGATTCTAATGAATACATACAACATACAATTATTATGTAGAAAATTGAAAAGAGTTTACTAAATCATCGCCATTTGCTTCCTGACAGGCGCCATGGTTAACCCTCAGTGACTCGAACTACCCATGTCTCGAACAAATTTCAATGGTCCCAAAGATGTTCGAGCCATTGAAGTTCGACTGTAAATACAGTTATGCCCCAAATGATACTTATATCTGATCGGACTACGCAGATGCGCAGGCTGATTTGAGTCTTCGTTGGCCGCACATGCCATAAGGTACGTTTTCTCACTTTCGGAGCGACTACAGTCGACTCTCGTTATCTCGAAGTCCAAGGACTCTATTAAACACTTCGAGATATACGTACTTCGATGCACCAGATTTGCGGAACTGAGGAAAATAATTAATCGAACAACCACCTTTAACAGAATGAATATGTAATTTGACTCCTAAATTAGGGATATATTGAAAATATTGTGGAAAAGAGGAGAAATTGCTCCTTAGGAGCAATTTCTCCTCTTTTCCACAGTATTTTGTTGCCTGATGGTAGATCTCTGTGTTAAAACAGGGACCAAATGTTCACTTCGAGATATGCGGTTATTCGAGATAAGCGAGGTCAAGATAACGAGAGTCAACTATATTTATTTTTAGCCGTGTTAGAATTTATTATTTTTTTTTAACCAAAACCAAGCTTGACCACCCAGTAAATAGTAGATTACTCCAAAAACAACAAAATACTTTTTAATCGGGGGATTTATTCCAGCAATTCTAAGATGACTATGGTCATTTTAATACTGGTCATGGATTTGACTGCAAATTTCGAGAAAACAATCCAGGCCTTGGGAATGATATATGCTACCTGGGACTACTGAATATATCATGTACTGAGATCACATCACGAGGAAGTACGCTAGCAACGGTGCCATTGGTTTCCATGATGATCTCCTCACCATCATCACGAAAACATGCCTATATAATTTTGACCCCCTTAAACCCCACTTTTATATAGTAAAACTGGGGTTTTAACGGTGTATACATTATTTTTCTTATTTTTGCTGAAAACCGTAGATTGTGGGTACTCGTTAGAACCGCCTCACCGAGGCGGTTCAAACGAGTGCCCACAATCTATGTTGAGCAGACAAACGAAAAAATATCAAAGATTTTTATGTGAAATTTTTAAGTTTTTGGAGGAAAAATTTTCTATATGAATAGGCGTTTTTTCGTAATGTGGTGAAGAAACGAAATGTGGTGAAGAAACGAAAACTCACATAGTACAGTCACTTGTAACGTTCCTCTGGCATGACAACGAAGTTTTGCAAGACGCAGCTGAATTGTGGTGGTATCTGTTTTAGTGTATTATTGCAAAACGTTTTCCTGTTAACCGTTCTAAGGCAATTCCTCTTCTGTAGTTCTAGGGAAGGCTTAGCTTCGTGAGTGTGCATGTCCTGGTTATTTTAATATAAACGTCAAAAAGATTGCCTTTGGAAACAAAAAACACACCACAGATCAGAAAATGGGAGTCTCGGTGTTATTCAGACTCTTCAAAAGCAGTAATTAAGTTTGCAACACTGCTTACGCACAGACGCTTGTGATCTTTATGCTCTGGCTTCGGGACGCCATTGAGCACTCTATTTATTTCTCCTCAGTTTCATGATTTGGATTTTACTGTGATGTTTCACCAGATCATTTGATTTTCTAGGTGTGTGTATTTGGAGAAGAGGGTTGTTGGGGTGGGGGAGGGTTGGGGGTTGGAGTGGGGGTGGGTCGGTGGTGTTAGTGGAAGGGGGCTATTCGGCCAAGATTTGTTTTCCCTGACTAACAAAAACAGTTTTGTTGTCACATCTCTAGATCTCGAGATATAATTCATTCGAATTTCACAAAATCAATGACATTATTATTATTATTTTCGAAATTTCAAACAACTATTAAGCAAACCAGCAAGCGTTCAAGCCCACTTTAGCAAAAACTATGGCTAATTAAGAATAAATAAATAATAAATAAATAAAAATCATGGTTACTTTAAATGAATATTAGGTATGAATTAAGAAATTTACTTGTTTCAATCAATAATAGTCTAAACTATTGCCCCTAGAAACAAAGAACACATTACAGATAGAAAATTGGAGTCCCGATTTTATTAAGTTTCATCATGAGCAGTAACCACTGCTTACGCCCTCTAGCGTATAGAGCAGAATTCCATTTTCAAAGATACCACAATGGGCCCACTGATCCAAAGGAAATGAAAATATATAATCTGCAGTATGGTGAAGTACGGGAGACGTTCTGCGGCCGCCACACGGCACTAACGCCAACTGCAGTGAGGTGATATAAAAGTCTAAACGATTGTAATTTTTTTTGCACACAAATTGTATCATGCATCGGGCTTTCATATATAAACCAGCAGTAATTGATACAGAGATACTACAATTGGACAGAAGTGAGAAGATAAGAGATGCTTTTAAATATAGTGGTTGTTGAGAGCCTTGGTGGCAAAGCACACCTAAGCACCCCACTCCCCGCCACCCCCACACTCCCACCCCAGAAAAGCAAGTTACAATGTTCTAATTATGTAAAGACTTGAAATCAAGAAATTAAGAGCCATTACTCATCCCTGCACTCCCTCAAGCAGGGATATTTAAGGTGTATGTAATAAAATGCATATGCCAACTATATAAAGGGCATCTATGATAAAGATGTATTTAAATACATTTCTTACTAAATAATGTGGGGTCGGGGAGGGAGAGTGGTGGGGTGGGGGGGGGGGGGTCGGGGGTGCGGAGGGGGCTTTGCCCTTAGAAGCCAAAGCATTTTTGCAACTGTAAATTTGAAAAAAAAAGTTTTGCAAGCTCAGATTATTTTTTTTTTTATCAATGACAAAGGACCATTTTTCCGCAAAGCTTAAGCCCTATTTTTTTATCTAGCATAATCAGAGCCGTAATCTAAACAAAAAAAAAAAAAAGAAAATAAACAACAAAAAAAAACAAACAAACCCCCCCCCCCCCCCCCCCCCCCAAAAAAAAAAAAAAAAAAAAAAAAAAAAACAACAGCAAATCAGCATCCACCCCACCCTGAAGATCAAACGGTCCGTCCCTTATCAGGCAGAGAATCCAATGTAAACGGAACATATAAGCAGCTTTAAGGGCGACGTTTCACTGGAGTAAAACTACATTACGAAAACAAGCCTATTCAAATATATAGAAAATTTCACCTCCAAAAACTGAAAAATTTCAGATAAAAAACTGATATTTTTCATGTTTCTGCTCAAAACATAGATTGTGGGTACTCGTTAGAACCGCCTCGGCGAGGCGGTTCTAACGAGTACCCACAATCTATGTTTGAGCAGAAATAAGAAAAACAACGTATACCCCTGTAAACCCCAGTTTTACTATATAAAAGTGGGGTTTAAGGGGGTCAAAATTATATAGGCATGTTTTCGTGATGTTGTTACTGCCGACTGTTCTACGGCGCTTCCTGTGTGTTTGTAAGTCTGTTATTTGAAATTATCCTGTTGTGTCTTGTCGTTTGTTTGTTTCCCATTCTGCTTCTTTTGGTATCCCAGGAAGGCTGTGCTTCGTTATTATGGCTTTCCTAACTAATTTCATTTATATTTTTTTATCCTCTACAGATCAATACTATATCTAGCATGTCTTCACTTTTCACTTCAAATAACGCTACAATCCATTATAACTATATATGAATTCTAATTTCATTTTAATTAACAATACACACTATTTAAAAATCAAGGTTTGATTTCGGCTGCGTTTTTAATCGAAAAAGCACACTCTTTTGAATACTGAGGATACAAATTCCACCAAAAGCGGAATTGTTATAAAGCTTCTTCATTATATTGTAAACCTTTATCATGTTCATCTGGTCTGGAAAATTTTGGCGATGGCATTAAAATGTATAAAATGGAATAAAAGCAGAGATAAGAAAACAACTTAAAATGTACGACAAGACAATACTTTATTTTTGGCTGCAGAAGATCATCAATAGAAAAAATAAAACCATTACTGATGACATTAAATTTAAAAAGAGCTGGGACACAATAATTTCTTACAAAACTGCTTGTGTGCATAGCGAAAATATAAGTTAGAATACCAAGGAAATGACATAATCAGGAACAAAAAAGGACAAAACAAACGCCACATAAGAAACCACAGACACACAAACGAAGGGAAACTGCAGCAGAATAACCGCCTTGGAACGGTCAGAAGAAAAAAACAATGAGGGCTTAAACCAGTTTTACGCGGGTAAGCCTGCACATCCACATGTTTAAGCATAACTGCCGTCCGTCTATATAAAGAAAGCTTGTGAATATTTGGCTATCAACAGAGCTAAAGCAATGACTGATCAGCCTGCGCATTTGCGCGGGCTGATCAGTCATTGCTTGGCGGATATGCGATCTTGTAGGAAATGGTATGCCTCGGATCAGTTTATATTTACCCTTGTGATGCCAATGGCGCCAATATTTTCACTGTATGAAGTAGTTGCATTCCCTGAGCCCCAAGCACCTGCCAGAATACATCCTATTCCTTCAATACCTATACCTACAAAAGTATCACGTGATTCCAAAATTGGTACACTCATTACTAAATATAATGTTTTGAACAGATATCAGTTTAAATATATTTATTTGAAATGTGTAAATCTATTATAATATAACTCACTCTATCTTTGTCACAACTCGTGCTCATTACAGGGATTTCTGAGCAATTAATGCTTATATACAAACAGTAAGTCTAACACCGGGACCACCGCCTTAGAACGGTCAGTAGAATAAACCACCGTGGGGTTTAAATCACTTTTACAGCTAACGGACCCGATGCTGATGCCACATTTTCCTTAACTGTTGAATATTTTGTGACAATCCATTGTGCTGCTTATATTTATCCCTACTATTAGCATAAAATGAAACTGTCAATACTGCAGATAAATTATAGTAGACAAGAACCTAGAATAAAGTTCAACCCGGGGTTAGGAGTTGTGGACAGTGTGTTACATCATATTTCTGTCAACATAACCAGTCCCTATTTTCGTTTGATGTGACTTACTTCTAACGGACCTTTACTTTCTCCCATTTTTTCAGTTTAGTGCTGTGATAGAAGGTAAATACAGAAAGGTACATGTACATGTACGTTCTTCCAGTACACTAAATTTGCTATGGTTACACAGGGAACTTGTAAAGGAGAAGTATGCTTCAAATGATCCACGACATATGTTAAATTAAAAAAATAAACACAGAATTATCATCAAATCTCCTCCTTGACAAGCCCTCTTAGCTACACAGTTTGTTTACCTACCTCTATTGACAGCATGTATCGGTGGTGGTGGAGCTCCAGACAGACGGGCACATGCATAATAATCACCGACAGATTCTATCATCGATGCTAACACACCAGCTAGCATACCAAACACTGCTGCTGTACTTACTGTTGGAACGCCCCATTGTCCTGGAAAGGAAAACAAACGTACAAATGATGAACGATACTAGAATGGGCCCTTATTCGACATGCGGGTAATTCAGTTTTCGTTACTTTATGTGGTTGGTGTTTCCATGGGCAGTTCTATGGATTTTACTTTGACTTTATTGCAGCTGATATTAAATGTCGCGTGTCAGCCAAAAATACTCCCCGTGCTTCATCATAGTGCATTTTTTTATTTTTTTGAAATCATTGATAATATTTTGATATCTTATAAACTCATGTTTCGCTTAAGCCAGTGCTAAGGGTTTAGTACTGTAAACTACACTGCTGCCATATAAAGAATCGCAATGAAACCGTACTCTGATATCAAAATCTGTGAAGGTTGTCCTTGACAACATCGAGCACATGTGTTCGGTGTTGCCAAGGACAACATTCACAGATTTTTACTTCAATGCAGCTGGTTTTAAATGCCGTGTGACGACCGTAAACAAAAAATTCCTGTACTTCATCACAGTGCAGATTTTATTCATATTTCCATGGGGTCACTGAATATATTCTAAATATTTTGGAAAATCGAGCTCCGCTTAAATCAGAGTTAGGGGACGTATGCAGCACCTCAAATTATATCCCAGCTAGCATTCTACATAAATCTACAGCGGGCCGTTAGCGGCCCGTCAGCTACCCTGACGGGCCACTAACGGCCCGCTATAGATTTATGTAGAATGCTCACTGGGATTGCCGCCATATGAAGCCTCAATAAAACTGGGACTCCGAATTTCCTTCTTTTATGAGATCTGTTTCTTAGGGCAATCTTTTATAGAAGTTTGTTGTGTACTATATTTACCGTAAATATTCGGACACTTTAACTCTTCACTATACCTTCCTAACTTTTGAACAGGCCAATTTCACAACCTGTTATTTGTTTGTTTGTGTTCAGGTTTTACGGCCCAGTCATTCCAGTGGGGCCATGTTTAGCGAGGTCAGGTTACCGAACCACACTTTTACTGAGCAGACTTACTTTAAGCGGTTAACCAATATTGTTTACATTCTTTTGCCAGAAACTAACAACTGCCCTTCTTGAATCAGCGATAGGGAGAGAATGACGGTAGAAAATATTTCAAGATAATAAAGAAACGATTATAGTAGACTCAATTTTAGTGAGTCTTTTCATCAGCAGTACTAAAATTTATAACGCTTATCACCCTCTAGCAGCGGTTTAAGCATTGTTCTTGTTAAGAGTTATTGCTGGATGAATAGAAAAACGTGTAGATCCTGATCCACATTCTACGGCGTCAGATCTGGGTCAAATCTTTGTTAGCCATGTCTGTTCCAGTATTAAGGACAAACACTTTACCTTTCGATAACTTCCGCTACTTACACGTACCTGGGTATGGAAACCTGAACCAATCTGACTTGTATAGGACTTCCACATTGGTGTCCGTCCTGGCTTTATATCCCCATTGCCCTTCTTTCTCTGGCAGGGCACCAGACACTGTCAGTATTAAACATATGACCCAGGAGACAATCATTGCCAAAAGAACCTTGAAAAAAAGTAATAAAATCTATAAAGGATGCCCTCGGAAATACCAAACATATAAAAAGAGCAAACTTCGGAGTCTCGGTTTTATCGAGACTCTTCATATCGCGGTAAAGTAGTTGTCAGGGCTACAGACGCCCTCTAGCACCAGCTTTAGTTGAAATCGGTTTTCCAAGTTCAGAATGCGTTCAACGATTCCAATGACAATACAGATTAAATCAAACTGCACTATTATGATGTACGGGTGACCTTTTACTCGCGCGGACTCTTCTACCTCTTTCTTTGGATAGGTCCATATCCAATTTAAGGAAGTTTGTTTATATTATTTTCATTGTTTTACAAAAAAATCCTATTTACAGCATAAAGTGAAGACCTTAATTAGAAGCGGCGTCTTCACCGCTTGCCAGTAGGACTATAATGGGCTAAGAAATTAAATGATTTAAATAAAATAATGAGTTTTCTCTAGAGCGCATCACTTGTTTTAGTTGACTGCCTAATACGTAATCACATTGACTAATTTACAAAGCGTAGGGTTAACACTAAGCGGCGCCAGGCCGCTAGGCCACTTAGTGTTAACCTTACGCTTAGTGTAACCCGTTAACAAAACGCGTTGCAATAGCAACGCTTAATGTTACCCGTTAACATTTAGCGTTGCCATTGCAACGTTTACTGTTACCCGTGAACACTGAACACTAATCGTCGCAATTGCTAGTGTTAATTGGTAGCATTAGGTGTTCGTGTTGTCAATACATTATGCAATACCAACGCATTGTGTTAACCTTGCCAGTTTTGGTCTTCATTGTTTCACTTGTTCGCTTCATGTTTTTCAGGTTCCTATATCATTAAAAAGGTATTCCTATAAGAACCATAGGCAAATTTACACAGTGATGACAGTACATTGTGATACTATGGCTGACCATGCAAGTAACCAGGTTACATATACCTCGATCAATACATAATGTTATGTTGTGACAGTAATGATTTCATTGGCACCGCTAAGTCTTAACGGTGTTGCAATAATGTCATGCCTCAAAATTAATAGTCTCTAAAATATTAGATTGAATTACTAGACAATTAAATATCTGTCTCACTGAAAAAATTTTTCGTTTCCGTCTCTGTGTCATCCATATCCTAATAATGTCATGCATCCATCAGATAGTCCTTAGTCTCTCAATCCGCATTTCAAGATATATGTAAAATGACAAATTACTGGATCATGAAATATAGGTACTACCGGTAATGTATTACGGTCGCCGCCATTTAAAATGATTTAAATTCTCACGTCACACTTTCTCGGTATCCCAAGTACGACAGCCTTCACCAAAGCTTCCTTAAGACACAAGACAATATCACTAGATTATGACATATAGCTCAGGCCAACTTCATATCTTATGGATCATATTTGTGTAACTCTGAACTAGGTTTGGAGACTTACTGTACATTCGACTTGCCCTACTAAGGCTCGAAATGCTAATTTTTAAATTAAAGCTGAAAAGCAAATCGTTCCGGTATGGCTAAAGTGATTGTCTACACAAGAGACAAGGATTACAGCAACGTATGGTCCTACTATTTGACTGACATGCTCGACGCTTGGTGTAACCACAGCAAGGTGAACAGAAAGCGTTGTAGTTGCAACGCTTATTGTTACCAGGTTACACTAAGTGTAGGAGTGTAGGGTGAACACTACGCGGCACCACAAATTGTTACTATGGTTAAGACTATCCACCGGCTACCCATACATAGTGGCGAAACATGCCACCTCTACACGTCATTAATCGAAATCAACAAAAATCCCAAATGAAATGCGTGTGTCACAAATTCAACTTACAACGTCGGTGCCAACAATTTCCAAATACTAACGTCTCTTTGTTTCATAATGTTCCGTTCAATGCAGCCGAATATTGATCATTGTCGATGGCTATGCTTCACTTAAGAAATAGATCAGCTCTAGCAGTGATTTGTTGAGTAATAAATCACTGTTTGGAGGTCTGTTGTAAAGTAGATCAAATCACGAGCGCAGAGCGCGAGTGATTTATCTTCTTACAACTGACCGGCAAACTGTGATTTATTACTCAATAAATCACGCACAAGAGCTGATCTATTTCGATTCTAACACATAGAAAACGACGAAAAGGTAATTGTTTCCTTCAGAGTTTTAAAACTTTCCGCCATCGAATAAAGAAATCCCGCCAAAAGTTTTGACTGTAACGCTGACGTTTACATGCATTTCTTACGTTGTTGAAGTAAGAAAAACGACGTTACACCGTCTAATGTCGTAGAAACTAAGATTGACGTCAGAAGCGTGTCGAAATGACGTCGGAAAGGCGCCAGATAGCGTCGCGCGTTTCCGCCCAGTGATTTATTGCATAATATATCACTGAGTTTAACCATTGGCTATATAGGCGAGGAGTGTTAGAATCTTTAATTGCACGACGGCGGTTCAGGCCTCAGACTCAATGACGGCCTCTTCGTAAAACTTTAACCAGTGGGTTGGGGCTTGACGATATGTCTTTGGCTTGGCCCGCCGTGGTTCAACTATTGCTTTTCATTTACTCTGGCATTATTTTATGAGTACTCGTCTTTGTTTATTATAGTGATTGATTTGATTTTTATGTTTTCGCTTTGATGCACTGACTGAGTTGGGAGCCTTTCTGCGAACAAATTTTTTTTTATGTATTTCTGTATTAAGAGTAGCATCGGGACCCAGGGTGAAGTTGGCTAGATGTAAAAGGGCTTTAACCACACCCCACCCCCTCGGTGGTTTACTCTACTGACCGTTCTAAGACGGCGGTCCCGGTGTTAGTCTTACTCTTTGTTGCTTTGTGGTTTATTCTACGAGGCGACTTGTTTTATGTCTTACCTTGTGTCATTTTGTTCTTGTGATTTTCAGTCCTTTTAGCATTGCGATTACCTCGCTTGGGGATAGAGAGCTAATCTTAGAACTTTTTGTACGTTTGTTTCGATTTGTGCTTGTTTGGATTTGTCGGTTTCCTCTTCCTTTTGGTGTCTGGGAAGGGCTGCGGTTTGTGATTGTGGCACTCCCTGGACTTTTCTCTTACTTTTTTTAAAATGCCCAAATTCATTCAAATAAAGATATATTCTGGCTATAAAGTGGGCTACACAAACGGCTCTATATAATGTACATTGATTATAAGTATATAATACACTTAGCTGCCCCACACCCCATCCTCCTTGCACGTGCAGCTACAATACAAACTGCTCTACAGTCCGTTATATATATGAACGGACAATATTTTAGTTTTGTGTGTCAGTTTCGGTACCTACGGATATACTGTGTTTTTATTTCAAAGATTTTGGATACTTTGTTTTCCGAATGCACCAGACGGAACATTGTAAAACAAAGTGACATTAGTATTTTATATATTTATAAAAAGGATATGGGAATATTTTTGTCCTGAATCTTAGGAAGTTAGAAAGTAAGGTTTTTTATACTTATAAAATGTACTTTTATCTATTAATAACCATTTGATATGTCTTGGCATTGAAGTTGTAAATTAAATTTGTGAGACATGCATTCCATTTGTGATTTTTGTCGATATTTTTTTTTGACGAAGTGTAGAGGCGAGAAATTTTGCCACGATGTATGGGCAGCCGATAGATAGTCCTTAACGCTGAAAAAATATCAACAGCGAACATTTAAGGATATTTCATATGAAATGAATATGCCTGAATCGGAATCTTCCATTTGAAACACAACTGAGAATGTTAAAAACAAATACGGACCCAGCTGGCATTGTTTATAAATCTATAGTGGGCCGTTATTGGCCCGTCAGTTACCCTGACGGACCGAGAACGGCCCGCTATAGATTTATAAAGAATGCTTACTGGGGGGGTACCCGGTAATTAAAGGCCCTATCATGATACACAGCCGCCTATGGTAGAAGATAAAAAAGTTTAGCTACATGAAAAGACAACACTTTACAGTACTACGTCGTAAACAAAATAAGCAAACGAAGAGGAAAAGCAACAGACCTACCTCCTTGGGACGGTCAACAGTTAAACACTGGAAGCGGAGGGCGCGTGTGGTGGTGGCGGGTAAAGTTAAATGCAGTTTAAAACACCGGACCAAAATTTATAAAATATCCCTTCTTAAACTATAAAGATACGTTTAACGGATACACCTTAATCTAAAGGGAAAGAAGTCTACGCTACTTTCCCTTTTTCAAAGACAAACCACTTTGATATAAGAAAATTTTGGTTCTTTGGTTTAATAATTCCGCTTCAGTGAGGGCTTCTCTAAAATGTAAGACTTTGTTCCCAGGGGTGCAGGAGTGCAACTTCCTTTCTTTTAAAGCTGCCTCCTTGATAGTGGGAGGTTGTTTTTCTAGTAAAAGTGATTTCCATCGGAAATGTATCTATTTATCTTTCACTTTCAAGGGACCAACACTTTTAAATTGTTTTAGCCTCCCTTCCTAATAGGGATGCACTCCCAAAGGAAAGAATATTTGCTGCCCTTGGAAGGGGAGCAAATATTATTTCCTTTGGGAGTGCATCCCTTTTCCTTTAAAGAAGATCCCTTTTCAGAAAGGAACTCTGTGTGTGCAGGAAAGCAGAAAAGACGTCACAAATCGTATCTCCCTTGTCAAAAAAAGTCGGAAAACTTACCATGTGCATCCATTTACCTAACCAAGATTTACATTTTAGTTTTGAGAGAATAAGCAACCTACCGGAAACAAACTGAAAATTGGCATTTTAGTCACTGTACAGCGCCGTTTCTTGACAACACAACACGGTATCTTGATTCTTCCCAAATACTGAGAAAACAGCGCAATGAAAAACATTGTCCTGAAATATTACAAAATGCGAGCAGTTTACGGCAAATACGAGTAAATACGATCAATATGTTCTTAACAAATGTCACTATAATCAGACTTGACAAGGTAAAACTTTGCCTTTAACATTTAAATCCTTTATTTTGAAGACATTAATAAGAGTTTGCGAGTTCTTTGTTTTTAGTAGTTGTTGTTGTTGTTGTTTTATTTTGTTTAAGAGTTCTAATTAAACCAAACGATCTTATTTTAACTACGAATATTTCAAACCGTATGTCCGTTGTAAAACCTACAAAATGTTAATCCAGAACAGAATTTTAATTGATACAAATTGATAAAAGATTTAGCAACTGACATGCAACCTACGAGGGGAGCATTTAATTGCGACACTAATGGCCCACCATACCGCGTGGCTATAAGGAGCACGTGGAAGCTGCGGTGATTTCACGGGGGAGTGATTTTCTGTAATAGGATGAAATTTCGGTCTAACCCATTCAGTCTTTCAAAAGTTATTGAAAGTTCAAGTTGGTTCGGTCATATACACTCAACCCTTACTGTATGCAAAATGAAAAACGTAGACCTGCAACCGGTATAAGAGGTCTGTGTCTTAACCATGATAACGCACCTGCTCACAATTGTGTTCTTGTCCAAGACTTCTTGAAAGAGGAAAAGGCAGTTCAGCTCTCTCATCCACCTTATTCGCCAGACCTTAGTCCCTGCGACTTTTTCCTGTTTCCTTTACTAAAGAAAACCCTTTCTGATCGTCGTTATGAATCCCGAAGTGCACTTGGTAGTGCAATTTACCAGTGTCTTCAGGGTTTCGAGACTTGAAACATATGTTTCCGTCAAGGGAGAATACTTCGAAGGGTTGAAGTAAACGAAATGTAAATGGGATTAATAACGCGTCCTGTAGAACCCCAATGACAACATTAAATGAACGCCCCTCGTACGATGTGTTCTCCTTTGACGTTATAAGAGAATGTGTCGTATTGTCCTCCAAGGGTCGGAAAAGTAATATTTGCCATCATAAGTATCATAATTAGTCGCCACAACGAATTTTGTTTTTAATAGCTGCATCCTGCACGTGCCTGCAAACTGAATGATTCGCGTGCCTTTAAACTGAATGACTCGCGTGCCTGTAAACAGTATAACTCACGCACCTGTTAACTGAATGCTACCACTTTTATATTGTATGAACAGTCAGACTTCAATGACTCCAACAGTTTTGGAAACATGGACAGTTCTTCTGGACAAGGGTAGTTCGAGCCACTGCGAGTTAATCAAAGCGCCAGGTCAGGAGGCAAATGGGGTCAACTTAGGGATATCTTTTCAATCTTCTATAAAATAATGCTATCTCAGTGGGCACACAACGTTAAAATGACGTCGTATCATCGTCGATGCGACGTGATCACGTCGCATCGACGTTGATACGACGTCATTTTGATGTTGTGTGCCTGCTGGGGTGTTGATTGTACTCATTAGAATCACATCGATGGGCCAATTCAAATGAGTACACACAACATATGTACATTTTCACGATAAAATAAGACGAAATTTCCCTTACATATCATTAATATTTGTTTACTTGAATTTACGGAAGAATTTCGTATGGACTCAAAATCGAGTTCGACAGCCATGGTAAACGAGTCATCGGTGCATGTCGAGTCATTGAAGTTTTACTGTGTTTATATGTATGATACTGATTAGAGTAAAAGTCCTGTGAGTTTTTTTTTATATCGAAAGTAGCTGAGGTATCGACCTTTTTAACTTACATAAGCGCTATCCACCACTGTGTTGATGCCTTTTCAGCGGCAGGCTGAAACAGTGAGATCCCTATAAGTGTGATCGTTGGTGTTATAGCTAATGGTCCTATAAACCTAATTACAATTCCAATCAGACCAGTGAATCCGATAACAACTTGAAACAGGGAGGCTACCATAATAGCACCTTGCACCTACAACATGAAATAGGAAATGTTTAATCCATTATTATACGGGCCGCGCCATGCAAAACGTATCTTCAGGTATATACGGACAACGAAGGCACAGATCAGCCTGCGCATTCGCGCAGTCTGATCAGGGTCTTTGCTGTCCGTTAACAGATTCATTGGATACTATATAATGTTTCAATGGAAAGCAAATGCCCGGATAAGACTTTGCGCATGTGCATGATGTGAATCTGCACATTTTGCTTATGCTCGAAGGCATTGTTTAGCATTGATGCGACAAATATGAACTCATCGCATTTAGTAAGATTAATATATTAAAGTTATACAAATACAACTTTACAATTGTTGTTTGCAGGTTCTTAGTATTCAAAGGGACCCATCACGAAAACATGCCTATATAATTTAGATCCCCTTAAACCCTACTTTTAAACAGTAAAACTGGGGTTTACAGGGGTATACATTATTTTTCTTATTTGTGCTCAAGAAATATAGATTGTGGGTACCCGTTAGAACCGCCTCGTCGAGGCGGTTCTAACAAGTACCCACAATCTATGTTTTGAGCAGAAATATGAAAAAAATATCAGAATTTTTTATCTGACAATTTTCATTTTTTGGTAAAATTTTCTGTATATTTAAATATGGATGTTTTCTTAATGTCTGATATTATATTTACCATATTTACCCGTATTAGTCAAAGCTGGTCAAATGCTTTAGAGACGATAAATAATAAAAAAAGGAATGACCCTTAATTGAGAGCAATAAACGCGCTCACAAAACTGCAAATAGCTGAAGTGACAAAATATCTGAAGGGCCAGACAAGCTAGTTTCGGCCAACAAGGTCTCATCAGTGACCCACATCAATGTTCAAAAATCCCGGAATGGGTTCAGCGATCACAGAAGGTTACACAATACAAAATGATACTATAGTGAAGAACGGTGACGTTTACGGCCGTCCGGCACACAGCACCAACATTAACTGCAGTGGATAAATAGATTCTGACATACTTCTTTCTTGTTTACCTCTCTTAGTCTGGGTTGCCAGTATAGCTCTCTGTGTTCGAGGCTGCCAGGTTCTGGTAAAGAACTAAGATTTCTGGTTGGTTCAGCTGTTAAAAATAAATAAAGAGTACATGCTACATTGTATATTTTATCGCCCTAAAACACCTCGCTCGGCTCAGTCTGCGTTGTAATAATTTTAATTGAACATGAATTTATGTCTGAGGAATGTTCTCTACCGTGTTTAGGTACGAATATATAGTTAACCGTCTCTCTGCGCTGATTCAGCAGCCGACAAACTGACGACATTACATTTTCCCAGAAAACAGGCTTTGACATTTTATGCAAATTGTCTCCTTAGGACGGCCAACTTAAGCCGACTGAATTTCATTTGGAAATAGTATTTTCGCATAACAGAAAATAAGTTTATATACAAAAAATACCTCAAGAGTCAACCTTTAGTGGATAAACACATACCGCTATGTCTCCTAAGGAAACAATTTGCATGAAATGTCAAAAGCTATTTTCTGGAAAAAAGATAAGAAAAATATTTCAAAACGTCGTCTGATGAAATTTTTACCCTGCATGGAAAGCGTTTATAATTTGGAGAATCTTTATGACCCTTTTACACTATTTCTTTAGTATAATTCGGTGATGTTCAATTGGGTATGTAGTTTTATGTGTTTACTTTTCATGGATCGCTTAGTATTGTCAATCTCAAACACCCAATCTACAGACCAATCATGATGAACCCTAGCATGACGACGGGAACGACGAGAACATAAGATACGTGCCTCACCTCAGGAAACGTACCTTCGGACATGTGTACCTACCAAAGATTCAGATCAGCCTGTGCATGTGCGCAGTCTGATCAATTTTTTTTTCACTGGATGCATATTGGATAGCCAAGGATGTAAGGTTTCTTCATGCTGACAACGAAGAGGGGTGCACAATAGTTATCCTTCTATTCCAAGGCAGTTCCTTCCAAGCTAGCATTCTTTATAGAATAGAATAGAATAGAATAGAATGATTTTTATTTTCCAATCAAGGACCCTCGCGGACATTTAAAAAAATACATGCAATATTATTTGGTCAGAAAACATATATGAACAGCACCACAAGTACAGACATACTTTTGGAGAACAAATAAATGGACATGAAAAATACAGATTATACATATATCAATAAACAAATGATTATAAACAATATTGCAATGAACACTGTATTGTGAGACTGATAAATGATGGTTGAATGATTGGAGACGCATGTAGCCATTAGAGTATTAATCTTTTCTTAACCCTAGTCCTGCTGAATAAATTAAGATGCCACACTCACTTCTAATTTTCAGATTACTTTGTCCGGATTCTTGCTATAAATTCACATACTAAATTGCAAACAGTGCAGATCCAGATCAGTTGGCTTCTTCAGAAGCCAACTGATCTGGATCTACACTGTTTGCAAAGGCAGGGTATATCCGGGCTCAGCAGGACAAGGGTTAATTTCTTTTTTTCAAAACAATAATGTATGAATGACCCTAATGCAGATAAAATATTTTTATCTTCTTGTGAAAGTAGCCACTTGGCCTTGTCATTATTGTCTAATAACATGAAGTTGTTGTAAATATGGTATTTATGATCGTAGAATTTATTTCTTTCGGGTTGATATATTTATAAATCTATAGCGGGCCGTTATCGGCACGTCAGGGTAGCTGACGGGCCGATAACGGCCCGCTATAGATTTATAAAGAATGCTTCCCAGTAAGCATTCTACATAAATCTACAGCGTGCCGTTATCGGCCCGTCAGGGTAGCTGACGGGTCGATAACGGCCCGCTATAGATTTATCAAGAATGCTTCCCAGTAAACATTCTACATAAATCTATAGCGTGCCGTTATCGGCCCGTCAGGGTAGCTGACGGGTCGATAACGGCCCGCTATAGATTTATCGAATTGGGTTTGTTGTAGTTCTTCTTTGTGCGTCTGTAGTTTCATATGTGGCGTTTGTTTTGTCAATAATTGTTCGTCTCCATCAGCAACGCTGTGCTTTGTGATTGTGGCATTTCCTGGCATCTTCACTAATATTTTTCTATTGGGCGCCCAAGATTCGTGTTTTTATGTTACGCCTCATGTCGTATACAGGCCTCTATTCCGTCTTGAGGAAACCAGCCTGCGGGGAATGCCAAGCAAGCATGCAGATACCTCCAAGTATAAACCGGGGTCCAGTTGTTCAAAGCTAACGATGTCGTTTGTTAACGTATCGTTAAAACTTTGATCATTAAATATGGCCTATATACTAATATTTTTGCTGAAAAAATGTGAGTAGCTTTTGCATTTGCACTACAAAAGCTACTCACATTTTTTTCAGCAAAAATATCTGTGAATTAGATATTGTACTTACTAGAATAGTTAACATTTAGACCAATAACGAGCTCGTTAAGCTAACGATGCTTTGAACAACTGGGCCCAGTATTCTGACAGTCTGATCAAACCCCAATTTGAGCTGACCCCAATAACATTCTCTTTAACTGAGAAAGACTTGGCTAAACCCTCGGTCGTTGTGTCTTGAAAATCTAAAAGCGTCCGACCAGGCCCCAAGGTTATAAAACCTTTTTTATGCTCAACTCAGCTGAGCATGAAATTTTCTCTGCTAATAAATATGAAAATGCCGGCAGAGAAATTTTCATGCTCAGCTGTATTTAGCAAGAAAGAATTTGCAATTGTTAGTAATTTGAGATTTATTAGCAGGACAAATTTCATGCTCAGGTGAATTGAGCATGAAAAATGTTTTATAACCTTGGGGCCTTAATCGGCACTGTTTGCTGATGACTGTCTGTTCGAATGCCTAGGGCTAATGCGGGAAGTTTTAATGTTTACTATTTACTTACGTAGTCTGGCTAGCACGTAGTCACATTTCTTCAAATCCATGAGTGCCAAGGTTGATGGCAAAAATGCAAATGTTGAACCCTGGACGATTGGTAGTCTTTAAATAAAGAAATAAAAAAAAAAAACAACATTAGGATGATATCCAAGAAGGGGCATGAGCCCGACATTTCCTGCTGTTCGAAGTCACATTAAGGTTCTATATACTTTTTAGGGGCCGAAACTGTCACAATTGTGTTCTTCTGAAAAGGGGTCTACTCTAAAAGGAAAGAATTTGCTCCCAAGGGGAGCAAATTCTTTCCTTTTAGAGAAGACCCCTTTTCAGATGGGAATTGGTGTACAATAAAACAAGCATGAATTCACACAAGTTGCCCCCACTCCTCCCCCCACTCCCTGTAAAAATGCCAGAAAATCAAATTGGCGTATCCTGTCCCCTTAAGGCACATTTTGTGTGCTGGGGCAAATGTAATATTTCTCTTGGATCCTTCCATACACCCTCTTGGATATTGCAAACAAGCTACTGCACAGGGTGCTTACAAAGAACAACAGGCTGATATTCTAATACGTGTAGCCTATCACAAATTGTAGGAAGCCATTGGTCAGGTTAAGAAATTATATTTACTGACTGCTTTACCTATGATATCAGAAGAAAAACGACTCCGCTTTATCAGTTGTTGGCTTTATTTATTTATTATTATTATTATTTTTTTTTTTTTTTGGTTTATTTCGTGTACGAATTTTGTCCTAAAAAAGAAAACCATAGTTTGACCCCCTCCACTGTAATTGTCGTGGGATCTCTAGTACTCTGCCCCGTGGATTCAGAAAAGACATTGATTTTGCTGGACTTAAATTGCAGCAGATGACATTTTTAAAATTAACGTTCTTTTCCGGAGCAAATAAATCGCTATTCTACTTGAATTGTAAAGCGTACGAAATGTCAGTAAAAATCTTAGAAAGGCTGCTTCTGGAAATAAAGAACACACAAATAAACGAAAATAGGAGACTCGGTTTTATAAAGTCTCTTCATAAATGGCACTGTAATTTACGAGGCTGCATACTGGCCCACCCACCCGATGCACCGGTTTAATACTTTTACTGCTACAGGCAAAATCAATAGGCATTTGCCAACAGCGCAGAGCCAGATGAGACGGCTCGTAATGAGCCGTCTCATCAGGATCTACGCTGTTTGACATTCATACTTTCAACTTTGCATATAAACTTCTTTCCAATTGATAGTTTGTTGAAAAAAAAAAGCAGGCGACAAATGTAGTCTGAAATTTGGCACCGAAAGAGTTAACCCTTCTCATGCTGAATAAATTAAGATGCCACGCCCACTTCTAATTTCCACCAATCAGATTACTTGATCCGAGTTTTTGATAGAAATTCACATATTTAATGACAAACAGTGCAGATCCAGATCAGTTGGCTTCTGAAGTAGAAGCCAACTGATCTGGATCTACAATGTTGCTAAGACAGGGCATGTCGTGATCAGCAGGAGAGAGGGGTTAAGCGGTATTCGATTTTCAAAGCAAACAGAACGGGCTCAAAGATCCTAAAAGAAATAAATGATCAGTTAACTTTAAATATAATCCACTACAATGGAAATAAAAACAAAATTAAGCCTTATTTTCTGGTTATCAATAATTTACCGTCTACTGATTTTACCAGAGAGTGATTTATAAATCACACTATTATTGAGACAGATGAAAGTATCCCACATTCAGATTATCATGCATATTTACACTTGTCTCGGACGATTGCTTGCTCATTATACAAACGAAAATGCACACTTTGAAATGAAACTCATAAAGTCGAAAGTCATGAGCATGGAAATTAATTCATAGTCAAATTCTTGTTTCGTGATTGACTAAGCATGAGTTACTCCTATACCTTATTTCAGGGATGTGCATTCATAAAGCGATGAAAACATTCCCATTTCCACGCTGATTACGATGTTTGTGCATGCCCGGGCTTAGGACTGCGTAAGTCATCGTTCAGACTTGGTTTTTAGACTTATATACAGTCAACTCTCGTTATCTCGAATTCCAAGGGACTCACTGAAATACTTCGAGATATATCAGAGTTGAGAGAGTGAGGAAAACAATAAATTGAACAACCACATTTAACAAATGAATGTGTAATTTGATCCCCTGAAGTTATATATATATATATATATATATATATATATATATATATATATATATATATATATATATATATATATATATATAAAATAATGTGGAAAAGAGGAGAAATTGCTCCAGAGGAGCAATTTCTCCTCTTTGCCACATTATTTTGTTACCTGTTGTCATTTTCATGTTAAAACAGGGACCAGATTTTCACTTCGTGATAAGCGGTAACTCGAAATAAGCGAGTTCGAGATAACGAGGTTCGTCTATATATATGTCAAGTGGGCCATATGCGGCCAGCGAGGGCCAAGATCAACTTTCGCAATCTGCGCAGTCTGATCAGAGCCTTCACTGTCCCCTAATAGAATCACTGGACACTACAGAATGTATGACTGGAAAGCAAAGACCCAGATGATACTTTACGCATGCGCAGGATGATCTGAATCTGCACGTTTTGCGCATGTTCAAAGGCACGTTTTCGCTTAACGCGGCTCATGTATAATAAGAAGCAAATTCCTTCCTGTTAGAATAACACCTCTTTGATATGGGAGGTAAATGCTTTCAGGTTAAATTGGTCTCCTTTGGACAGTGGCGTAGCTAGAACGGAATTCCTTTTATGCATGTCTAGGAAAAATCTTGAAAACTATTAGTACGGAACCTAGTACTCAATTTTTGCTAACCCTAGTATCGGAAAGATATACGATTTATTACGATACAGGAAGAAAGCCTAGACATGTCTGTATATAAAACAACTGTATTGCAGATATGCATACATTGCATTTTACGAAAACTTGCACGTTTCTACGGGGGCCCAGTTGATACTAAACAAATTCTACGTATACAAAACCTTGTGTATTCAGGTTAAAATCATAAAAAAGGAAAAAAAAAATGCTCAAAACAGAAATTAGAATTTTTTTTTCATATGCACATATACAAACATGACGTCATTAGTGACACCCCAGTTGTTTTCCACATTTAAGAGAGAGTTCCCCGTTTTCCAGTCTGACATCAATTTTTAAATTTCTCATGCAAAATGCGTTTCAAACAAACCTTCTAATGTTTTCTATAGCCTTTATTAGAAGGTATACAGAAATGGATTAACACCAAAAAATGTTCGATTTTTCGTCCAATATGGCCAGTATAGAACACTGAATTGTTCTTACGTAACATCACGAAAACATGCCTATATAATTTTTACCCCATTAAACCCCACTTTTATATAGTAAAACTGGAGTTTACAGGGGTAAACATTATTTTTTCTTATTTTTGCTCAAAAACATATATTGTGGGTACTCGTTAGAACCGCCTCGCCGAGGCGGTTCTAACGAGTACCCACAATCTATGTTTTGAGCAGAAATATGAAAAATATCAGACTTTTTACCTGAAATTTTTCATTTTTGGTGGTAAAATTTTCAGTATATTTAAATAGGCTTGTTTTCGTAATGAGTCTAAAGCATATACTTTGAGAGAATCTTCATGTCCATAATTTCAAAACCTTTGTTGACGAACTATACTGGGTAAGAATGTATGAAGACCAAACATAATAACTGACGTAATTTCAGCAAACTAAATTTTTCATTAAAATTTCATAAAATAAACGCCGTTTTACAAAACGCGACAAGAATTTTAAATAATCAGTGCTAATTTATATTTAGACATCAACTGTACAGATTAATTTATCGGAGTTGGGTGTATACTGGGTGCATTTTACCTGTCAGTATATACATGTGTATTGTACGCTTCGTAGATCTTACAGTTGCTTGGCAAAACTCTTAATAAGTATCACGCAAAATACATGCGTTTCTCCAAAATGCAATTAGTTTCGCATTGCTATACAGCGGTTTTGTATGAACCAATATCCAAGCTTTATATCTACTAAAATTCAGCCGTATATTTTTCCGATGCTAGGGTTACGTTTTATTTTATTTATTTATTTATCTATTTATTTTGCAAGATACAGGAATTGAGAAACCCGACTATATGCCTAGAATCGCTTCCAAAATAAGGGCTGCTATAAAGGAAGAATTTGCTTCCAGAGGGAGTAAATTCGTTTCTTTAAGAGCAGCCCCTATTTGGGAAGCAAAATATTTTATATTAGTGCATCTATATTATAAATATTTTTCTTACGAATGTTACGCATATGTTTAATGTGCGTAATGAGCTCTACGCCTATGTTGAAGGCGTATCTAGAACCTGGACGCAAAGGACTGTGCAATGATAAGGTCAACCATGCAATAAGGTACATATAACCTCGGACCAAATAATACCCGGACTTGTCACTAACGGAAATGCCAAAATGTGTTGTCTTGGCTTGATTTTAGCGCTATTTTACAGCATTATGGTCATTAAAAATGATTTTGGATAATAACTGACGTTGTAATAAATGGTTTATAGGAAATATATTGAACTATTGCTTTTTGAAAACAAATCTCAGATAGTTGGAGAAATAATTGAAATATGAGCATTTAAACTTCATCATACAAAATTATGAAAACTCAGCCACAACAACATATTTCCAATAAATACAATACCTGTACCATAGTTACTAGTCCAGTGTATATTGGGTCCAAGATATAACGTAACAGTGAAATGTTTCTAAACAAGTATGAACATTCACCATCTGATAAGCAATAAAATACTCACATAAAGTACTCTGTCAGCGCAGTAGTCATGTTTTTCGCGGGGGCTGATGGGCACATACTCTGTCATTGCAGTGGTCGTTTTTTGTTTTTTTTTCGCGGGGGGCTGACGGGCACATGGACATAACCTTTTTCTATACAGCGCATAAAAAGTGTTATAAATGCTGCTCTCCGATACTTACCGCACTCCAAACGTGGTTTGCAGCAGTGTAGCCCCACCAGATACAAAGAAGATTGTACCAATAAGTTCACTGAGACCCACAGTATCACGATCCATACAGAAAGACTTGTACAGAATCAACGGCACTGTGAAATTGGATCCGAATGCTGTCAAATAATGCTGTAAAATAATGCTGATAATGATCAGTTAACTTTAATTTTTTTAATTAACATATCTAATTGATTAGATTAATTGCTACTTATATTTTTATTAACATGCCACCTATTCACATGTACAAGCACAGAGAGAGAGAGAGAGAGAGAGAGAGAGAGAGAGAGAGAGAGAGAGAGAGAGAGAGAGAGAGAGTTAGACGATTATGAAATATTTATGTTCAGCTCCAGGTTAAGAGTTTGTACCAAAATAAATATTTTCTCCACGAAAAACATATGGGATGGGTACTCGTCTCGTTAGAACGAACACGAACACACACAACATATGTTTTCAGGGAGAAAATGAAAATTGCTAATACCTTTCGGATGACAAATACAACTTATCTCGCGCTCGGATGGTGGTAATCTTGTGTAAACGAGTACAAGCAACAACAGTATTGTAGTTACACACATCCAGGAATAATTTTCTAAAATTCTTTCTAGTATCACTTCGAAAATAGGGGCTACTCTTAAAGGAAAGAGAGGGAGCAAATTCTTTTCTTTAAGAGTAGCCCCGGTTTTGGAAGTTATTAATTATTTACTTTATGGGCAGCCCCTATGGTAAAAAACAAAATATTATATGTTAGTTGGTATATCTTTATTTCTCTTTATTGCAAACAATTTTATTTTACTTACGCATATTACGCACATGCGTAACCTGCGGCGGCAATGGGCCCTACGTCGATGAGTAATATATCCCATTTATAAACTTCCACAATAACTGTAAATGAAAGGCATGCTATTGACATCCCAGCAGGCACATGACGTTAATACAACGTCGCCTCAACGTCGATGCAACGTCATGACGTTGCATCGACGTTGAGCCGACGTTGTATAAACGTCATGGGCCCTCTGGAATGATTTTACCTGGAAGCCTAGAAGTATGCAGAGGTACCATGGTGGCGTGTCTTCAACAGAGTACAATAATTGTGGACCTATGCTTCCTCCATTCCCTCTTTCAACGTCATCCTCCATTGGAATCTTTTTATGATCAGTTGTCGCTGTCTTACTTCGTCTTTCTGAGACTTTGCTGCTTGCTTCATCATTGAACGTGTTCTGAAAATAAGAACTCGTAACCTTGGCATCACTGTTCTGAAAATAAGAACTCGTAACCTTGGCATCACTGTTCTGAAAATAAGAACTCGTAACCTTCGCATCACTGTTCTGAAAATAAGAACTCGTAACCTTGGCATCACTATTCTGAAAATAAGAACTCGTAACCTTGGCATCACTATTCTGAAAATAAGAACTCGTAACCTTGGCATCACGACGTCGTTGCGATATTGTGAGTTTACTGGGCAGGTATTTACACAAACATATCGAATTTGTATAGCAAATAAGATGCATTCTTTCTTTCTTTCTGAAAACACAACATTTCACTTACGCTGCCAATATTGGTCGCAGAATGCTAGATGGAATCGCTGCAATTTTCGCCATTCTTTGATATGAAAAGTAACCTATCAAATTAGAACAGGTTTAACACAAAGATTGAATATCGGAAACGCGTTCCCATAAAGAAGTACAACGTATACATCACAGGATTAAAAGTTTGGGAAGATTTTCCTCGATTTTGTACAAGGGGGACAACTTTTGTTACTTCTTGCTTGATTTCCAGCAAATCAAGCCCTTTCTGAAAATTGGTTTACTTTTACAGGAAAAAAAATTTGCTCCCTACTGGGAGCAAATTTTGTCCTTTGAGCGCAGATCCAATTTATGAAGGGAAGCAAAAACAAGTTTGAAAGAGGATCCTTCCTTGAAAGTGTATCCATCCGCTCTAACCCTTAAAACGCCAAGAAAATATGAAAATGTCATCTGTTTATGTCGTCTGCTGAATATTTGTGCAAACTTTTCAAACCTATTTTTGCACACAGGCAAACAGTGTGGACCCTGATCAGACTGCTCCTAGGGTCCACAATGTTTGCAAATATGACTTTTAAAATCACAAGCAGATGACAAAGCAGACGACAATTGTTGTGATTGGCAGTTTAAGGGTTAAGAACTTTTGTAAAACGCATCATGCATTCAAAATCCAGTGATATTAGCAATGCTATGGGAAAAATCAGCAGACGACAAACTGATGATATTTTTCTTATCTTTCCTATAAAATAGGATCTAACACTTCATGTAAATTATCTCTGTAGGAGACAATTTGCATGAAGTGCCAAATCCTATTTTCTAGGAAAATTAAGAAAATTATTTCAAAATGTCGTCTGCTTTAATTTTCACGAAGCAAGCAAAGTGTTAGGTTTGCTTACTATAGTACTGGACAATTAGCTAGCAGACACATAACTTTCAAACAGCCTTGTTTCAACTTTGATTCAACGTCATAAACGTTGACTCAACGTTGAAACAAAGTCGGTTTAAATATGTGTGTTCGATCATTGAGCCCATTCTAGGATGTCTGAAAAAAAAAAAAAAAAACTATTTAGGATAACTGATGAGGCCTAATTGGCCGAAACTAGCTAGTCTGGTCCAGTAAAATATACTTCAGCTGTTTTGTGAGTGTGTTCGTTGCTTTCAAGGGTCGTTCTTTCTAGACTATATTTGAAATCAGAAGGCGCATAGGCAGGGTATTTATTCGAACAAAGAAAAAAAAAAAAAAAAAAAAAAAAAAAAACTGTGTCAGCATGAAGGATTATGCCTAGATAATCATGAAAATTACTAATGCAATAAGAGGATCATACCTTAATTTTAACGTTTCTCTAAGTTAACCCTTAAACTGCCAATCACAACAATTGTCGTCTGCTTTGTCATCTGCTTGTGATTTTAAAAGTCATTTCTGCAAACAGTGTGGACCCAGATCAGACTACTCCTATAGGAGCAGTCTGATCTGGGTCCACACTATTTGCCTGTATGCAAAAATAGGTTTGAAAAGTTTGCAAGAATATTCAGCAGATGACATAAACAGACGACGTTTTCAGATGCAGGTTTTCTTGGCGTTTTAAGGGTTAATAAAAAAATTTCGTGCAAAGGGGTGCGTTGTGTATGAAACGTGTGTAAAATGCTAAATAGAAAGCTTGTACCGTTACCACTCTTGGCTTATACAGCTCACGACAAATTGTTGATAGTATTTTCTTATTTTTCTCAGAAAAAAAGATTTGCCATTCAATTTGGGGAAAAATCAGAAAAAATACTTCAATATGTCGTCTGCTGAAACTCAAGCTGACCCGGAGTCTAAAGCGTTAACTGATCCGGGTGAATATCCGACATGAAGACCTCGTTTTATGTTTGGCAACTTCAACAATATTTACAACAATAGTGTATTTCAAGCTAGTATACATTTACAACATACAAAATAAGATTTGTCGTATGTGTCTGACAGTTAGCCACATGATTTATAAAACAACATTGTGTACAACATGCTGATACAAATTTTTTTTTCTCTTCAAGTAAAAAAAAAGTAAATATGGTATACTTTTTCCAAGTCAAGAGAAGATGTGGTGGTGGTGTTGGGGAGGGGGTGGGGGATGTAAGGGAACAGGTATATAGGTATCTAGATCACTTCTACAGACTTGCTCTGGATTCCGGCTTTTATGACGCCGCTCTTTTCTCGTGTTTCGTCTTTTTCTCGACTAAAACATGAAATGGCACAATCAAGCTGCCATACTTACGACATTTTTTTTAATGTTTACACAAAATTCAGTATTAGTATACCACCGTTGTCGAGCTATACGGCCTATTTTGCATACATTGTTTAACCCTTAAAGCGCCAAGAAAAACTGCATCCGAAAATGTCGTCTGTTTATGTCGTCTGCTGAATATTCTTGCAGACTTTTCAAATCTATTTTTGCATACAGGCAAACAGTGTGGACCCAGATCAGACTGCTCCTATCTGGGTCCACACTGTTTGCAAAAATGACTTTTAAAATGACAAGCAGATGACAAAGCAGACGGCAATAGTTGTGACTGGCGCTTTAAGGGTTAACTTTTAAAAGCTTAGCAAAATTGTGCTGACATTATATTTGAGCCAGCGCACGACAAATCCTACAATAAGACTCGTGCGACCAGTGAAGAGTCAGATCAGCCTGCGCATCGCAGACTTATCAGTCTTCGTTGATCGCATTTGCCTTCTATCCAAAGAGGGATAAACAAGAACCCTTTGCAATACTGGGTAGATGTATTGGCTGGTCTGAGTCTTTGCTGTCATCTCGGGAGGCGGGGAGATGGTGTTAAATTAGGGGTAACTGTGGTGTAGTACGGATGTGAGAGCCAGTTATTTCGAAACATACACCATTCATATACTTGGCCTTTGAAAACCGAATCCATTCATACACTTAATCATCTGAAATGTTGACCTATTCATATACTGCACTTTGATTTTTATACCATTTATATAGAATCTTCTCTTCCCTGTTTGCATACATGTTTACAAATAAAACAATATATTTGTATTTCACACATTAATGTCTATTTATCTATCATCTTGCACAATGACACGCGTTTACAGACAGTACCACAAGACCAGATTTCGGAAAAAACTCAGCATTCTGAAATGACCTAGCAGTTTATTATTTTAACCCTGACATGTCAACAGTAATTGTTTTCTTGCATTTTAAACTGCTAATGTGGTAGATAAATTATTTTATAATACACTCTCTCCCGAGCCTAGTTGGTTTATACTAACTTATTGTGTACTTGCTGGCAGATTGAAGGAATATTAGCATGGAAGAAAAAGAACCCAAGGTTCATAGAACTTACTTTATTTTATTTTAGCATTCTGCAATGATAATAATAGAATAAACAAATAAGCAACACTGTTGGACATGATTGCAAATTCAATACTGGCATATCATGAGAGAGACCATCGTATTTATCCCAAATAGTTGGACACCTTTACTTCTTTACCATACATATCCTAAAATTATAACAAGTACAATTTACTACCTGTTGATGGGTCTAAAAACTGCTGGAGTAGCAAACAGTGTAACAGATCAGATGCCGTATTATGCTGCATCTGATCTGGGTCAACACTGTTTGTTCAAGCCTGTCTTTCCAAGCTTTAGGGTAAGCGTGGTATATTATGGCATGTCTCGCAGCATAGATTCAGATCAGTCTGTGCATCCATGTTGCTGTATACGCTGATCATAGGATCTGACCAAGGACAACCAGCACTATTTTTTATTTAAACACTATTTTATTTGTATAAACCTTTACAGAAAATACATAAACAGAATGATTGGATTCCGATCGGTACAATTTTAGCTATTTTTGATCTACAAAGTGCCCCCATACTTCCTACCAAGTTTCAAGTCAGTTGTCATTTCCGTTCAGGAGAGATTTTCATGATGGTAGCCATGATGGCCAGCTTGGATTTCCGATCGAAAAAATATTTTAGCTATTTTTAGCTCACCTGTCACATAGTGACAAGGTGAGTTTTTGTGAGCACATTTTGTCCGTCGTGCGTGCGTGCCTGCATCCAACCACCGCTCTGACGAATGTTTACTTGTGTGTTTTAAAATAATGGACACTTCAGTGTATTTCAATGGGATTTATTCCGTAGACATGGGATTTATTCCGTAGACACAAACTGACTGATTTCCGTGCGTCCGTCCATAAACAATTTCTTCAAACTACATCTCCTCCTAAACCACTGATTGGCTTTTGACCAAATTTAACAGGAATGATCCTTGGTTGGTCCTCTTTCAAAGTTGTTGAAACGGTTCTGATCCATTGCATATCTAGGTCACAGGAACTAAAATAGATTTGTTTAACTGAAAACTGAAAAAAATCTCCTGATCTGAAACCAGAAGGCCCAGGTCTTTGATATTTGGTATATAGCTTCTTCTAATGGATCTCTACCAAAGTTGTTAATTATAGCCCTGGGTTCAAAATTGGCTCCGCGTCGGGGGTCACTTGTTTTACATAGACCCATACAGGGAAAAACTTTAAAAATCTTGTCTTAAAACGTAAAGCTCAGGCCTCTGATATAGCTTCAGCTAGTGGACCTCTACCAAGATCGTTCAAGTTATCACCCTCCCGCCCTGGGGCCGACATGTTTTACACAGACTTATATAGAGACAACCTCAAAAAATCTTATCTGAAACCAGAAGGCCTGGGTCTTTGATATTTGGTACATAGCTTCACCTAGTAGACCACTGCCAAATTTGTTCAAATTATAGCCCTGAGGCCAAAAATGGCTTATACAGGAAAAAAACTTAAAAAATCGTCTTTTCTGAAAGTGCCTTTGATATTTGGTATGTAGCATTGCCTAAAGGTCTGCTAATAAGAGTGTTCCAATTATGACCCTGGGGTGAAAAGAGGCCCCACCCAGGAGTGGGGGTGGGGATGGGGGCTAAGGTCACTTGTTTTACATAGAGCAAAAGGCCATTGGCAATGATGAAGCTTAGGGCTACCAAACAAATAGGGAGGATGGGCCTGAAGAGTAGGTGACCTTTAAGTCAAAGGTCAAGGTCACTTGACCTTTAGTATCAAAAAGGCTTATAATTCTGCAATGCTTATGGTTAGGACCCTCAAACTTAGTAGACATGTTGGTCCCCACCAGTAGATGATCCTGAGGGCAAAATTCAATGTCACCAGGACCTTTAGTACTTAAAAGCTTGATAACTTGACAATGCTTGGGGCTAGGACCCACAAACTTAGAAGGGATGTTGGTCCTCACCAGTAGATGACACCGAGGACAAGGTTATGGTCATGGTCACCATAACCTTTAATACTAAAAAGTTAATAATTCAGCAGTGCTAGAGGCTAGAACCCTTGAACAGATGGGATGTTGGTCCTGACCAGTAGATGACTCTAATGGCAAAGGTCAAGATCACAGTAACCTCTAGTACTAAACAAGCTTATAACTCAGCAGTGCTTTGGGCTAGGACCCTCAATCCTAGTAAGGATGTTTATTCTGACCAGAAGATGACCCTGAGGGCAAAGGTCATGGACAGGGTCACCATGACCTTCAGAACCGCATCCCTGTTAGCAATGCTATGTATAACATGATTCAGGTCAGAGATACAGGGCCATGATGGCCCTCTTGTTGATCTACAAGTCACCCAGATGCATCCTACCAAATTTCGAGTCAGCTGCCCTTTCTGTTCAGGAGAAGAAGCCCAAACTAGATTTGCAAGATGACCGTGAGGGAAAATGTCATGGTCAGGGTCACCATGACCTTAAGAACCGCAGCCCTGTTAGCAATGCTAGCTATGTATAACATGATTCAGGTCAGGGATATAGAGCCATGATGGCCCTCTTGTTGATCTTCGAGTCACCCAGATGCTTCCTACCAAATTTCGAGTCAATTGGCCTTTCTGTTCAGGAGAAGAAGCGAAAAATATATTTTCAAATGGTGGTCATGACATGATGGAGGCCATCTTTGGTTTCAGATCAGAACAATTTTAACTATTTTTTGTTCTACAGTTTCAAACAGATACTTCCTACCAAGTGTCTGGTCAATTGGCCGAGGGGTGAAGGCAATCTTTTTGACGTTTATTTCAAAACAAATTGTTGATGACGTGCGACGGACATTGACTGACCACAGTAGCTTACATTGATCACTGGTGATCTAAAACGCGAATGTACGAGGAGTGATCCAAAATAATTGCTCACTGTGTCATTGCTGGATATCGACGTGCAACTTGAAACAAATCAATGCATACTTGTATAGCGATATTTAATACCTACACAATAAATCTGATTGAAAGATAAACAGTTTGCCATTTCAATACACGCAATTTTCGACTACTATAGCAAAAAATGGTTGGTAAAAGTGTTGCCAAGAAGGAGGAAATACAGGCCTTTATAAAAGCTTGCTCTAAGATAGGTTGTTCATTGACACAAATATTTGCTGAAATTTCTGTTGTTTATGGATCTACTAATGTGTCTCATGACGCAGTTCGTAGATGGAAAAAGAAATTAGATTCTGGGTTAGAGTTGATCGAAAATGCACCCAAATCAGAAATGCCAAAGTTTACATCTTGTGACGAAATTGTATCTAAAGTAAAAGAAATTGTTAAAAGATAAGCTAGGTATACATTACGTGATAAACCAACTTGAATGTTTTTGGTATCTCGCCATCGTCCACTACATTCTTAAGAATATCTTGAATTTTAGAAAGATTTCTGCTAGGTGGGTGCCTCATTTGTTGACTGATGGTCAAACGAAGCAGAGAGATAAAATAGCCAAACAAATGCTCAAAATATTACTAAACTTTGATGAAAAGAAGTTTGCAAATGTTGTCACTGGCGGTGAAACTTGGGTTCATTATTCTGAACCTGTTAGGAAGGTTAGCAATAAAATATGTGCCACCAACAGCTAAAGACTAGTAATTGCCAAACGCAAATTAAGTCCACAATCTTCTTCTCTGGTGAATGTGATGTAATATAGGTGCCAGTGAAAAAGGGTAATAGCATTACTTGAAAATACTAAAAAGCTGTGGTATTGAAGAAATTGAAACAATACTATCGGATATGGTGCAAGTCAAGAGTTCAAAAGATGTCCGACTTCAACATGATAATGCACCGTCTTCATTTTTTTTTTGTCCCCCGCCTTTTCGAAGAAAAGCGGAGGGACACTGTTTTTGGTTTTCCGTGGGGCATGGTGCCGAATTTTTAGTAGGTACTTTGTCCCCTTAACTCCTTCCACAGTTTTTGTCCGATCCTTTTGAAACTTTACAGGTGTTTTAAGGATGGTCTGAAGATGTGCATGTGGTTTTTTCAGAATCATGAAATTATTTTTTATCCCTTTTTACACATGTTGAACTTAGACATTTTTTTAGTTCTAATATTACAGAAGTCTATAGGGAGTAGGTACCTTGTCCCCTTAACTCCTTCCACAGTTTTTGTCCGATCCTTTTGAAACTTTACATGGGCTTTTAGGATGGCCTGAAGATATGCATGTGGTTTTTTTCAGAATCCTGAAGTAATTTTTTATTACTTTTTCCGCATTTTTAACTTAGACATTTTGCGGGCCCCCGTAGCCTAGTGGATAAGAGAGTTGACTCTTAATCCATTAGGTTTCTCACCGCTGTGGTTCGAGCCTAGCTCGGGTCATATGTGGGAAAGCCAAGTTCTGCTTACGGATGGTCAGGTGGTTTTTCTCCGGGTACTCCGGTTTTCGCCCACCTTCGATGAACGATCGGCTCGATATAAGTGAAATATTCTTGAAAGGGCCGTAAAACCCAAGTCAAAAAAAAAAAAAAAAAAAAAACTTAGACATTTTCTGAGTTCTAAGACTTTAACAGAAGTGTATAGGGAGCAGGTACCTTGTCCCCTTAACTCCTCCCACAGTTTTTGACCGATCCTTTTGAAACTTTACAGGTGCTTTAAGGATGGTCTGAAGATATGCATGTGTTTTTTTCAGAATCCTGAAATTATTTTTTATTACTTTTTTTTACATTTTTAACTTAGACATTTTTTGAGTTCTAATATTACAAAAGTCTATAGGGAGTAGGTACCTTGTCCCCTTAACTCCTCCCACAGTTTTTGGCCGATCCTTTTGAAACTTTACGTGGGCTTTAAGGATGGCCTGAAGATATGCAGGTGGATTTTTCAAAATCCTGAAATAAATTTTTATTACTTTTTCCGCATTTTTAATTTAGACATTTTTTGAGTTCTAATATTACAGAAGTGTATAGGGTGCAGGTACCTTGTCCCCTTAACTCCTCCCACAGTTTTTGTCTGATCCTTTTGAAACTTTATAAGGGCTTTTAGGATGGCCTGAAGATATGCATGTGTTTTTTTCAGAATCCTGAAGTATTTTTTTATTACTTTTTTCCACATTTTTAACTTAGACATTTTTTGAGTTCTAATACTACAGAAGCGTATAGGGAGTAGGTACCTTGACCCCGTAACTCCTACCACAGTTTTAAGCCGATCCTTTTGAAACTTTACAGGTGCTTTAAGGATGGTCTGAAGATATGCATGTGGTTTTTCAGAATCTTGAAATTATTTTTTATCACTGGTTTCCTGCTTCAATATTTAGGTAAGTGATACAGGACCAATGGTCCTCTGGTTAACTTTACCATTTTTAACACCTCAAATAAAAATAAGGCGGGGGACATAAATTCCCCATGGAATTTGCTTGTTTTTTGTTGTTGTTTTTTTCGCTAAAAAAGCAGGTAACAGTTTTACCACACCTCCTTTATTCAAGGAAAGTGTTTTTTTCTTATTCACCTGATCTTGCTCCTTGTGACTTCTTTCTTTTTTCCGAAACTGAAATCAGGGTATGCGTCACCGTTAAGCCAGTGCTAGGGGGCATATGCAAATTTTGCAAACAACAGTGCTGTATAGTCTTGATAAAATCGAGTTTCTGATTTTCATTCTTTTATGTGTTCTTTGTTTTCCAAAGGCAACATTTTATTTTATTCAAGGCAGGAAACTAGATATCTAATATGAGCTAAGGTCTTGTAGGGTATAAAAATCCCTTCCTGCAGTCACAATCAGAATAAGCAGAAAAACACTCACTAGAAATGACATTTAATTTTATTACTATTATTATTATTATTATTATAAATGATTCCTCTTTCTTCTATTGCGTCTTCTTATTTCTATTACTATTATTATCCATATTTGTTAAAGCAATGCCACAAGAAAAGGGTTTTGTCATATAATTATGTGAAATCAAGGCCCAGACCACCTTAAACTTCTGCACAGTCTGATCTGGGCCATACACTGATCCACGTAGAATTGTTGAGACTGTAGAATATACCAACAAAACGAGATTGTCCTGATGAGTATGTACTGATCCTTCGCTGTTCGCATATATGAAAAAAATGTTTTCATTGCCTAGCTACTTTCTTAGTGTGATAATAATTATCAGCATTAATAAATGAAATATAGTTAGGCCTAAAATAAACAAGAGGCAGGCCCATGGGCCATGATTCGCTCACCTGAGCAAATCGGCCATTGCATATCTGCAGATGCCATGCAAAATTCTTCCAGTATTGCCACAGCAAGAGGACAGGAATTTGACTGTGCCCTTAAAAGGTTGAAAGTCATCCTAGGATCATCATTTGAATATATTTGGTAGACCTTGCGTCCCCGATGCTATATACCAAGACTCAGCTTCATAGCTTTCTTGATTCTGGAGAACAGGATTTTTAAGAAATGACATGGTGCCCATCTTGTTTAATAGTGCAGAACTATTTGAACAAAATTGCCATACCCCTTTGACAGAAAGCCAATGTGAAGTCTGGTGAAAATTGGTCAGAGGAAAAGACATTTAAAGATAACACGAGTTTATACATATATATACTAGCCCAGAGGCAAGGCAGATAACTGCCCCCTACCCCCATGGTAAGTTCCAGCCGTTAGTCTTTAATACGTTCTGAAACAATGATGTTTCAAAAATCTGCTTGGAGATACAAATTAGACCTTGCCAGAAAAAAGTCATCCAAAGATCACCATCTGATCAAATTTGGTAGACCTAGTCCCTGATGCTATATCCAAAGATTCAGCCTCGAAGCTTTCTTAGTTCTGGAGAGGAAAAAGGTTTTTTTTACCATATATGGGCATGATGGCCATCTTGTATAATGATGGAACCATTGAACAAATTGACAAGAGCTCTTCAACAGAAGGCCCCATGTGAAATTGGTGAAAATTGGGCAAGTAGTTTCAGAGAAGAAGACCTTTAAAGAGTACAGAATTTTATACTTGGATATAGCCCAGTGGCAAGGGGAGATAATTCACGGGGGATGAAATTTTGATCGTTACTAAAAAGTTTTACTTCATTGAAAATTTCAGCCAATAGTCTTTAATACATTTTGAGAAGACGATTTTTCAACATTTTCCCCATACAAAAGTATGGGAACACAAATTTGACCTTACAAAGGTCAAAGATAATACAGTAAAACCTCAATAATTCAAACTTCAATAATTCAAAATTCTCAGTAATTCAAAATCATTGTGAAGTCCCGATTTAAATATATGTATGCATTTTAACCCTCAATTATTCAAAGTCTCAATAATTCAAACAAAATTGTTTGGTCCCTTGGACTTTGAATTATCGAGGTTCCACTGTACTAGGATATTCATTGAACAAACTTGGTAGACCTTGAGTCACTGATGCTATATGATGATTCAGTCTCAAAGCTTGCTTGATTCTGTAGAAGAAGTTTTTTCTAAGTGTTTTTTACCTTATATGGGCATGGCGGACATCTTACTTAACGGACCGTGACCATTTGTATAAATTTTCAATTCCCTTTTAACACAAGGGTCCGCATATAGTTTGAAAAAAATGCCAAATGGTTTCAGGGAAGAAGACGTTTAAAGATTATATAATTTTATGCATGTATATAGCCCAGGGACAAGGGCAAATAGTCCTGGGGGACAACAGTTTCATTATAACTACAAGGATTTGCTACTTTGATCATACATTGTAAATTTCAGCCATTAGCCATTAAAACATTTTTGTTTCAATGTTTTCCCACAGGGACGCAATTTTTACCTGGCTATAGAAAGATCAAAGGTCAACCTAGGGTCATTATTAGAACAAATTTGGTAGCCATTGAGCCCCCAATGCAACATACCGAAATTCAGCATCAAAGCTTTCATGGTTCTAGAAAAGAAGAGTTTTAAGTGTTTTGCCCATATATGGGCATGGCGGCCATCTTACTTAACCGGTCATGACCATTTGCATAAATTTTCAAACCCCCTTCAAGACAAGACTCTACATAAAGGTTGAGGAAAATTGGCCCAGCAATTTTAGAGAAGAAGACATTTCAAGATTAAACGATTTTATACATGTATATAGCCCAGGGGAAAGGGGCAGATAATCCTTTGGGGGGGGGGGGGGGGGGGGCAAATTTTTTTTATTGTAACTGAAAGGATTTGCTACTTTGATTATAAAGTGTAAGTTTCAGCCATTAGTCTTCAACAGATTTTGAGAAAATCATGTTTCAATATTTTACCCATACAAATTAATGCACAGGTAGGCAAATTTGATCTTGCCGTAAAAAGGTCAATAGTCAGCCTAGGGTCATCATTTGAACAAACTTGATAGACCTTGAGTTCCCGATGCTATACTCCAAGATTTTTAAGTGTTTTTACCATATATGGGCATGGCGGCCATCTTACTTAATGGACCATGACCATTTGTACAAATTTTCAAACCCCCCCCCCCCCTTAATTTAAGGCTCCGCATGAAGTGTGAAGAAATTTGGCCCAGGGGTTTCAGAGGAGAAGTCGTTCAAAGATGTGGACGGACAGACGGACGGACAGATCACGGACAGAGAGTGATCACAATAGCTCATCCTGAGCCTTAGGCTCAGGTGAGCTAAAAAGTGTGTATTTCAGGTAACCCAACTGTGCCTAATTTTTCACCACCGACCCTAAAGTTTTTAGATTTTATGGGGTGGATTTCCCTGTTCGGTCATATTGTTTTTCTATTAACTTCATATAAAAACTTTTAACAAAATAAAACTACAATGTATTTTCCAACCTACCGTCCCTATTTTAAAATTCCATGTAACCTGAAACACACATTTTTTTATTAGGCTTAATATAATGATAATAATAAAAAAGACTTTACTATTACTATTATTATTATTAATTTAATTATTTTAAAATATTTTTATTATTATTAGTAGTAGTAGTTGTTGTTGTAGTAGTGTTGGTGTCATCATGTGCTGCCAAATTCATTAAAAATAAATTGTGCAGACATCATGTTTTCTTTTTTTTTCCCCCTTTCCACTTACTTGGTCCAATCACAAAATCAAAAGTGAGAAAAAAACAACAACAACAAAAAAAAAACACACACACACACACACAATAAGAAGAAATTGGAATGAATTAATTATAAACTCTGTACACCATGAAAATATTTTATATCAGCAAGTATATACAGCTCGGTATAGAATTGGGGGAAAGTTGACATTTGATATAGCTTGATGACAGATTTAATGGTTTTTAGCAGAGCCTTTTGTTTTGATTAAATTATCAAAGGTGATAAGACAGCAAGAGACGCTTGTGCAGAAATTTCACCATTTTTTGGTCTTGTGGGAAGGACTGTTTACACTAATTCAGTTGTCTAACCTAGTTATTTCTAGTGGACTCCTCTATCCATATCACTTCGAGGAGTCTATTGTTTGAAAAGTAGGGCCTTTCATACAGCAATCAAGCCACCCCTCCCTCCCCTCCCACGAGGCTGTCACAACTGTCGTATTGTAGGTTTCTGTCGTGCGCTGGCTCATTTTTGAAAAATAAAATTATTTCTCAGAGACTGCTAGGGCAAACGATTCACAAGAAAAGTCAAGCCTTATTTTTTTCTGAAAACCACACACACACACACACACACACACACACACACACACACACACACACACACACACACACACATGTCGTCTGCTGCAGTTGTGATAAGCGCTTTAAGGGTTTGATACAAGAAAAGATGTCTTACAGTATATTCAAGAACTGGAAAAAAAACTAACATGCTAGTCTGCACAAGTACACTCTGACCAGGGTCTTCGTTTCAGATGGTCTAGAAGCGAAGCCCTATAACCGCTGTCTGCCCAGTAAACATTCTTTATAAATCTATAGCGGGCCGTTATCGGCCCGTCAGGGTAGCTGACGGGCCGATAACGGACAGCTATAGATTTATAAAGAATGCTAGCTGGGTGATCTTCTCCATTTTTCGTGTTTGCAGTCTACACTATTGCGAATAGCAGCCTGGTCACAGTTCCATCATGCTCCTTTTTATTTGACGCAGGTTAATTAATGCTCAGCATGTTGAGAACAAATTTCAACAGACAGCATTTTGACTGAGCATTTTGAAATAGTTTTCTTATTTTTTTTCCAGAAAATAGGGGTTTATATTATATGCAAATTGTCTCCTTGCATGAAATATCAAACCCTGCTTTGTGGGAAAAAAATAAGAAAAATATCATCAGTTTGTCGTCTGCTGAAAATGCCCACAGAATCGTAAAGGTTAAATTTGCTTACCTCACCCTTCCCGTCAAATGCCTCATTTATCATTTTGTCACTTTTCACCTTTTGCACTACTTTTTCTGCATTTGATGCACGCAATAATTCACATGGAACGAGAATGTAAAAGTTTGAAACTATTTGATGTCAGCAACTTCAGCCCTCGTTCACCGTGGTTGCATTTATGTGTCAGCAGGTGACGTTTTTCCTTTTCTTGGTAAAAGGGCTGCTATTTTATGCTAATCGCATCCTTTGTATACGACGAAATGCGTGACAGAAATGTCAAGCCTTATTTTCCGTGAAAACGTACGTAAAATATTTGTCATTTGTCGTCTGCAGATTTTGTAGTCTGTTTACTAAGATAAGCTTAAGTGAACAGTCATAGAAAGATTGACAGACACACCGCCGTTATTTCGCCAAGGGAGATAACATTGCAGACAGGAGGTTCTCTAGTATATTAACTTTTCAAAACTGGGGTCTACTCTTAAAGGTAAGAAGTTTGCTCCCTATGGGAGCAAACTTCTTTCCTTTTAGAGTAGCCCCTAAGAGTTGGAAGCAAGTGTTTCTCCCCGTCAGAGTTATTTTTCTTGGATATGTATCCATTCCCCCTTAAGGCGCCTCTGAAGAAAACCGCCATTACTATTATGCGAAAAGAAATAGCCCTGACCAGTTTGTGCAGCCTTGACAGACTCTTCACTGTTCGCACATACAGTATAAGAATCTTGAGAAAAGAAAACGAAGATTATGGTCAGCCTGTGCAGGTGTCCGATTCGGGATATCCAGATAACAGTTTTTCATGTACTTTGCAGAATAATTCGGGCGTGAAATGTGAACAACCTAAATACACAGTAGTGACATGGTAACGCCACGGGATTTGTTTGTGTTGAGGTTTTACGGTCCAGTCAACCCAGTGGGGTCATATCGAGCGCTGTCGGTTTACCTAACCACACGTTTACTGGGCAGGCTTAGTCCTCTAGGCGGTTAACCAGTATTGTGCACATTCTTTCGCCAGAAACTGACAACTGCCCTTCTTGAATCAGCGGGAGGCAGAGAATGACCGTAGAAAATATTTCATGATCAATCTCCACGAAAGAATGTTGCTGACCTCGGCTGGGTTGAACCCGCGACCTCCTGGTCTCCAGTCGGACGCGCATCTAACTGAGCCTGGATGGAAGTGATGCTTAACGCTTAGCATGGTTAAATATTTTTGCTCCCCCTCACTCCCCTCCCCCCCACCCCCACACACATACACATATCAGGCGGGGGGTATATTGTTTCGGCGCGGATCCCTTTTGTGTCGGCATTGGCGTCGGCGTCACACTGTCTTGTCTGCAAAATATCTTGTGAACCAGTGGTTGGATTCTTATCAAATTTGTATGTTTATATAGTTGGGACATAGCAAAGAACTGATTAGATATTAGAGACCTTGACTTAATTTTCAAGGTAACAGCAGTAGAAAAAAGGAAAATTCTGTGACACTTTTTGCTTGACTTAATATTCAAGGCAACAGCAGTAGAAAAAAAGGAAAATTCTGTGACACTTTCTTGTCCGCATAATATCTTTTGAACCAGCGGTTGGATTCTTACCAAATTTGCATGTTTAAATAGTTGGGACATAGCAAAGAACTGATTAGATTTTAGAGACCTTGACTTAATTTTCAAGATAACAGCAGTAGAAAAAAGGAAAATTCTGTGACACTTTCTTATCCGCACAATATGTTTTGAACCAGTGGTTGGATTCTTAGCAAAACTTCAAGAAAATATAATTGGGACATAACTAAGCTTTGACTTGATTTTGGTGCGCTCGATCTAATTTTCAAGGTCACAGCAGAAGGAAAGCTGAAAATTCATGGCTGGGGGACATCTGCTTTCTCTGAAAATACTGTTATTAGCTTTTACTTTTCCAAGATGGTAGGCTTTGACATTTTAAGCAAACTATCTTATGAGGAGGCAATTTGCATGGAATGGCAAAGCCTATTGTTCATATTATTGTCATAGCTTGTTTTCTTTGGTCCGGGCATTTTGTAAGCCTTAATTGCTGGTCTTGTCGAGACTTGGAGCTCAGTCTTCTCTCTAACGATTCCTTCTGTGACATCTGCGAACAGGCTGTGTACAATGACTCTGTGATCCCCTTCATGATTTGCTAAGGCATCGACCATTGTCCTTTCAAAGATCATGTTGCAAAGTGTCGGTGATAAAAACATCCTTACATGTATCTCGCTCTAGCAGTGGTCCTGAACCACTTACCTGCGGTGCCACTGAACAGGACTGCACTACTGGCTTTATTGCATCACGTAAACATGTCTCTATAATTCTGACACGATTAAACCCCACTTATGTATAATAAAACTGGGGGTTTACAGTATAGATTATTTTTCTTATTTCTGCTCAAAAACATAGATTGTGGGTACGCGTTAGAACCGCCTCGCCGAGGCGGTTCTAACGAGTACCCACAATTCATATTTTGAGCAGAAATATGTAAAAAATCAGATTTGTTTATCCGAAAATTTTCAGTTTTTTTTGGTGGTAAAATATCAGTATATTTGAATAGGCATGTTTTCGTAATGTACAGCCACTCAATGACATGGGCCAGGTTGGCATTTATGTTATATTTCTCATAGCTGACCATAACTCTTCAGTTTTCCTTTTGGTCGATCAAAGGCAGAGCTTCTTTGTTTCTACGTCTGTGATCTCGGGAGGGCTAAGCTTCATTATTGTGACATTTACTAGGTATCTTCACATAAGAGCCAGCGCATGACAAAACCTACAAAATGGCATATGCACTCAGCAAAGACTAAGACCAGCCTGGGCATCCGCCCAGGCTGATCAGAGTCTTCGCTGTCCGCATGAAGAAAGCTTGGGTCCTTAGCTACCCACTGAGCTCAAAGCGAAGACTCTGATCAGACTGGGTGGATGCCCAGGCTGATCTGAGTCTTTACGTGGCGCACATGCCATTTTGTAGGTTTTGTCATGCGCTGACTCAATTCTTTTTTTTTTTTTATGTCACATACTGTCTAGCTTTCTTGAAGTCTATGAAGATATTACAAAAAACTTGCTTTTGTCGAAGATTTCCCTCGCCCAAATATTTCCTCACGATTACTTCTCTCTGCTCGGAAGCCTGCTTGTTCTTCAGTGATGACCTCTTCTGCCTGGAGCTGAAGTCTATAGAAGAAGTACCTTGTGACTGGCTAATAAGAGTCGCGGTTCGATAGTTCTAGCACTGCTGTAAGTGTCTTTTCTTTGAAGTATAATCACACAGTCCATTGGGTATAGGCAGGCCATTCTCATGCTTTCCATATCTTGTTACAGATTGCCCACTAAACACAAAATGTCGTGATAATGTTTTGACGTCGCTGTCACGTTATGACGTCGCAGAGACGTCGAAACGGCGTTATTTCGACGTTTCGTGTTTGCTGGATGACGTCATGCCATCGATAGTTTCCTTTACAGCTTGAACTCCGGCGTATTTTTCCTTCTCCAGTGCCTTGATGGCTGCTTCAACTTCTTCGCGAAGGATTGGGCAGTAGTTGTCAGCTGAACTTGTTAGACACCCCAGTATTGCCACATCTCTATCAGTTTTCTGATTGCAAATCAACCAGCTCCCTCTTCCCCAACGAGGTGTTCGTGTCAGTCAGGACCCACAAACCACAACAATAAGACAAAAAAAAAAAAAAAAAAACAGGACAAAACAAGAAAAAAAGGCCCGCCGCTTGCAGTTACAAGCCCGCGAAAGAACGAACAATGATAGAACCACCGCCTTAGAACGATCGGTAAAAGAATACTACTGGGTGGTTTGGGTAGGGATGGGGTGGAGGTAAATATTTATTTTGCCTGTAATGTAAAACACAAATAAACAAATCACAAACAGAAAAAAAAACAACAACAAAAAGAAAAAAAAATGAAAAAAGCAAACTCGAGTATGCCTTCTGTTTCTTTCCTCTTGTGATTTGTTTGTTTTGTTAGTTTAAACGCTTATTTCATGTACAATATTAACATACAGTGATTCGCTATCTCGACCACGCTTATCTCGAATAACCGCTTATCTCGAAGTGAAATTCTGGTCCCTGCCTAAACACGAAAATCTAACAGCATGTAAAAAAAAATGTGGAAAAAGAAGAGAAGAGCAATTTGTCCTCTTTTCCACATTTTCAATATATCTCTAACCTCAAGAGTCCAATTACACATGTATTTCTTAAATGTGGTTAATCGAATTAGTTTTTCCTCAATCCTGCAAATCTGGTATGTCGAAGTACGGATATCTCGAAGTATTTAAGAGAGTCCCTTGGGATTCGAGATAACGAGAGTCGACTGTATTTGAACATTTTCAAGATATGTGTTATTATATACTGAAAGGAAAAAGAAACGCACGGTAAATTTTATTCCTAAATTTCATTCAAGTTTGAAAGTTTGTTAAATATTTTACTATGATTACAAAACGGTACATGTATGGAACAAAAGTCCAAATTTCATTGGTTTGTGATCAACAAGTCTCGAGTTATTGAAGTTCATTGGTAGCTACCCCCCAAATCTTGAAATCAAAATCAAACTGAAAATCAATATCGGATGTGCCCCCCTCTTGCTGCCGTTGCTGCCCTAATTCTCCTTTGGATAGAGTTAACCAAAGCATTGACAGTTCGCATCGGGATGTTATTCCATTCATCGATCAACGCATTCCTTAGTTGTGCGAGAGTTGCGGGGGGATTTCGGCGCTTCCTAACCCTTCTGTCCAGCTCATCCCACATGTGCTCTATTGGGGTCAAATCTGGACTGTACGGTGGCCATGCTAGTGGTGCGATGTTATTGTTTGCCAGGAAATCCTGACAAACTTGGGCAACACGTGGTCGGGCATTGTCCTGCTGCAGAATCAGATTACGTTGTTGCACAAGCGGGACTGCAACAGGACGCAAGATCTCATCCCTATACCTTACTGCGGTCATATTGCCCGCAACAATAATCAACTGTGATTTTATCCCGTGAGCAATGCCTCCCCAGACCATAACGGAGCCACCCCCAAACCGATCCCGTTCGACAACACAGGCGTCGGCAAAGCGTTCTCCGCGACGTCGGTACACACGACGTCGACCATCTGCGCGACAGAGAGTGAACCTAGACTCGTCCGTAAAAAGAACTCGTCTCCACTGCCTCATCGGAAATAGCCTGGGCGCATGCGCCGTCAGCCACGCCATACGACGCAACCTACGTGCCTGGGTCAGAGGCAGACCAACGTATGGACGACGAGCTCGAAGACTAATCTCACGCAATCGACTTCCAACAGTCTTCGGAGAAATTTGTCGATTATGCGTACCTACTGTATTAAGGGCAGTTTCGGTAGCAGTGAGATGACGAGTCCGCAAATGTGCCAGACGGATTGTCCTGTCTTGACGTCGCGACGTCACGCGTGGACGCCCAGACCGCGGTCGGTCTGCTAAATGCCCTGTCTCCCTTAAACGTCTAACAAGACGTTCAATTGTTGAGACGTTAACCCCAAAAAGATTGGCAACTTGCTGTTGCCTCTGACCCTGCATCAGCAACGCAATTGTCCTACCCCTCTGAACATCAGTCAATCGTACCATGATTGAAAAAAGGTTCAAAGTAGCGTAAAAATGAAAAGAAAAATCGGTAAAAGAGTCGAAGAGCGTTGTGTATCGTTGGAGTGTACCAAATGGTGTGAGGAAATCTTGTGCTGACGGTTTAAACATGCCTGTTTTGCACGAAATATTGGCTTTCCGTATTGTCCGTGCAATGCACTGTGTAATGCACGGTTGAATAATTTCACACACTGGGTAGATAGCACATCGACTAAAGACTCGTATACCCGCGGTTCACATTCACAGGACAATCTGTAAAATTGTATGGCTATAGTAAACACCGTAAAAAATGGTTAAAATAAGAAGGAAAAAAACTCTACCCTGCGTTTCTTTTTCCTTTCAGTATACAATGGGATTAAGAAGACAATCAATTGACTTATGAAGTGCGTCTCCTATATGTGTTTTGTTTGTCTCTTTGCGAACCGAACATCTTTAAGACTATGCGTCAGTATAAATCAATTAAAATCCTGCGATAGTTTTTACAACTGATCATTCCATTGCGGTAGCTCTGGTGTTAAACGTCCTTTGTGTGTCTGTGTGGCTGCTCGCTGCGATTTTTATTTCTTTTTTTTTTTTTTTTTTTTTTCTTTTTTGCGTGTTTTGTCTCGTTGGGGGAGAGGAAGCTGATTTGTTTGTTTTTCGTTGGTTTGTAACGTGTGTGCTGTCCGTTCTTATTAATTAACTCTTCCTTTTGATGTCATTTGTATGCTAAGGTCTGTCATTGTGTTTCATCCGAGACATTTACTCCTCCAGTATTGTTCTTGCAATTCTAATATCGTTGCGACTCTCAATAAGTACATCCTCTTTGCTTACTATTGTGTTTACTTTGGTCATGCTGTCTTGTATCGAAGATAGCATTTAACTTGCTGTCCACTTTGTTCCTCTGTTTTTCATTGTCTGTTCTTGCGATATTTTTGTATTTTGTATTTATGCTTGGAGCTGCCCCAGGATAAATGAATGAGGTAAGATATCCATAAAACCAGATTTAAGCCCACCAAAATGTTTACTGCTAAGAAACGTCGTTAGAATTGTTGCGATAAATGCCTTGTTTCTAGCCAAGGAAAGTAGTAAGAACTATTGCAATGAATACCTTTTATCCAGCTAAGGAATGTCATTAAAAATGTTGCAACGTATGCCTTGTGTCCAACCATGAAATGCTATTGGAATTGTTGTGATGAATATCTTGTATCTTGCCATGGCATCTTTCTAGAATCGTTCCGATTAATGCTTCGTATGCAGCCAAGGAATGTCCCTTAGGGAGCGAATTCATTCCTTTTAGGATAAATCCTTTTACAGAAGGGATCTGCTATGCAGGAACAAACTGGATATATTGGATATAAACTGGATATAAACAAGTTGTCTCTCTTGGAACAAATGACATAATTTACCAAGTGTAACCAGTCCACGCTACGTATATCTGAACACCAAAACCATAACTTCGCTATTCAGCAGTTTACTCTTTAATAAACATAACGAAACCAAGCCTATTCAAATATACTGAAAATTCTACCGCAAAAAAAAAAAAAAGTGAAAATTTTCAGGTAAAAATTCTTATATTTTTCATATTTCTACTCAAAACACAGATTGTGGGTACTCGTTAGAACCGCCTCGACGAGTATCTACAATTTATGTTTTTGAGCAGAAATAAGAAAAATAATGCATACCCAAAGTGGGATTTAACATTATATAGGCATGTTTTCGTGATGACATAATATGCAACAAAGGGTCATGCACAAGTTGGATAATCTAAGAGAACTAACTCGTACTGAGTGTTTGTCCAGATACGCTCTGGAATTATCGCTCCTAACACCGTCTCCTGTGTTGGAAAAAGCTAACTCCCTGATGAAACAGCACAAATGCGCATGCTGATCTGGGTTTTTGCTGTTCACATATGCATAAAGCCTCTTTTTGTATAATGTACCTTGAGGCTTACGATCCAGCCATATTCCGATTGGCATAGGAAAAGTAATGAACTGCAACTTCTAGATATTAAATCTTTAGTATGCATCATTTAATAGTTCATTTACTGAGATTTTAGTCAGAAGAATTTATACGAGGCATGTAAATCTTAAGGGTAATAGGTACACTTTCAAAGGAGATAACTATTTCAAAATTGTTTTGCGCTTTCGTCGTTAGCATTTATTAACCCTTGTCATGCTGAATAAATTAAAAGGCCACGCCCACTTCTAAATGTCAGCCAATCAGATGCCTTGATCGAGGTTGTTGACATAAATCCATAAACTGAATGGCAAACAGTGCAGATCTAGATCAGTTGGCTTCTTCAGAAGCCAACTGATCTGGATCTACACTGTTTGCAAAGGCAGTGTATATCCGGGTTCAGCAGGACAAGGGTTAAAACATACTACATAAAGACAGAATTATAACAACTGGCTGGAAAGTCACAAAGTCAAGAATACATTTTTTCTACCAAATGTGTTCGTAAAAAAGTACATAAAGTTACAAGAGAAAGATAAAAAATAAACAAAATCTTAAACTAGGTCTGTGTACTGCTTGTATGATTCACGCTGAGAAAGTGAAGAAAGCAACTTTTATACGATAAAATTGACTATATGCTTGGCAGAAAAGTATCTACTTGCCATGGCCTCATGACCAGGTTAGTGATGGTCTTAAAATAGCATTCCTTTAAAGTTTTTTTTTATAGGTTGACTGAACTAATATTATATGAAAGGATTTTATTTTTACGGACTATATCGATGTGTAAACACCGACGAATCCATCAAGATAACATACCTACATAATTTTGACCTCCATAAACCCCACGTTTATATAATAAAACTGGGATTTACAGGGGTATACATTATTTTTCTTATTCATGCACAAAAACATAGATTGTGGTACTCGTTAAAACATAGATTGTGGTACTCGTTAGAACCGCCTTGGTGAGGCGGTTCTAACGAGTACCCACAATCTATGTTTTTGAGCAGAAATATGAAAATTATCAGAAGTTTTATCTGAAAGTTTTCAGTTTTTTGGTGGTGAAATTTTCAATACATTTGAATAGGCGTGTTTTCGTAATGACTCACAAGCTGAAGGACTTCATGTTCAGTTTGAGAGTTATTCAGTGGTATTTACACATTGATAAAATCCACAAAAGCTCATTCCATTTCTTATAGTTCTAAATTGATCACATAAATATGTACATTGAAAATATAAGTGAAATACATCACTTCAGAAATTTGCGTGAAAAAAAAAAAAAAAAAAAAAATAGTTCCGAGATACCTGCTCTGTGGGTTTATCGAAATATTAATGACATTTTAATATTGATTTTGACCAGTCAAATTGCGCTAAGCCTGCCAAGCTGGAATTGTTGGGGAATATTGTCCCAAGTTGAGATATCCTAATGCGAGCAACATCAACCAATATCAGAGAAATAAATCGTTTATAAAAATAGCTATATTAGTGCAATAACCCTTTATAAAATAGTTATAAATATATGCATCTTTTTTTTTTTTTTGTTCTTTATAGTCATTTTCAGGTGTTTAAGTCTTTTTCATTATCTAAAATTCAGTGCCTGCACAAATGCGCGACAAATTTTGGCGTAAAGTCATCGCCTTGTGACGTCATCAAAAGGAATGTCGTGTAACGGTAACATTTGAAGGCATCCGAGTAAATGTGCAAAATGGAGTGATATCTGCACGCTTGCTTCTCAGATTTTATCGCACCCTTTAATTATTCAAATTTTATAACTACATGTTGTTTTTGCATCAGACATCAGATCTGTCAGTTTTTTTTCTGGATCTGTTACCAGGCATTCTACATGCTTGAGCTGGGAGTCAAATCATTAAGATCCAGTCAACACGGTAAAGGTATTGTCGAGACGGCCATTTAACCTATTCTCAACAAGTCCTCGGAATGTTTCCCATCTTCGCCAGGGTATTCTACATATTCAGCAAATCATTCTAACAGGTAGGAATAGCGAAGCAAAATGCTCCGACTATAGCCGTGAGCTTGTTCCGACTATAACCGTGAGTTCGTTCCGCCTTCTGTGCTGTTATTGACTGTTCACTTTCTTCAGGCTTTTTGCCACCACTTCGTCTGTTTCTACATTTGATTTCAAACAGGAGCATTTTAATGAGAATGTAGGACAGAAGGGTAGATATTCAGATATTTTCCATTTGTTCAGGTATTTTTGTATAAGAGGTAGTTCGTAAATTTTCATAGCCTCAGAATGAGCTGGTGAGTCACTTTCGTCTAGCTTTCGCCACTTCTTGATTCCTCTCTCTTCATCTGTTCCTATAACAATAAATTCAAAAACTTTATTTGAGCGTCAACTGGAGAAAAGGTACTTTCTGACATGTGCGCCCAACGAAGACTCTGATCATGCAGATGCGCAGCCTGATCAGAGTCTTCGTTGTCCGCATGAAGAAACTTTGCATCCTTGGCTATCCAAAAAGCGCCCAGTAAAGATGCTGATCAGACTGCGCGAATACGCAGGCTGATCTGAATCTTCGCTGGGCGCTTATGTCCGCAGGTACGTTTTCTGAGATGCGGCTTATTTATTTAATTTCGGTTACACAGAAAGTTCGGTGATTTATTGATGCGTTCTCGAAGGCGAGTATGTTGGCATTTCCTTGTCATGCGTGGCGAAGGAAACCGGAGTACACGGAGAAACCACCAATCATGGATGGCCGACTGCTACCCTGCCACATGCCGACAGCTACCCTGCCATATGCCAGTTCCGGGAATCGAACAAGCGATAGGTAACAAGCGAATTACATATCTCAGCGCTAGCCAGTCTCCAAAATAATAATAATAATAATAATAATAATAGTAATAATGATGATGAATAAAAAAAATAAACAAAACAAAAATCTGATTTTAACTTTTAAATGAAAGAACTGTTATATATCACCAGTAAAATCTGTTAATTCTTAAAAACAGCCAGTTACAACAGCAGCAGACGAATCACTAGAAATATCCAACCTTATTTTCTTTAAAAAATGGTCTACTTTCTTATTACTATAGCTTCGACCAGTCCGGACTGCTGTCATACATGCTGCTGTCTGAGGTAAAAACTCATAAACAAAATTAAGAAATTAAAGCATTTTATCATGCATTTATTAAAAAAACAACATTTGCATATGTGATATTAACATGGCTTTCAAGCACATATCACTCTTGTGGAGTGCAAAAGGTGTGGTAATGTGTCACATGGGTGATAAGTTTTTTTTGCCGCGCCAAAAACCCATATCACCAGGTCACGTGGGTGATACGGCTTTTTTGCCCTATCACCACATTCGGAGCACTCGGCGGTCTTGCCTTTGACTCCGCATACGATATCAAATAGGCAAACTTGTCAGCAAGAAAAATGTATGATAAATAGATTATGATATGGTTATTTTCTGTCATGCCCCATATCAACCCTCGACCCATATTAGCCCTCGGGCCTTCGGAGTATGATATGAAAATTGCCATATAATATCTGTATGTACTACCTGGAATGGTATTATCAAGAACAAATCCCACCAATCCTCCAACGAACATGCTTGTACTTAGCAACACTGTTAAAATCTGATCAACCACCTCACTGCCTGGAAAACAACAATCAGGGCCCAATTGTTCAAAATTAACGATGTCGTTAGTTAACATATCGTTAAAACGTTGATCATTAAATATGGCATATACGCTCATATTTTTGCATTTGCAAAAGATGCTCAAATTTTTCAGCAAAACTACCTGTGAATTAGATATTGTACATACCAGAACAGTTAACATTTTGACTACTAAAGAGCTCGTTAAGCTAACGATGCTTTGAACAACTGGGCCCTGAATTAATTACGTAGCTAGAAATATTGAATGGTTAAAATCCGCGGAGCATGCGTACAGATTTCACTCCATTTCGGTACGCTTACTTGTTATTGTACACTTATTCGGATGCCTTCGAATGTAACCGTTACACCACGTAGCTCGGGGCAATGACGTCACACCAAAATCTGTCACGCGTTTGTGCAGGTTCTGAATTTTAAATAATAAAAATGCCTATTTTGAGGCTACAAAATAACTAAAATGATGCAAAATATTTATGGCTGTTTAATAGAAGGGTTATTGCACTGATATTGGTGAATATACTGGCCCGCGCTGTGATATCAAAGGACGCGAGCAAGCTCACATCCTTCGATAGATCTATCACTGCTCGGGACAGTAGGTGTTTTTCACCAATATCAGAACAATAACCATATGGTGGTACGTCGAATAACATTCTTTCAACAAGGGCATTTCGATCCTGTAGACCGAGACAGGTTATTTTGCAAACAGTGTAGATCCAGATGAGACGACTCATTATCAGATGAGACAGCTCATAATGAGCCGTCTCATCTGGATCTACACTGCTTGCCACTCCGGTCTGGATTTACGTCTACCATACCTATTTGTAAAAATGGACACATCCTAATTCTAAAGGGGTGAAAGGGTTGGCTGTAGCTGGACAGAAGCTGGAGTTGTATTCCCCCGTTATAGCAGAGGAAATTTAAACCTTCCTATCCAATTTGTTTAGACATATTATAGGGTTATTACACTGATATTGGTAAATATTGTTCCGGGCTGGGATATATAAATGGGATATATAGCACATGCTATTCTGTAGGAAATGTTGTATCCAGCTGTGTCCTTGCTCATTAATCAGTTATAAAATAACACAAAAATACCTGTTTTTATGTCTTTATTGTCTTTTAGCCATATTGGAAAACTAAGACCAAAGAATAAGGAAACCCCAAGGATGAATATATTTCTTGAAGAATTCATATCAATATACTGAAGGTTAGAAAGTCCCACGGCTGTTATCATACCTAGAAGAAAGGAGCATCTAGTGAAATTTACTAGTTTTAACCAATATACTAGCTTAAACCATTTTAGTCAGGAAACCCCTAAAACGGTAATTGGCAAACAGTGCAGACCCTGATCAGACGCCGCAAAACGCGGCGTCTGATCAGGGTCTCCTCTGTTTGCAACTAGTTTAGCCATTTTTAACTAGGAATGTCTAAATCACATAGCCTGACATACGTAAAACTGAAATTGGACTCGACCTATATATAGTGTGTGTGGATGGATGCGGGTGTGGGCCGGGGGGGTCTATGTTCAGTCTAAAATGGGCTAATTAACACTTGAGCAAACAAGGCTAGTGACTTATAACTAGGTTAGTCATAGTGACTGGTCAGCTAATATACTGATTTCATCTATTTATAACATTTCAGGTTTTGCCCTGTTCGTTGTCTTATTGTTGTGCTTAGTGAAACCTGTCTAGCGTCATGATCATCTTGTTGGGGAAGATGGCGCTGGTTGCATTGCTTTTTTTGGGGTTGTGTGGCGCGTGTTCTGTCTGTCAAGGTTTGTTGTATCTTCCTCTGGATGGCTTTGGTAAGCTATGTTCTGTGATTGTGGCTCTTCCTGCGTATGCTCTATACAGTCGACTCTCGTTATCTCGAATTCCAAGAGACTCTCTGAAATACTTCGAGATATCCGTACCTCGACATATCAGAATTGCAGAATTGAGGAAAAAATAAATCGAACAACCCCCGTAATTGGACTCTTGAAATTCGAGATACATTTGTATATTGAAAATATTGTGGAAAAGAGGAGAAATTGCTCCTAGGGCAATTTCTCCTCTTTTCCACAATATTTTGTTACCTGTTGTTAGAATTTCATGTTTAGGCAGGGACCAGATTTTCACTTCGAGATAAGCGGTTATTCGAGATAAGCGAGGTCGAAATAACGGGAGTCACTTGTACTGTTATTCTGAACCCTGGCTCTGCTGTACCCGATATATCCAGTCTTTGCAACCAGTGCAGATCCAGGTCTAAGAAGCCAACTGATCTGGATCTGCACTGTTTCTTATTCAGTATGTGACTTTGTACCAACAACCCGGATCAAGTTAACTGATTTGCTGACTATTATAACTTGGCGTGGCATCTTAATTTATTCAGCATGACATAGGTTAATTTAAACAGCATAAAATCTTTGTGAATTTGTATAAACCATCAACACATTTTAAAATGTTGTTACGAGCAATGGTTACACTTTCAGGGGAGATAACGCTGTTAGAATTACTTAACTCCCTTCTGAAAAGAGTCTACTCTAAAAGACAAGAATTTCCTCCTCCTGAGAGCAAATACTTTCAAGAGTAGCAAATTAATTCTTTCCTTTTAGAGTAGACCTCTTTTCAGAATGAGACTGATGTATAGGAGCGTAAACAGGAAGTCAAAAAGTTATCTCCCTTGTAACAATAGCGGAAAAGGCACCACATGTATCAAGTCCCTTTTAATTCCCTTTTTACTAGCGATCGTTACAGTTACTTCAATGGCTCGAACATCTGTGAGACCATGATGATATGTTCTAGACATGGGTAGTTCGAGCCACTGAGGGTTAATCATAGCGCCAGATTAGAAGGCAAGCGGGGGTAATTTACGGATGTCTTTTTGATCTTCTATAAATTAATGGTACGTTGAGTGTACTCATACTAATGAGGGAACACGACTTACTTACTTAGGATAAAATTAGAAAATATCCCTAAATATTTGTTTTCTTGAGCTATCGGAAGTATTTCCTAGGGAATCGATTCTAATGAGTATAAACGACACACATTTTCCTGATGCAATAAGAAATATTCCCTAGGATATCCTTAAATATTTGTTTTCTTGAGCTATCGGCAGAATTTGCTAGGGAATCAAAAACGAATTCGAATCAGCCACGGTAAACGAGTCATCGGTGTTCGAGTTATAGAAATTTTGCTGTAATTTGAAATTATTACTTACCAAACATGACCATAAACATTCCTCCTACTACAGGGTCAGGTATAGTCACAAACAATGCGCCAAATTTACCAAGACATCCTAGCAGAATCATGAGAATTCCTCCCATCTGGACCACACGCCGACTTCCAACCTGAAATAACAGTACTACTGCGCTTTCAACATCCTTCGGAAAGACGATTATTTCGCTTGGCATTTATTTAAATGGAACAATTGGGTTTGTGGTCGTGCCCATGGTGGTCATGTTTATGGTTTTCCTGTGTTCTGGCTTCAGATCGCCATTCAGCACTTTGCTTTGTCTCATCACAGCGTTTAAGTTACAGTCAACTCTCGTTATCTCGACCTCGCTTATCTCGAATAACCGCTTATCTCGAAGAGAAAATCTGGTCCTTGCCTAAACATGAAAATCTAACAACATGTAAAAATATTGTGGAAAAGAGGAGAAATTGCTCCTAAGGAGCAATTTCTCCTCTTTTCCACGATATTTCCAATATATCTCTAATTTCTGGAGTCGAATTATATATTCATTTGTGAAATGTGGTTGTTCAGTTTGTTTTTTCCTCAATTCTGCAAATCTGATATGTCGAGGTACGGATATCTCGAAGTATTTCAGAGAGTTCCTGGGGCTTCGAGATAACGAGAGTCGACTGTATGTGTTTTACTATGATGTTTCACAGATGAGGTATAGAAGTCCAATGCGAACCGAACATACGGTTGACTCTCGTTATCTCGACCTCGCTTATCTCGAATAAACGCTTATTTCGAAGTGAAAATCTGGTCCCTGCCTTAACATGAAAATCTAACAAAAAAATTAGTGTTGAAAAGGAGAGAAGGAGCAAGTTCTCCTCTTTTCCAGAATATTTTCAATATATCTCTAACTTCAATTTAAGAGTCCAATAGCATATATATTTGTTAAGTGTGATTAATCGAATTCGTTTTTCCTCAATTCTGCAAACCTGATATGTCGAAGTACGGATATCTCGAAGTATTTCAGAGAGTCACTTGGAATTCGAGATAACGAGAGTCGACTGTATATTTGTAATTTGGAGCTGCATCATAATTAAGGGTGAGATCTCGCACGAGTAAAACTGGTTTAAGCTCTCCCCCACCCAAGCCCTCCCCCTCCCCGCCCAACATATATTTCCTGTATATAAACTGTGGCATTTTTTTTTTCTTTTTTTTTTTGATATTTTCACTTATATTTTGTGCTGAACAATATCTTATCCGCTGCCTTTTTTTTTATGTTTCTGTGCTTTGTTTCCATATATGTATCGTAAAAATAATTTTACAGCCAAAAAATGATTCTGACCCAATTTCTATAGTAAACTCGAATTTTGGATTTTTTTTTTACTAGAAAACATTTTTTGCTCTTCTTCACTTGTTTTTTATTGATGTTCTATAACAATATCGTGAATTTCAGAAATTTTGAACTTGTAGAACTTGTTGAAACTACCTATCTTTCGATTTTGATAGATTTGCAGCCATTTTTATTCTTGGAAGATGGAACTTTTCGACTTTTGTTTAAAAAAACAACAACATCGAATACAATAAAAAAATTGGTACGGTGGTAGTTATAATAAAAAGATTTTGCACTAAATCATAACAAAAGTTTGCAAGTTTACTTCTTTGCTTGCAACACATTTGCTTAGCTGTTCAAAGGTCAGATTATATTCCATCACGAAAACATACCTATATAAGTTTGACCCACTTAAACCCCACTTTTATATAGTAAAACTGTGGTTTACAGGGGTATACATTATTGTTCTTATTTCTGCTCAAAAACATAGATTGTGGGTACTCGTTAGAGCCGCCTCGCCGAGGCGGTTATAACGAGTACCCACAAACTATGTTTTGAGCTGAAATATGAAAACTATTAGAGTTTTTTATCTGAAAATTTTCTGTTTTGGAGATGAAATTTTCTATAAATTTGAATAAGCGTGTTTTCATAATGTCTGGGACAATTCTGCCGACGACAGATTAAAATGTCTGTCTTATTTTACCCAAAAATATAGGTGTTAAAATTTAATGCAAATGAGATTGAAATTTCCATGCAATGTCAAAACCCCAAAAATTCTGGAAAACATAAGAACTCTTTTTCAAAAATATCGTCTGTTGAACTGCGGTAAAACGTACTTAGCTTATAATATAGATCTAGTATAAAAAGGGGAGATACCTTTGTGATGCCAATGGCGCCAACATTTTCACTATATGAGGTAGTGGCATTTCCGGAGCCCCAGGCCCCTGCCAAAATACACCCAATTCCTTCAATACCTATACCTACAAAGAAAGCAATATTGTACAGTCGAACTTCAATGGCTCGAACATCTTTAATCTTCGGAACAATGGAAATTTGCTCCAGACATGGGTAGTTCGAGCCATCAATGGTTAATCATATCGCAAGGTCAGGCGGAAAATGCTGATAATTTAGGGATATTTTTTTTGACCTTCTATAAAATGATAATATGCTGAGTGTACTCATTAGAATCGCCTCGATGAGGCGATTCTAATGAGTACACATAGCATGCGTTTCCATGATAAAATAAGAAAAAAGTCTCTAAAATATCCCTATTTTATGAGCTATCGGAAGGATTTCCTAGGGACATATAAACAAGTTCGAAGCAACCACGGTATTATCAAAACGAGCCATTGGTGTTCGAGTCATTGAAATAGTACTGTATAGTGTATATGATTATGAAAAAAAATGTTCGTGGCGGTTCCAAGACGGTTTAGTACTCTGTTGCACTTCTTATTTGTTTGTATGTCAATATCAATGATGATTTTTTCCGTTTATAGATCTAGAGGTTATGTGAAGCCCAATTGGTTTTGTCTGTTTGTGTTGAGGTTTTACGGCTCAGTCAACCCAATGGGGTCATGTCGAGCACGGTCATTGGCCGGCGCGCGAATCGCGCTGGTCTCTTAATATAGCTTTAGGATTTTTTTTTATGTATGGAGACGTGTTCGATTAGCGCAGAGCGCAGTTTGGTAAGCTTGAATATGACCTGCAGTCCATTTTTGGTAAGTTTGACTATGACCTGTGGTTCATACTTAAAAAGTTCAAACATATTCATATCTGACGCATGCTAAAATAAGCTTCTAGATAAGATCTGTTAACTTATTTAAGTTCTGGAATGTTTTTTTTTTCTTTTTTTATAAATAATAATGTACAAACTAAATCTCGTGGAGATCCCAATATGACTAGGATTTGCATATTGCTTGATCAAGAAAATTCATAAAACTTAATAAAAGCATACATTAAAGAATAACCTTGTTGTTCTTTTTTTACCTATTACATTGAAAATTTATTAAACTTTCGTATATCCGTGTCCCATATTTCTAAGTAAATATGAACAAACTTTGCGCCGGTACTTAGACGTTTACGTCTAAATATTTTGTCTTGGTTTACCTAACCACGCTTTAACTGGGCAGGCTTAGTACTCTTATCGGTCAATCAGTATTGTGCACATTCTTTCGCCAGAAACCGACAACTGCCCTTCTTGAATCAGCGGAAAGAAGAAAATGACTGTAGAAAATATTTAATGCTCAATCTCCACGAATGAATGTTGCCGACCCGGCTGGGATCGAACCCCCAATCTCCTGATCACCAGTCGGACGCGCGTCTAACTGAGCCATCGAGGCCGGCCATAACTGATTCGACAGAGCTCATTTCGCAGCGGCAAGAATTATAGGAAGACAACTTATAACTATTATCCAAATCCTTATTTAAATAAAACTGATGATTTTGTGTTTCTTAAAAAATCAGAGTAATCAATGGGAGTCAGCAGTGAGTTAACTCCCCCTTGGTACGCTCTGCGAACACCTAGGTCGAATTAATTGGTTTCCTTTGCTTTTATCATTAGCATCTCTATTAAGTATTGCTTCGTTTTCCTTGAGATATCTAATTCAAACATGGCTATATGCCTGTAAAACTTCCAAAATATCAAAAAGAAACATTTCATGCTCGACAAAATATATGATGTTAATATCTCTTTCGTGAGCATATGTAAAAAAAAGATAAATATGAGTAATATTCCACTGAGGACCTATGGAGATAACTGAAAAAAAAATACTGCTATTTCTCACTGTTTTAATGTATTTAATGTAACTCAAAAGTTTCAGCTATGCTATTAACCCTTAAAGTGCCAATCACATTTGCAGCAAACGATAGTCTGATTTTTTTTTTCAGAAAAAAATACGACTTGCCAAGCAGACGATTCACATGGAACATCAAGACTTAATTTCTTTGAAAAAAAAAATAAATAGATAAAAACTTTAGAATGTCGTCTGTTACAAATTTTGCTTGGCGCTTTAAGAGTTAAGTATCATTATACCTCTGTTGACAGCGTGTAGGGGAGGGGGTGGAGCTCCTGCCAGACGGGCACATGCATAGTAATCTCCGATTGATTCTAACATTGATGATAAAACACCAGCTAGCATGCCAAATACTGCTGCTGTACTCACTGTTGGTACGCCCCACTGACCTGTAAAGAAACCCAAACATTTTGCATATATTTTACCTTACTCGTCTTGCAAGAGTATCTTGCTAAAGTAGGATATGCGACTGATTGCATGCTTAATTGTTAACTCAGTGAAGGTTGATAGATTTGCCGCCCTTTTTAATTGCCGACTCAATGACTGCAATCAAAATTTAATCCCCCTGGCCAATAATTTTGATATATTGACCGTTCCAATGGAACGGTCAATATCAAAATTATTGGCCAGGGGGAGATGGCTTATGATTTTGCTATTCGTTCTATTTCAACTCAGCGGGTCCATCATCATTATCGGATTTTTACTAACGTGCAGGTACAGGGGCAACATCCACATCAGCGGGCCCCCTATCAGGTAGCTGGCTTTCTGCATGCATGACAGATCTCACACCAGATCTCCAGGTATGTCTTTCGTGAGGGTCGATAGCCGACCGAGAGCTTTCACTCTCTGCAATCCCTCTCTGACAGCTGCTTCCATGTCATCTTTGGCCTCCCAGGCCCACGCTTTCCATTAACCTGTATGTCAAAGGTTGTCTTGACTGCACCCTTGGAGCGTTCCACGCGTCCATACCAGCGGAACCTTCTCTCCTTCAGGATGAGGTCCAGAACCTCAATGCCAAGCCGGGCAAGTAGCTCATTGGACCTGATGGTGACAATGTCTTGCGGCTTGACATTGCATATCTGTCTGATTATTGCCCTGTTATTCCGCTGCAGACGTTGGAGGTTGTCAATGGCCAAGTCTCACATGCATGGAGCATTGCGCTCCACACACTAGAGCTTTACACGCGGCCACTTGTCTTGAAAGAGAGGTGGCGGATGGAGAGAACTGGTAGAAGCTCCTTGAACTTCTTCCAGGCAGTTTTCACACGTGTTGCAGTTGAAAGTTCACAGCCACCTGTTGCTGAGAACATGTCTCCTAGGTAGCAAAAGGAAGCTACCACATCCAGTTTGTCAGGTCTGACCTGGACTTCCTTCTGTGGTCTGCCGTCCAAGGGGCGTGCAGTTCCCTGGCACCATGTAACATCTGTAGTCAGGGTCCTTTGTCAAGCGCTTGAGCCCACTGCATTTCTTGTGCACCTAGCGATTGCAGCCATTGTAGAAGATGCTGTTGTTGCCCACTCCAGTGCGACAGACAGCGCATGGAAACACGCATGAACTCTGCAGGCGGTCCAGGCCCGTACCACAGATCATGATCTTTGTCTTTACTGCATTTACTTTCAGTTCTTTCTCCTCCATTGTTTCTTTCCAAGTCAAGAACCTCCTGACACATTCCTCGAGCGATTCAGCGATGATAACAATGTCATCAGCATAGAGATCCTCCCAGGAAACCCAAGAGCGGAACTCGCGTGACAAGGCTTCAAGCACAATGATGAAGAGCAGCGAGTACCGAGCCTTGGTGAACACCGACCATCAATTCAAACCCTTCACTGTACCCCTCACTAACACGGACACAGCTCCGCGCATTGGCATACATCTCCTGCACCAGTCGCACAATTCACTCCTCCACACCAAGTTTTCTCAGCGCCCACCAGATGACCTTCCGAGGCACTCGATCAAACACCTTCTCCAGGTCTACATTCACTAACTCTTCTTATATGGGAAAAGTTTTTTTTTTTTTTCTAAAGCGAGACTCATTTAGAAAAAATCCATACACTTTCCACGCCGGCAAATTTGTCAAACTGTTTCCTCTCCTTCCGAAAAGAGGTCTATTCTAAAAGGGAAAAATTTGCTCCTTTCCTTTTAGGATAAGCCTCGTTTCGAAAGGGTATCATAAAGCACAGGAAAGCAAACAGGAAGTCACAAAAGTTGTCTGCCTTGTAGAAGTGGCAAAAAAACTACCTAGACTCTTCCACTGCGCATGTCAGCAGTTAAACGACGTCAGTTTTATTGACACTGTGGACCAGTCTAAAAATCTACCAAGCTGAGTCAGCTTTGCATATTTTACCTGGGTATGGAAACCTGAACCAGTCAGATTTGTACAGCACTTCCGCATTGGTGTCCGTCCTTGCTTTGTATCCCCAGTCTCCTTCCTTGTCTGACAGGGCACCAGTGACTGTCAGTATCACACATATGAGCCAGGAGACAATCATTGCCAATAAAACCTAGAAAATACAAACCAAACAATTTAATCCATGAAGAAAAATTGGACTTGAAAAATATTGCTTCTTTGTGGCTGACCGTATGAAGGTACAATGCACTAAACTATCTTAACCCTTGTCCTGCTGAATAAATTAAGATGTCACTCCCACTTCTAATTTTCAGCCAATCAGATTACTTGATCTGGATTGTAGCTATAAATTCACATACTTAATGGCAAACAGTGCAGATCCAGATCAGTTGGCTTCTGAAGAAGCCACCTGATCTGGATCTACACTACTTGCAATTGCAGGGTATATCCGGATTCAGCAGGACAAGGGGTTAAGAAGAAAAACTAGGGGACTGGAAGCACTAGATAGATTTTCTGTCATTTTTTTCACAAGAGAGACAACTTTTGTGATTTCCTGTTTGCAATACTCTCCTGCACATACACCACAACCTCTTTATAACACTATTGTTGGGGTCCATAACATAAACCGTGTTAGTTATACAACCGTGTTATATCCAAACAAAAATGTATAGATTATATTGAAAAATGACCATTTATGGTCATTTTTCAATATAATCTTTACATTTTTGGGATCCATCTTTGAACCGTGTTATATCCAAAACCGGCTTATAACGCACCGTGTTATAAAGAGGTTGTAGTGTACCATGTATATCCTCCTCTGAAAAAGGGTCTGCTCTAAAAGGAAATAATTTTCTGGCAAGGTCCCTATTCAGAAGGGAAGCAAAACAATATCTTCAGAGCCTCCACCATAGAGTGTATCCGGTACATAATATTACCTACCTAGTACATATATCGGTAAGGCTGGCACAATTAATCGGATAATCTATTAACTGATCGATAAATTCCATAAAACTGATTATCGTTACAGATTTGCTAATAATCGGCCATTTGATTTCTGTGTCTGTTACTTCATCGTATTTACCCTTAGTATTCAGACACCTCAACTCCTTACCATACATTGAACAAATACAATTTACTACCCACTAATGTGTCTAAAATAGCTGACTGAGAGGCAAACAGTGAAGACCCTGATGAGACGCCGCGTTTGCGGCTTCTCATCTGGGTCTACACTGTTGGCTCAGGCCTGTCTGACCGAATACACACAATAAAGTATAACATATGGCAAGAATCATGCTCAGACCGGTAAAATTATGACCAAATCTTCAGTGATTACTAATCGATTATCGATCACAATGGCAGGACTGATAATCGATTATCTTTTCAGCTCTGATTAGCCAGCCTTACTACCTAGTACATATAGCGGCATTAATCCTCAAAGCGCCTATCGCAAATTTGCAGCAGATGAAATTCTCAAATTCTTTTTTTATTTTTCAACAAAAATTAGACTTGACATACGCTTAGTCTGATTTGAGTCTTGTCTTCTTTCTTCGTATGAAGACGCTTTTCATCCTTGACTATCTAAAATGCGCCCAGGGAAGATTCTGAAAGTACGTTTTCTGACGTTGTGGCTCATTCTGGGATACTTACTGGAAATAAGCTGAAGATGGGTAGTTTCATCATAGTGCAGGCACCTTTCTTGACAGTACAACAAGGTATCGTGATTTTCCTTAGGTACTGAGAAAATAACGCTATTAAAAGCATTGTCCTGAAACAAAAGAATAGCAAATCCTATTTTCTTGGAAAAGAAGAGAAAAAAAAAAAAAAAAAAAAAAAAAAAAAAAGAAACGACAACATTTGTTATATTTCATATTTAGCGTATGAAAAGTTCAAAGCAGAAAACATCTCCAACCTCAAAAATTTGACAATTGCAATCCAGTAGAACACAAGACGAAATATTTAGATGTTAACGTCTAAGTACCGGCGCAAATTTTACTCATGTTTACTTAGAGATATGGGACAAGGGTATACCAAAGTTTAATAAATTTTCAATGTAACTGGTAAAAAAAGAACAGTAATGTGATTCTTTAATGTATGCTTTTATTAAGTTTTATGAAATTTCTTGATTGAAATGAAAATAAAATAGACATTAATCTGTTTATAACACAGTTTGTTATAAGATTTTTTTTTATATTTGCCGGGATCGTCACACACCGACGATCCCGGTAAATATAAAAAAAATCCTTTGTGAGCTAATCGAATACTCTACCATATATAAAAATCCAAAGCTATATTAAGAGACCTCGTGCCGGTCAGTCACTAAGCTAACACATATCTCAATAATTCCGACTCAACAGGCTTACAATTATTTAACCCTATTTGATTGGCCGAGAACAATTTGAAAATGGGATTTAAATTTCGATAAATCATATTAACAGGAATCTCGGAACTATTTTCTTCGTGTAAATTTCTAAAATGAACTACTTTTCCCATGTTTTCGAGGCAATATATAGCCTAGTTGGAATTGTAAGAAAGACTTTAATTTTTGTGGATTTTATCCATGTGTAAATGCCAGCGAAACACTCATCAACTTAATACCATTACAAAAACATGCCTATATAATTTTGATCCCCTTAAACCCCACTTATATATAATAAAACTGGGGTTTACATGTGTTATTTTTTCTTTTTTCTGCTCTTAAACATAGATTGTGGGTATTCATTAGAACCGCCTCGTCGAGGCGGTCCTAACGAGTACCCTCAATCTGTTTTGAGCAGAAATATGAAAAATATCAGAATTTTTATCTGATTTTTTTTTCTTTTTTTGGTGGTAAAATTTTCAGTAAATATGAATAGGCGTGTTTTCGTAATGCGAAAAGCTCTTTGGGCTTTATTTCACTTGTGGGTGATTTCCTGGCGTTTACACATCGATAAAATCTATAAAAATGAAATTCTTTCTATAATAATCCTTTACAAATAAAGAATGTCTTGCAAAAACTTTAACCAGAATATGATTTTGATGTCCGTAGTAAGAGTAAATAACTTACATGAAAGCAATCCACCACTGTGATGCTGCCTTATCAGCGGCTGCCTTGAAAAGCGCAAGTCCTATCAGTGTGATTGTGGGTGTTATTGCCAGTGGGCCTATAAACCTGAGCACGATCCCAACCAGACCAGTAAAACCAAGGAAGACTTGAAACAGGGAAGCAACCATAATCGCTCCTTGTATCTGCAAATGAAATACACACAAGATAAGGCCTAATTTAGCGCACAGCACTTCATACGTATTTATACAATGAAACAATAATAATTTCGATTCACTATTATAAAGCGTTTAAAGGAATATCGCCCTTTTTCATTATCCTACATATCCAGACTCAGTCAAACCTAGTATGTGATTTTTTTTACCTTTTGTTTGGTTCCATATTTCAAAATGATTCTCGCTTTTAGATTATTTTGTGATCGCAGCATCTGTCGTTAGGAGCTTGTTTGGAGGCCGTAAAACGTCACCTCGTACTTCGTCATGGTAATAGTACACTAGAACCTCTTTATAAGACGGTTCATTATAAGACGGTATCGATTAGAAGACGATTTAAAAATTGGCCACAAAAGTGTTACACCCAAACCAAAATATAGAGATTATATAGAAAAATGACAATTTATGGTTATGTTCTCTATATTATACATTTGTTGTTTTGTTTGGTTACAACACGACTGTTACGCTAACAGATTTTTTTTTGTTTGGATCCCAGCTACATTTTTATAAAGACGTTGTGGTTTATTATTGTCCTATGAGCTCAGTCAGCACACGTGAAAAAAAAAAAAAAAAAAATAAAAGAGTATCACTTAAGGAACAGCTAAGGGCGTGAGGACTGTTACAGTTTTTCATTATCCTCGGTTATGTTCAGGCTCAAGGCTGCTATTTTGTATCATCTTTTTTCTTTTTTTTTTCTAAGGGACCTTTCAGATCATTTAGATCTTTTGCTATCCACAGATCGCCTAGCAAAAACTGATTAGACTATGCGAATGTGCAAGCTGAACTGAGTCTTCTCTTTGCGCACATGTCATCATGATTGTTTTCTCTTGGAGTTTAAGGGCCCGGTCAACACTATTAAAGTAATGTCGAGCCGGTTTGCTCACTTTATGGTGGGCCATTTTGTGCCATACCTCTCTTAGCCTCTGCTGCCATATTTCTCGATGTTCATCACTACCGGGCTCCGGAAGGGAACTGAGATTCACTGTGGGTTCCGCTAAAGTAAACATGATATAAAATTAGCACAATAAGTATTTAAGGAGACTGAGAACTGCTGGTAAATTCAGTCTGTCATTTTTACAAGAAAGACAGCTTTTACGACTTCCTGTTCACTTTTCCTGAACATAAATGCGGTCTTCTCTAAAAGCGGTCTTCTCTTAAAGGAAAGAACTGGCAAAATATTTCCTCTGATACAGATTCCTTTACAGAACGAAGACAAAACCAGTTTTTGGATTACCGCCCCTAAGAAGTATATCCATCACGAAAATGTGCCTGTATAATTTTGACCCCCTTAAACCCCACTTTTTTTTATAGCAAAACTGGGATTTACAGGGTTATACATTATTTTTCTTTTCTGCTAAAAAATATAGATTGTGGGTACTCGTTAGAACCGCCTAGCCGAGGCGGTTCTAACGAGTACCAACAATCTATGTTTTGAGTAGAAATATGAAAAAGAGGTACATGGGCCATAATTCGCTCACCTTATAAAAAACAACTATTGCATATTTGCAAATGCCATGCAACATTCTTCCAGTATTGCCACCGCAACTGGGACACAAATTTGACCATACCATAAAAAGGTCAGAGGTAATCCTAGTCTCATCATTTTAACAAACTTGGTAAACCTTGAGTCCCCAATGCTGTATACCAAGATTCAGCCTCAAAGCCTTCTTAGTACTGGAGAAGAAGATTTTAAGTGCTTTTTATCATACATGGGCCTGGCAACCATCTTGTTAAATCGTGCAGAACCATTTGAACAATTGTCAACATCCCTTTGATAGAAGGCCCCATTTGAAATCTGAAGAAAATGGGTCAGGCAGTTTAAGAGCAGAAGACGTTAAAAGATTTCATGATTTTATACCTGAATATAGCCCAAGGGTAAGGGCAGACAACCCGGGAAGGGGAAGGGGCAAACTTTTGATTCTAACTAAAAGGTTTTACTACTTTAATCATACATTGTAAGTTTAGCCATTAGCCTTAAATATATATTGAAAAAAAATTTTTTTTTTCAACTTTTCCCCCATACAAATCTATAGAGAAACAAATTTTACCTTGCCGTAAAACAGGTCAAAGGTAAACCTACGATCATTATTTAAACAAATTTGGTAGAACTTGAGACAGCGATGCTAGATACCAAGATTCAGCCCCAAAGCTTTCTTGGTTCTGGAGAAGAAGATTTGTGAGTGTTTTACCATATATGGACATGGCGGCCATCTTGTTCAATGGCACAGAACCATTTGAACAGATTCGCAATACCCTTTCAACCGAAGGCCCCATGTGAAATCTGGTGAAAATTGCCCAAGCGATTTCAGAGAAGAAGACATTTAAAATTACACAATTTCATACATGTATATAGCCCAGGGGCAAGGGCAGATAACCCTCAGGGGACAAAATTTTGTTTATAACTAAAATGTTTTACTACTTTAATCACAAATTGTAAGTTTCAGCCTTTAGTTTTTAATGCATTTTGAGAAAATGACTTTTGAACATTTCCCCATACAAATGCATGAGAACGCAAGTTTGACCTTGCCATAAAAAATCAAAAAACATCATTTGAACAAACTTGGTAGACCTTTAGTCCTCGATGTTTTATACCAAGATTCAGCCCCAAAGCATTCTTGGTTCTGGAGAAGATTTTAAGTGTTTTTACCATATATGGGCATGGCGGCCATCTTGTTCAATGGTACGGAACCATTTGAACAAATTGGCAATATCCTTTCGACATAAGGCCTCATGTGAAATCTGATGAAAATTGCTCAAGCGGTTTCAGAGAAGACATTTAAAAATTACACAATTTTATACATGAATATAGCTCTGGGCATGGGCAGATAACTCCCAGGGACAAAATTGTGATTATAAATAAAAGGTTTTATTGTTTTAAGCACTCATTGTAAGTTTCAGTCGTTAGTCTTTAATACATTTTTTGAAAATGACTTTTCAATATTTTGCCCATACAAATGCATGGGGACACAAATTTGACCTTGTCGTAAAAAACTTAAAGGTCAACCTTGGGACATCATTTGAACAAACTCGGTAGACCTAGAGTCCATGATGCTATATACTAAGATTCAGCCTTGAAGCTTTCGTGGTTCTGGAGAAGAAGATTTTAAAGTGTTTTTACCATATATGGGTATGGCGGCCATCTTGATTAACGGACCATGACCATTCGAATAAATCTTCAATCCCCCTTTAACAGAAGGCTCCACATGAAGCTGAAGAAAACTGGCCCAGAGGTTATAGAGAGAAGTCGTTCAAAGGTGTGAACGGACGACGGACGGACGGACGACGGACGGCAAGTGATCATAACAGGTCATCCTGAGTCTTGCTCAGGTGAGCTAAAAATATCAGAATTCTTTTTATTATCTGAACATTTTCAGTTTTTGGGGGTGAAATTTTTTATATATTTGAATATGCGTGTTTTTGTAATGTATTCCAGTTAAGCCTGGCAGATTAGCCTCCAGGTTTTAAAGGAATACCGCTTTTGTGATTTCCTGTTTGGTTTCCTATACATCAATCCCCTTCTGCAAATGGGTCTAATCTAAAAGAAAAGAACTCGCTCCATTTGGGGAGAATATGCCACTTACAACTTTGTGATGACAAACACAATAGACACGCACAAACCATCAGCATACACTTCAAATATCACCCTGCGGGTACATGACATTAATACAACGTCGTCTCAACGTCGATGCAACGTCATGACGTTGCATCGACGTTGAGCCGGCGTTGTATAAACGTCATGTGCCCGCTGGGCACTAATATTTATTTTGGTGCATTTCATAACGTCGCCATTGGCATTAATGAAAACAAACAAAAAACAGACAAACAAACACATTTTATTCAGCATTAAGCAACTACAATGCTTCTAGCCTACACCAATAAGCCCAGCGTCAAGCAAAAATGTGCCATTTGAACATGCGCAAAATGTGCAGATTTTGATAATCCTGCGCATGCGAAAGTGTCAGTCGGGCCTTTGCTCTACATTCATACATTCTGTAGTGTCAAATGATTCTGCTGGTGGGCTGATCTGAACCCTCCCTGTCCGCATATGCCCGAAGTCACGTTTTCGCATGGCACGACCCAATTAATCGATAACTTATGTTTATTGACCGGCGCGCGAATCGCGCCGGTCTCTTAATATAGCTTTGGATTTTTACATATGGTAAACTATTCGATTAGCTCATTAAGGACGTTTTATATCTGCCGGGACGTGGGTTTATGACGATCCCGGAAAATATAAAAAAAAACAATAAAAAAAAACAAAACTGTGTTATAAACTGATTAATGTCTATTATATTTTCATTTCAACCAAGAAATTTCATAAAGCTTAATAAAAGCAAACATTAACTCTTTTGGTGCCAAATTTCAGACTAAATTTTTGTCCTCCGCTTTTCTTTTTTAACAACTTATCCCTTGAAAAGAAGTTTATACGAAAGATTGAAAGACTGAATGTCAAACAGCGTAGATCCAGATGAGACGGCTCATATGAGCCGTTTCATCTGGATATATGCTGTTTGCAAAAGCCTATTATTATAGGCTATGGCAGCGGAAGTTAAAGAATCACATTGTTGTTCGATTTTACCTGTTACACGGAAAATTTATTAAACTTTATCTCTATGTAATCATGAACAAAATTTGCGCCGGTACTTAGACGTTTACGTCTAAATATTTTCTCTTGTTTGACTGATACAATAACTTGTCCATGATCTGATAAAAAGAACTCTCATAAAGGATTTTATTTCACACTTTCTTATAATGTTAGTCTATGGATTTTTTCTCTCAATCTGACAACAAATCTGGCGAACTAGCATAGTATTGCCTCGCTCCTAATACTTAAAGGGATTCTGATAAGTACCTACTTCAAACGTTTCCATGGAGATAAAGAAACGATGCCCTAACGGGGAGTGGGGGGAACAAGGGAACAAGACATTTATTTTAGATAAACAAGGGAAAACATGTTCAAAACATTAGGGGAAAAAAGCAATTTTGGGGAACAGAAAATATGGAGAATACAAATTTTGATTTGGGGGAACAGGGGGACAAAGACCTTCATTTCAGGAGAACAAGGAAACGTGTACACTCCCCTGGAAGAGCCTCAGAAAAATATAAGCTAGATTATCCTCCTCATCTATAGTCTGATTCCGAGCCGTTATTTACACAAAATATAGGTGCTGTATATACAATGAAAAAGAACAGTTTTTTTAATTGTTTTTGTTTTATTACACTTTTCAATTACTTCTAATTAAATAACGTCACTTGTGACGTCATCAGCGTTAGTCCTACATGACGTCAGTCAGAATGGCATGCAACAATAATACATTGTTGAAACGGGCATTCAAAAATAGTTTGGCGATTTTCTGACTGACAACAGAAAAGTCTGAAGAAATAGAAGTAAATTAAAAATATTTTTTTTCTTTTGTTTATATTGGTTATGTTTTTTTGTTTTTTTTTTTATTTTTTTTATTTTATTTTATTTTTATTTTGAGATCCGAACACTTTGGGCACAACTCAGCTAACACACAACATCATAATAATGTCGCACTTTCGTTGCGGCGACGCTATATCCTCGCGGCGACGTCGGAGCGACATTGCTACGACGTTGTAGGTTGACCGGAAAGACGCTGAAATACCTGTCCATAAAAAAAAAACAAAAAAAAAAAAAACGTTTAATTAGACTACAGTATTTCCACTTACGTAATCTAGCGTTCACGTAGTCACATTCCCATTTCGGTAACGCCATTATAGCGAAGGTAGACGGTAGAAATGCAAATGTTGCCCCTTGAATGATTGGCAGACTACAATAAACAAAGAGTGAACCCTATTTACCCTAAGTATTCGGACATACATGCCTGGACAAACAGTAATACACCCTGATCAGACCCCACAGAACGTATATATATATATATATATATATATATATATATATATATATATATATATATATATATATATATATATATATATATATATATATAATACAGTCGAATCCCGTTATCTCGAAATCCAAGGGACTCTATGAAACACTTCGAGATATCCGTACTTCGATATATCAGATTTGCGGAACTGAGGAAAACAATTAATCAAACAACCACCTTTAACAGAATGAATATGTAATTTGACTCCTGAGTTAAAGATATATTGAAAATATTGTGGAAAAGAGGAGAAATTGCTCCTAAGAAGCAATTTCTCCTCGTTTCCACAATATTTTGTTGCCTGTTGGTAGATCTCTGTGTTAAAACAGGGACCAGATTTTCACTTCGAGATAAGCGGTTATTCGAGATAAGCGAGATCCAGATAACGAGAGTCGACTGTATATATATATATATATATATATATATATATATATATATATATATATATATATATATATATATATATATATATATATATATATATATATATAAGAATAGGTTTGTTCAAATTTTGGGAATTATGATAATTATGGTAAGGACTCCGAATATTTAGGTAAATGCGGGGATAATACAGTCATGCTTAAGCAAACAGTCTAGACTCAGATCGTAACGCGGCGTCTGATCTGGATCTACTCTGTTTGCCATTCATCCAGATTGTTTTAGACACATCACCGGTTATAGCCAAATGGACTTGTTCAAATTTTATGACAAGTACGGTACGAGGGTGACTCAATAAGTAACCAGCCTAACGGATTTCTTACTGACCGACAAGGCCACGCTTTTGACATGTTATTTTTTGTTTTGTTGAGGTGTTACGGCCCAGTCAACCCAAAGGGGTCGTGTCGAGCGCGGTCAGTTTGCCTAACCATACTTTTACTGGGCAGGCTTAGTCCTCTTAGCAATTAACAAGTATTGTGCACATTCTTTCGCCAGAAACTGACAACTGCCCTTCTTGAATCAGCAGAAGGGAGAAAACGAAAGTAGAAAATATTTCGTGATCAGTCTCCACGAAAGAATGTTGCCGGTCCAGCGGAAGTTGAACCCGCAACCTCCTGATCATATCGGATGCACACCCAACTGAGTCACCGAGGCCGCACGGTAGCTCACGGTTCAGCCATTGCTAAGAAATGGCATCAGTGTAGGTTCATTCGTTGCTAGGATATCGGATGATAAACATAGCCAGTGATACCAAAATATAAGTGAAGGTACCCAGGAAACACCACAATAACGAAGAACAGCCCTCCCGAGGCACCAGAAGAAAGATGTGGAACAAATAATGACAAAACAAATGCCACCCACATATGAACCACCGATAAATAAACAAAGATGACCTACAACAGCAGAACCGCCTTGGAACTGGGGAGATATGTGTTGGGAGGGGGGGAGGGGGAGAGGGAGGAGGTAACCCTTGTCCTGCTGAACCCGGATATACCCTGCCTTTGCAAACAAACAGTGTAGATCCAGATCAGTTGGCTTCTGAAGAAGCCAACTGATCTGGATCTGCACTGTTTGTCATTAAGTATGTGAATTTGTATCAAACTCCAGAATCAAGCAATCTGATTGGTTGAAAATTAGAAGTGGGCGTAGCATCTTAATTTTTTCAGCAGGACAAGGGTTAGTTCTGATGAAGCTCTAAATTACAATTATTTGTTCGGTCCGCATTGGGGTAAAAAGCTTGCTTTTAGTCTAAACTGGAATACAGGGCTATATATCGTTATCTGTGTTTGAAAAGGAAAAGCAGACAAGGGAATACATAGCGAACTAACCCAAGTATATGGGTCTTCTTCATAATCATATACAATAAAACCTGTGTAAGACAGCCACCTTTGAAATTGACCTTAGTGGTTGATGTGGAAAGGTGGTGGTCTGATAAAGGTACCTCGTACATGTCATGTAATTTTGCCAGCAAAATTACTTGACATGTACCTTTATAAGACAGACAACTTTTTCCACATCAACCGTTATTTAAAGTCAATCTCGAAGATGGCTCTCTTACACAGGTTTTACTGTACTCTGGAAAAAATCTGGGTTGACGAGTTCAAACAGGGTAGAACTTTATAAGATGAAAGCAGGCCTGGACGCCCATTAGATACCACGGATGAGGCATTGCGCAATAAAGTGTGGGGTGTTGTATATTGTGAGGTGTATTCAGATGGAAGAGATAGCAAAGACGTTGGGCAAGTCGCACGGTTGCGTATGTTAACGCAAATGGTACGGAGTTCTTCAATTCTGGAATGATTCTAGTCTGTCTCCAGACTATCTTTTCTATCATTTTCTCTTTTCTTTCTTTTCAAAGGTATACAATCTAGTACATGATGATTTGATAAGTTATGTCCCTTAGTGGAAAAGTGCAATGGGATTAAAGAGACAAATACAGCTACAGGAAGTGATAAAGAATGACAAAAAATGCAGAAACGACTGGAGCCAGTTTAGGATGATTCCAGCAAACATCCACTTAAATCTATGGTGGACTGTTATCGGCCCCTCATAAAATTACATAGGAAAAGAAGAGGTCGATCTCGAACGGAAGTAATGTTGGCCGGTTATTTCCCAGCTAGCATTCTACTTAAATATATGGTGGACCGACAGAAGAAAATTATATAGAAAACGAAGAGGTCAATCTCGAACAAAAGTAGGTTTGGTCAGGTCGGTTACTTCCAAGCTAACATTCTATTTACCGTATCCAACCTAATTACCGCACACACCCATGTAAACGCACAGTCACAGTCGTAGTCTTCAAATTACAACAATTGTACTTTTTGTCAACTTCTTTATAAAGGCATATGTTGTGGGTACCAATCTGAATTGCATCGACTTGTCGATGCAATTCAAATGAGTACTTACAACACATGCTTTTATAAAGAAAATTAGAAAAAAAATTGCATAAACATCATAAATAAGTCCTTTGCTGATCTTTTTTCTTATAGGATATACCCTTAGTAGTTAGATACTTATTTTACCACAAGTTTTCCCAGTAAGTTTGAAAAAACCTAAGCGCACAGTGCGGTAATTAGGTCAAATACGGTAAATCTATATCGGACCGTTATATGGATTTTACCCAGGTCCTGCTGAACCCGGATATGCCCTGCCTTTGCAAACAGTGTAGAAGATGCCAGCTGATTTAAAGGCTGCAGTGTTTGTCATTAAGTATGTGAATTTATATCAACAATCTGGACTAAGTAATCTAAATGGCTGAAAATTAGAAGTGGGCGGGGTATTTCAATTTATTCAGCATGGCAATGGGTAAGCAGAACGCCGGTTAGGTTATTGAATCGCTCTCGTAAAGAGATAGGTGTCCGAATATTTTGATTAAATATGGTAAGCTGCACACCACTCTCATATAATGGGAGACCACTTACGTAACCTGGCTTTCATATAATCACATTCCCATTTCGGTAAGGCCATTATAGAGAAGGTGGCCGGTAGAAATGCAGCTGTGGACCCCTGAATGATCGGTAGACTGCAATAAATAAAGACGCGAGCATACTGCATAATTCAGTAATTTGGAAACAGAAATATTTATTTCGGTAGCCGAAAAAGACGGCAACAAAAATAATTATTTCGATACTTTTTGTTATAGTTACCCAAGTATAATAAATTTGGGCACTTCCAACTAGAAATCGACCTTATGAAATATGCGATCAGCATAGATCCGGATCAGCCTGTGTATCATCTGCGCAGGCTGGCCAGGCACTACGCTGATCGCTAATAGACTGTTTAACTCTTTCGGTGCCATATTTCAGACGACATTTCTCGTCTGCTGTTTTATTTTAACAAACCACCATTTCGAAAGACTTTTATGTAAAGTTGAAAGACTGAATGTCAAACAGCGTAGATACAGATGAGATGGCTCATTGAGCCGTCTCATCTGGATCTATGCTGTTTGCAAAAGCCTGTTATTATCGCCTGCGGCAGTCAAAGAGTTAAGGTCCAATCATTATGATAGTAAACAGCACAGACTCTTACCAGACGATGCAGATGCGCGGGCTGATCCGAGTTTACGCTGGTCGCATATATCATAAAATATACCTTCCGACTACTCCCTCCATAAGCAGAAAACCGAAGGCTTTAAAAGGTAGAACGTCTCCCCGTACATCACCATAGTGCAGATTACATTGTATATTTCATTTCTTTTGGGATCATTGGGTCCATTGTGGTATATTTGAAAATAGAGTTCTGCTCATGTATACGCTAGAGGGCGTAAGCAGTGTTGCAAACTTCATTACTGTTTATGAAGAGTCAATAAAACCGAGACTCCCATTTTCTTATCCGTAGTGTGTTCTTTGTTTCCAAAGGCAATCTTTTTGACGTTTACTTTATCAGAATGCTCGGTCGCGCTGGTTGATCTGTGCAGTCACTGTTTGCATATGACCGAAAGATCATTAGGGCCGCACCATGTGAAAACGTGTCTTCGGGCACACGTGGACAGCGAAGGCCCAGATCAGCCTGTGCATGCGTACAGTATGATCAGGGCCTTCCCTGTCCGCTATCAGGATCATTGGACACTATAGAATGTATCAATGGAGAGCAAATGCCCGAATGAGACTGCGCATGCGTGGACTGAGTCTGAATCTATGCATTTCTGCGCATGTTCAAAGACACATTTTCGCTTGGCGCGGCTCATGTACGGTTGTAAAAGATAATTTCAACATCCACCCCTTTTCACTTTCTCAAAGGCAACACATACGCTTTCCGGGGAGACAACTCCATCAAAATTGCTTTGCCTTCTCCTGAAAAGTGGTCATATCTAAAAGGAAGAATTTGCTCCCGAGGGGAGCAAATTCTTCCCTTTTAGAGTTGACCAATTTTCAAAATGGACTTGCTGTGCTTTTCAAAAGGAACTTGCTGTGCAAGCAAATGTTGTCTCCCTTGCAACAAAATAAATAAATAAATAAATAAAAATGGCAGAAAATCTGCAGTATCTCAGATAAACTGCTTTTTGGGGTATTTATCCAATTTAAATTTCTGAAAAAGCAATTCAACTTAAATTTATGGGCAAATACCCAAATACCAGTATTTTTTGCACCCATTAAAAAAACAAAATCCTGATACCCAATTCAATGAGAAATGGGTGGGTAAAACAGCCCAAAATACACCATTGCTTTAAATCTTATTTAAAGCATCCTAAATGTATCTAGTTTCCTTAGTCCTTACCGGATTCCGATGGTAGTTTGCAGTAGTGTTGCTATCCCAGACACAAAAAAGATCGTGCTGATAAGTTCGCTTAGTCCAACCGTATCACGATCCATGCAGAATACCTCGTACAGGACTAGCGGCACTGTGATAGTTGAACCGAACGCCGTCAAATAATGCTGAAAGAATAAGCGATGTCAGAAGCTTTAACAAAACAAAATTCAGCAGGCTTACTAATTTAGCGCGATTTGACTGGTCGGGAGCAAATTCAGAACGGCATTTACACTTCGACATATCCTCCGAGTAGGAATCCGGGGACTATTTTCTCTGCGTACATTTCTAAAATAAGCTACTAAATTCACGTTATTCAAAGTAAACATAACCGAGTTGGAATTTTAAGGAATGAAGTTGATTTTGTGGTTTTATCGCTGTGGAATCTCTCACTAACTTAATATAAAGCTCTTGGGACTCTATTCAGTTTATGACTGATTCGCCGACGTTTACACATCGATAAAATCCACAAATTCATTCCTATATTTATTGAGAAAATGGCCCTTATGTCATATAGCCATAAGGGCCTCGACAAGTGAAAACGTGTCTTCGAGCATTCGCAAATTGCACATTCAGATTCATCGTACGCATGCGCAAAGTCTCATCCGGGCATTTGTTCTCCATCGATACATTCTATAGTTTTCAATAATTATGTAAGCGGACGGCGAAGGCCCTGACTCGGACTGCGCGGATGCGCAGGCTGATCTGGGCCTTCGCTGTCCCATACGGCTGAAGACACGTTTTCGCAGAGGGCTCAGAAACTGAGAAATCATAAGTGAATTAACATTGTCACATGCATGCATTAGCCTTGTTTTGGCTCACCTGAAATCCTAGAATAATACACAGATACCACGGCGGCGTTTCTTCAATAGAATACAATAAGTCTGGGCCGGAATTTTCAGCCTGTTGTGTTTCAACGTTTACCTCTTCTGTAGTCTTTTCGTTCCAAGGTGTTCTTTGTGTCCGTCTGTACTGTTCTCCGGTATTATTTTCCACATCCGGGATTTTGTCCTGAAAAAAAAAATAGAGAAGCTACCAATGCAGGTGCCAACGAGTTTGTGCTCCTTGTGAATAAAACCTTTACAAATACAAGTATTAGCTTTCACAAAAACTTAGATAGACCAAGTTTTTTTTTTTTTTTTGTTGTTTTGTTTTTTGTTTTTTGTTTGGCAAATACATGTACTTGGTTATAATAAAGATGAGCAGTCCACGGAAAATAGCATTGGGCCATTCATGACTTTTCACAAAGTGCTTCCGGAGCATGACAAATCTCTAAGATTGTCTAAGCCCATAGGCGTCGACAACAATTACAGAAAACCCTCTTTATACCGACACGCGATACAACGACAAAAGTCGTTATAATGGTAATTTGACTGGACTAAACCTTCCCTCAATACGTGACTGTTGATCAGAAATTGTTCCGGCCAGAAAAGGCCCATTGAAATATACAAATACATGCAACCCTCGTTATATACCGTTACTCGATACAGCGACACAATTCGTTATAATGGTAATTTGACTGGACGAAACCTTCACTCAAGAGACGACAGTTAATCAGAAACTATACCAGACTATTGTATTTAACACTTCAAACATTTTTTTTTTTATTTTATTTTCAAAAGATATGATCAGTGGGCGCCGCCATCTTGGACTCCGCCATCTTGGAAGTCTCACCATTTGTTGCAGGAGTAAGTGTCTTCTTCTGCTTCTGTAGTTGTTACCTCGCCTCTGTGTTGGTTGACGTGGTAATTGCCAAGTTATCTCTAACTTGGCAATATATTTGCCTTCGGTCAACCTCGAGATAGGCCTACAAACAATATGCATATTGTTGATAGCGAGCGCGCTTGTTTCAGGCACATCTATGAGCATCATGATTACTCAGTTGTTGCGTTCAGACTATAGATTTATGTAGAATGCTTACTGGGCAGCTAGCGTTCTTTATAAATCTACAGCGGGTCGTTATCGGCCCGTCAGCTACCCTGACGGGCTGATAACGACCCGCTATTGATTTATGTAGAATGCTTACTGGGTAGTATATATTTTACACAGATTTGTTAACATAATGTTATCTAGAGCAATGCGTAAAGGCCCTTTTCGGGGGTTGCACATCCTACATGTATGGGCCTAAGCATGCTTTGAATGTTTTGTTGCTGTGGACCCTCATTACAACGATAGCATTTGTTCCCAAAGGTGTTGCTATTAAAATTAAATTTGCTGTTGTAAAAATCCTTAAATGCAGCAGAATGCTGTGTAAAAAAGGGGCGTTTTATTCTTATTTATTTATCTTATCTTAAAGGGGCGTTGTATTCCGCAAGGAGAATGGAAGGAAGTAGTATCTAAGAAGAAGAAAAGGACGACCGGCAGGAAGTCTCCACCACCAACAAAGAAAGAACGACCTGTGATTCAGCAACAGCAACAGCGGACTCCATCTCCGCCAAAGGAGAAGGTCCAGCGTATCCAGTCCCCTCTGGACCTTAGCAGGGAGGAGAGAAGAGAAGTTGGAGCTACCAAGGAGTATCCACTTCACGAGAAATATGATCTCGATGAAGTGGTTACAGACAAGTTAGAACACCGGGATTGCCGCTATGTGATCATCAGAGCCTACAGACAGCAACGAGAAGAAGAAACGATCAACGTGGACCTACCAGCAGACTTCATCTACTTCATCGATGATTAGCCCACATGGTTCTTCGCCAAAGGACCCACTTCGAAGTCCTACTACAAGGATCATTACGAAGACATAGAAAGACGCTTTGAGAAAGGCAAACCATCCGGGAACAGCGTCTACTGGTACGTGTTGGATCGTTCCTGCAAGGGCTCTGACCGGACAGCTCCACGGATCCAGAAGATCTCTCCTTCCTGCCCATGATGCTGCCTTCCAGACAAAAGTTTAGTCCTTTTTTCAACCCTTCCGTATGGTGGCTTGACTGAGCAAGTGTGTTATTACATTGTGCATGCCTTCCGATCAAAAGTTTAGTCCTTTTTCAACCCTTCCTAATGGTGGCTTGACTGAGCAAGTGTGTTATTACATTGTGCATTGGTAATACTCACGTATTGAAGCTCTTTTCTTTTGACCGAACATTCTAAATTATGTAACTTACAGACCTTGATCTTTATGCATGTCGTCCGATATCGTCCGATCAGGCGAGGTAGTAATACACGCGTGCATTATGCATGCACACCGTTTCAAGCCAAGGTCAGGGTAAAACTAATCCAGATTTCTCTGGCGCTCCTATGTGTCCTCTGTGCCTGGTAGCGTTAAAAATCTGCTAAGCAAGCAAGCAGTAAGCATTCTACATAAATCAATAGAGGACCGTTATCAGTCCGTCAGGGTAGCTGACGGGCCGATAACGGCCCGCTGTAGATTTATAAAGAATGCAAGCTGGGTACTGGCAGCTCATAGCTCTAGATAAGCCTTTTTTAACAAAAAATATTTACATTTTCCTCATTTCTACACGAAAACATATACTGTTGATACTCTGCGAAGCGTGTTTAATGGGGGAACATAGGGGTGCACATTTTTTTTAGTTGTTTATTTTCTAAGGAGACAATTAGCATGAGATGTCAAAGCCTATTTGCCGTGGAAAGAAAAGAAAATATCTCAAATGTCGTCTATTGATTTTTTTACTCAGCATGCTAAGCGTTAAGCAATTGGAGACGTAACAAATCCCTGATGAATAAACAAATTGCAAGCTACGCAATAAAAATCGTTTTCAAAACCCTCAATACTTAATTTGCAAGATAACGCTATATCATTTTGTTCACATCATAAATACCCCAGTAAGCATTCTACATAAATCTATAGCGGGCCGTTATAGGCCCGTCAGCTACCCTGACGGGCCGATAACGGCCCGCTGTAGATTTATAAAGAATGCTAGCTACCCAGTAAGCATTCTACATAAATCTATAGCGGGCCGTTATAGGCCCGTCAGCTACCCTGATAGGCCGATAACGGCCCGCTGTAGATTTATAAAGAATGCTGGCTGGGATCCTCAATATGCGGACACCTGACCATAGTTATCCTAAAATTTTAATTGGTCCATTTACTAACTTCTGATATGTCTCTTATCGGTTGAATCAGTGGCAAACAGAATAGACCAAGATCAGACGCCGCAAGATGCGGCGTCTGATCTTGGTCTATACTGTTTGTCCGAATTTTAGGGTAACAACGGTATTTAAAGCATGATAAAGATTCCTTGCACCTGCCTGAAGTGTACTGTGCAATTTCTAATTTACTTCAATACTGCAAGTTTGCATTCATAGCAGTCTTTCTTTCTTCTTTATTTCTTTCTTTCTTTATGGTAGTACTGCAGCACCCCCTTAGCGAGGATTACGTGCAGAATGATTGCGCCTCTTGAGAAATAAAGGAAGATAATTATTTCTTTCTTTCTTTCTTTCTCTCTACCTCTTTCTTTCTTCTTTCTTTCTTTCTTTCTTTCTCTCTTTCTTTCTTTCTCAGATCGTCTTCTACATTAAAGTATCAAAATCTATTTTGTCATGAAAACCTCATCATAATCACTATCTAGCAAAAATTTATTGTTTTCAGCATTTTCTCCACAAATATTAATTGGAAATGAAAACATAAATAACAGGAAAATAAAATAAATCAAAATATAATAAATACATAATTAAATGAATAAATAAATAAATAAATAAATAAATAAATAGATGAATAAATAAATAAATAATTAAAAAATAAAAATAATAAATCAAAATAAAATAAATAAATACATAAATAGATAGATAAATAAATGAATAAATAATAATAATAAATGAATAAATAAATAAATAAATAAATAAATAAATAAATAAATAAATAAATAAAGAAAGAAAGAAAGAAAGAAAGAAAGAAAGATGAATATTTGCATTGTTTTTGTCATTTATGGCAGGAACTGAAGGTATTTTTATATAGTTTTATATACATTTGTATCTTCACAGAGAGTGACACGCACAGAGAGAGAGAGAGAGAGAGAGAGAGAGAGAGAGAGAGAGAGAGAGAGAGAGAGAGAGAGAGAGAGAGAGAGGGGGATATGCTTCAGTTAAAAGGAATATAGATTTTCTAGCTTACCTCTACCACATTATCAAATGCTTCATTCCACATACTTGATAGTTTTGTTTTTTTTATTTTCTATATTGTCCGAACTGAGATCTCTCAACGAAATGTGTTTTACGTCTATTTTCGATTAATGATTTTTTTTTGTTTTTTTGGGTCTTTTTTTCACCTATCCGGAACTAAAGGTATATATTTACACATGTGTCTCAACGTCAGAAAACGTACCTTCGGACATGTGCGCTCAGCGAAGATTCAGATCAGCCTGCGCGTTGCACAGTCTGATCTGAATCTTCACTGGGCGAGTTTTAGTTACAAAGAATGCAAAGTTTCTTTATCGTGTGCAGTCTGATTGAAGTCTTCGTTGGGCGCACATGTCAGAAGGTACATTTTCTCACGTTGCGGTCCACATATCTTTGACCCTGTTTGGCTTCAATAAAACTTTCAACAGTATCGCGCTAAATGTACTTACCATTCTGTCACCAGATTGGGTATGATAATTGCCACGAATCACACAAAAAACTCGGGCCTAATTATACTGTATATTGGGTCCGGGCAAAAAGGTACTTAACATTAAAATTGCAAACACGACATTTTATTTTATTTTTATATTCTTTTCAGACCTTCGGAAAATAAGAAGTGGCAGTTCACGTGAATCGTCTGCTCGAAATGTCAAACTTTTTTTTCTGTGAAAAGTAAGAAAAATAAAAAAAATAAATGAGTAAACAAATAAATAATAAACGTTAAACAATGAAAAATAAAATAAAATAAAATAATATAAAATAAATAAATATGATAATAATGATGATATAATAATAAGAAGAAGAAGAAGAAGAAATGGAATAATAATAATAATAATAATAATAAGAAGAAGAATAATGGTAAAAGTTAAACAATAAAAGAAAACAAACCCTTTAACTTCTCACCATACTCACCCTAAAATAAAACAAGTCTACTTTACTGGTGTTCGGTAAAAATGCCAGTGGTAAAAATGCCATATGCAAAAATGTCAGAGGAAAAAATGCCATAAGTAAAAATGCCAGTGGCTACCTGATAAAATGCCACAGGAAATACTGCCAGAGATAAAAAAAAACTACTTATACAAGTTTAGTTTTGAATTTGTCTCTCATGTCACACAATTTGACAGCATCATGAGAAAATGTGAAAAAGGTGCAACAAGAGTACAATGTATGTGCAATAACTACCATTTTTTTGCCCAATTCTGACTTCATATTAGCGTAGGGTTTGTAATATACTAGAAGACGAGTTCCATTTTATCTTTGAATGTCCTGTGTACTCAGAACTTAGAAAACTATACATTGACAAATACTATATAAATCGATCAAGCATGTTTAAGCTTATATAGCTATTAAATACAGATTGTATTTTACTATCTGTTAATGTGTCTGAAAAAATGCTGGATGAGTGGCAAATAGTGTAGGCCAAGATAAGACGCCGCGTTCAGGCCTGTCTCATCGAAATTTATAGGGTAACTACGGTCCATTAAGGACAATGGATGCGCCATCAGGGAAGGCAATTCTGTCAAAATAATTTTATCTGCCTTCTGAAAGGGGTCTACCCTAAAAGAAAAGAGAGGAGCAAACACTTTCCTTTTACAGTAGATCCCTATTCGGAAGGGGTTGGTGTGCAGGAATGCAATCAAAAAGTCTCAAAAGTTGTCTCCCTTGTGAAAAATGGCGAATAAAAAGAACTATCAAATGTATCAAGTCACCTATATCAGCCTAAATTAAGGCGCGTAAAAATCACAGATCTACCCATGCGTGCGTCTGCGCGGTCTGATCAGAGCTCTCAGTTTGGCCAACATATATTACAAGAGTGAATAACAGAAGGGGTAAATTAAAATCTGATAACCCAGTCAGCATTCTACGTAAATCTATATCGGGCCGTTATCGGCCCGTCAGGGTAGCTGACGGGCCGATGACGGCCCGATGTAGATTTACGTAGAATGCTAGCTGGGAAATTGCTTTGGCAGCAAAGAACACACAAATGAACAAAAATCGGAGGCTCGGTTTTGTGAAGTCTCCTCATATACAGCGGTATAATTTGCGAGGCTGTATACGCACCCCTCCCCAACCCCAAACCTCCACCCCACCCCACAAGCACCGGCTTAAGCGGTATTCGAGTTTCAAAGTAACCAGAATGGGTTCAGTGACCCCAATATAATCTGCAATAAGATGAAATACACGGAGACCATATTCACACTGGATGCATTAGCTGATCTTGATTAGCTATTTGTAAATACACTAAGTCCCTTTTTCCTTGATGCATCTCAAGAAGTTGACCAGGGGCCAAGAAAATAAAGCGTAAATAAAGGCCAGATCGGTCTGATTACAGAATGGTACGAGTATTTACTATAATGATCCTATGCATTGGGACAGACGGTCCTGAACAAACAGCGTAGACCAAGATCAGATGCCAAAGAACGCGGCGTCTGATCATAGTCTACATTGATTGGTTTTAGACACATCAACGTGTAGCAGAACGGCTGTGTTCAAATTTAATGAAACATCTAGTAAGACGTTAAGGATACCGGTAAATACGATACTTATCAGGTTGGGGTAGGGGTGAGGTGATAGTGGTGGTGGTGGTGGTGGTGGTGTGTGTGTGTGTGTGTGTGTGTGTGTGTGTGTGTGTGTGTGTGTGTGTGTGTGTGTGTTTTGGTGGGAGGGGGGGAGTGGGGGAGGAGGAGGAGGCGGAAGTAACTGAAAAAGCTTTGTTTCAGACATTGGTGAGTGCATCTAGATTTGAAAATGCAACACAGTGGGAGGATTCCTGTAACTAGAAAAATCCTACAATCCCCACAGCAAAGGCTTATAATTATACTAGCTCAGCTCCCCAGTATAGGTGTGCAACATGTAGTGTGCGGGTTCCTATCATCTGATTGGCTGCTGACTGAGAGTTTATCAGGAATACAATCTAGTTCTCTTGGAGAAACTGGTTGATAATAGCTTTCACCTCTGCAGTACTTCATTTAAAGTTTACAGAAACGATAATTACACATGCCAGTTGCACAATCAAAGAAAAACAAAATCAACAGACGAAATTTTGAAATATTGTTGTTCCAGAAAACAGGGTTTGACATTTCATACAAACTGTCTCTTAAAGAGACAGGAGACAGTTTGCATGAAATGTCAAACCCTGTTTTCTGAAGAATATATATATAAACTTTTGCATCGAGACTGCTCAGATTAAGTTGATCTGATTTTTACAAACTCCGAGCGAGCGAAGCGAATGAGGAAAAAATACAGGTTTTGGTTAATTCAAACAATTTTGTACTAAAACGTAGGGATAGAAGGGCATTTTCAGAAAAACAGTAGGAAAAAATAGGAGAACAAAAAATAGGGGAAAGTATGTATAGTAGGGCCCGTCTGATTAGTAGGGAGAGGAGTTCCAATGTGCCCTTTTGAACTCCTCTCCCTACTAATCCTAAAGTCTACACTAATTGCCAAGTAAGCGTCCAGGTGGCTGAGTGGTTAGAACTCCCGACTTATGATCCCGAGATCCCGGGTAGGAATCCGGCTAGATGATACTACACTTACATCATCACCTGTTTGCTAATGTTCCTTTTTTTGGGACGCTAGGCATAAACGGGTTAAAGTTATGAACAAATTTTGGATACATACTGTAGAAATTGCTGTCAAGAAGACTGTAAAGTGTGCGAACAAGCTGATTGGAAAACACTTGAGTTCGAAAGTACGACATCCGTGCATAAGTGACTTTAATTTATCTGAATATCCGTCATTCATATAATATGTCAATTATAACTCATCTCAGTGATTTGATGATCTACTTATAGCCGGACTCCATAGCGCAGTCGGTATCGCGTCTGACAGCAGATCCAGAAATCGCAAGTTCATTACGAAAACACGCCTATATAATTTTGACCCCCTTCAACCCCACTTTTATATAGTAAAACTGGGGTTTACAGGGGTATACATTATTTTTCTTATTTCTGCTAAAAACATAGATTATGGGTACTCGTTAGAACCGCCTCGGCGAGGCGGTTCTAACAAGTACACACAATCTATGTTTTGAGCAGAAATATGAAAAATATCAGAATTTTTATCGGAAAAGTCTCCTTTTTTCGGTTGTAAAATTTTCAGTATATTTGAATAGGCGTGTTTTCGTAATGTCGAATCCTAGCACGGCCACATAACTTTCGTGGATAATGATCTTGAAATCATTTCTACAGTCATCTTTCACCCAAACCCGCCTGATTCAAGAAGGACAGTTGTCAGCTACTGGCAAAAGTATGTGAACAAGCGCTGCTGAACCGCAACTATAGAATTCGGTTTCGATAGGCCTTATTAAAAGTTTTTTTGTTTTTTTTTTTTGTTTTTTTTTTTTGTTTCAAGAAGAAATCAATTCAGAGTATTTACGATGCACATTTTAAAAAATTATCCGCAAAGTGAGAAAACATACCTTCTGGCATTTGCGCCCAAAGAAGCTCAAATCAGTTTGCGCATGAAGAAACTTTGCATCCTTGGCTATCGAAAATGAGCCCAGTGTAGATCCTGATCAGACTGTGTGAATGCGTGGTCTGATCTGACTTTTCGCTGAACACATATGTCCCACGGTACGTTTTCTCACGTTGTATCTCAAATGTTTAACGAAGTTTATGATACAGATAGTCTTGTTTAAGAAGTTAACCGTTGTCCTGCTGAACCCAATATGTCCTACCTGTGCAAACAGTGCAGATCCAGATCAGTTTCTGAAGAAGCCAACTGATCTGGATCTGCACTGTTTGCCATTCAAATTTGCATTTGTATCAACAATCTGGATCAAGTAATCTGATTGGCTGAAAATTAGAAGTGGGCGTGGCAGCTTAATTTATTTAGCAGAACAAGAATTAAGAGTTGAAAGTTTATTACGATTGTCAAAGTCACTAACGTGACTGACTGCTCTGGCAAAAACCAGTCAGCTAAGATTTTATCTCATCAAGAACTCTATTAAATTCGTTATGACCTGAATGCACCAGTCATTTGTAGACCCCGCCCATAGCGGGACTTTTAACTTTTCAGTTTTTAAAGAAAGCCCTGCCAACCAGTTCAGGAGGTTTGGTGCACACAAGCATGATTGGCTTAAATTTGGCAGTTTAAGTCCCGTAGTGACCTTGAAAATTAGGTCAAGGTCACCAACATCTAATCAATTCTTCATTATGTCATTCATCGCAAACTTAGTTAAAATCCACCTACCGGCTTACAAACAAACATAATCTCGGTTCTCGCGAGAAGTTCCGGCGAATACACTGTACTATATCCCGGTAACGGCCGGCTTAACTCCCGGCTGTTTCAGCGGGAAATTAAAACTGGTACATCTTCGGCACTGCCGTCGGGTCTCATCGAATGCTAAATTCCGGCACTTAAGGCCCAGTATGCACCGTTATCTGCGGCCATACAGGACAGGGGTTTCAAATGATTAATGCATAACCCTGTCAGCCCTGTAGACAAAGACTTATACCCAGTCAGCATTCTACGTAAATATATATCGGACCGTCATCGGCCCGTCAGGGTAGCTGACGGGCCGATGACGGTCCGATGTAGATTTACGTAGAATGCTAGCTGGGTACTTATGCAAACAGTGTAGATCAAGATAATACGGTTCTGGATCTACACTATTTGTCAACATGCTCTTGATTTACAACTGACGCCCTTTTGACAGCAATGGATGTGTTCAAATACGGAGATGGAGGAGTCGAAACTTGATTATAATGGAAAATAAACTCGTTCTTAGACTGTGAACTACACTGTGTAGTCTTTATCAGACAACGGCTTCTATTTACAAGCTATGCAATAGTCTAACGCGTTATGAGCGTTTACGTATAACTGTAACTGCAAAAGATGCTGTCCTCAAATGGACCAGTTATTGATGATATATAACGGCTTTAATGGTACTTGTTTAAGCTGGCGTTTTACGGCCCAGCCAACACTGTTAAGATCATGACAAGTTGGTCAGATAACCTACTCACAATTTCCCTGGGCAGGCTTAGACCGCCAAGCGGTTAACAAGTACTTGGGCACATGCTATCATCAGTAACAGACAACTATCATTCTAGTGAATCAGCGGATGCGGGAGTATGATTGTAGAAATGATTTCATGATCAATCTCTACGGAATTTATATACGGTCGAGCTGGAATTCGAACTTGCGACTCCTGGAGATTCATTTTGAATATGTTAGTCTAATATTTGGTTTATTTTGTTTGTTATTCATAGAATGTCATATATGGAGGGTAATGGAAAGTTTGACAAAAATGGCAGACATGTTCGAAATCAGTTCCCTTTCTACTAGTGTTAGTTTTATTTGGCATACCGCAGACTGACATTTGACTGTTGTCCCGATAATCGATTATAATCGATCATCTGTCACTTTTGCCTTTTGTGACTGATGATCGTAAAGAATTTTCATAGTCGACTCATCGGACAATTCTATTTTTAGGAACATATTTTTTCTCACTTTTCATTTTGATATGAAAGATGCAAAATCATTTTAGATTGTAGTGAGTGCAGACGAAGCCATTTGATTAAAAACAAAAAATATCCTGGAATAGGCACAGATCCAGATAAGGCATTTGTAGTGATAGTTTTTCTTATTTCTGTATGAAAACATATATTGTGGGTACGCATTAGAAGCGCCTCGGCGTTATATTGTGGGTAATATTTCTTTTTTCAGCAATGAAGTTTTTTTCGGATGTGAAAAATATCCAATTTGACTTTCAACTGGCATAACTTCGCCATGGGTTGGATTTTTTTATTCGGTTTTCGGTAAAATTATTCACATTTGCAATTCTATCAGTATATAACAATTCCATTGGAACAGTAAAAACTTTGTCATTTGATCTTTAACTGTCTGCAGACTCTATCGTTTCTTTTATATCCGTTTGTCTTTTCAAGGTGCACAATCTATACGAATTTAAACACTCTAATCAGTGATATCCCTTAGTTCAGAAGATAGTAGAAATGTGAAGTAGGATTAAAGAGATATCTGAGACAATAATAAGTGGTAGAAATAATGAATTGCTGAAACGAGTGTGGCTCCAGTCTACTTGTCCACACACTGTTAGAGATTCAACATTAGAAAACGTCCCTTCTGACACATTACGAAAACACGCCTATTGAAATTTATTGAAAATTTCACCACCAAAAATCTGAAAGTTTTCAGATAAAAATTCTGATATTTTTCATATTTCTGCTCAAAACATAGATTGTGGGTACTCGTTAGAACCGCCTCGGTGAGGCGGTTCTAACGAGTACCCACAATCTATGTTTTTGAGCAGAAATAAGAAAAATAATGTATATCCCTGTAAACCCCAGTTTTACTATATAAAAATGGGGTTTAAGGGGGTCAAAATTATATAAGTGTGTTTTCGTGATGTGTGCGCCCAACGTAGACAAACCAGCCTGTGCATCCATGCAATCTGGTAAGAGTCGTCGTAGTCAGCATCAAAGTATATTTTATCCTTTGCTATCCAAAATGCGCAGGCTGTTCTGAATCTTCGCTAGGTACCATTATGAAAACACGCCTATTCAAATATATTGAAAATTTCACCTCCAAAAACTGAGAATTTTCAGATAAAAAAATCTGATAATTTTCATATTTCTGCTCAAAACATAGATTGTGGGTACTCTTTAGAACCGCCTCGCCGAGGCGGTTCTAACGAGTACCCACAATCTATGTTTTTGAGCAGAAATAAGAAAAATATTGTATACCCCTGTAAACCCCAGTTTTACTATATAAAAGTGGGGTTTAAGGGGGTCAATATTATATAGGCATGTTTTCGTGATGACGTTTTCTGACATTGTGGCTCAGTAAATATTTGTGGAAGCTTATCAGCTGAACTGTATTACTTATACTAGTACTTACTTAAATGTTGCAAAAATAAATGAAAAACAAGACAAAATATAAACTAAGCTAAATGTAAATGTCTAAGTACCGGCGCAAATTTTGTTCATGTTTACATAGAGATATGGGACAAGGGTATACTAAAGTTTAATAAATTTTCAATGTCAAAGGTAAAAAAGAACAGCAATTTGATTCTTTAATGTTTGCTTTTATTAAGCTTTAGGAAATTTCTTGATTGAAATGAAAATGAAATAGACATTAATTAATCTGCTTTTAACACAGTTTGTTTAAGATTTTTTTTTATATTTGCCGGGATCGTCACAAACCGACGTCCCGGCAAATATAAAACGTCCTAAAAGAGCTAATCGAATAGTCTTCCATATGTACAAATCCAAAGCTATATTAAGAGACCGGCGAGGGCCGGTCAATAATTTTTAAGGCTCCGATGCTAATTCAAAAGATTAGTTTTCAGCATACGCTATTAGCGTATGCTGAAAAGTAATCTTTTGAATTAGCATCGGAGCCTGCTATAACTTTTTCGATCAAATTGAGGACAGGCATTTAGCTACAAAAAAAAGTATTTTGCCCGTAATTTTCCAATTTTCCTCAAATAATTCTTCGTAAATATTTCGGAAAAATTGCTCCAGGCTTGCTCTCCAGCAACTAGGTAGATAAGGTTACAAAGCTCAAGCATAAGCTTAACTAATTGTACCCCAACGTTAGTCGAAGGGGACTATTAAAATGGGTTCGTCCGTCCGTCAGCCCGACCATCCGTCCGCCCGTCCTTAGACACATGAAATGGGTAGTTTGTGGACGCAACTCCTCTTAAAGTTTTTAACCGATCTGTTTGAAACTTTGCAGGTGTTTTTGTCATGGTCTGAAGATGTGCATCTGGTTTTGGGGTTATTCTCCCTTGATTTGTTTTATCAACTTTTTCCACTTTTTCGACTTATTTTTTTCAGGTCAGATTACTATTAGAACAGATACCTTGTGGGCGTAACTCCTCCTAGAGTTTTCCACCGATCATTTTGAAAATATGCATACTTGTTCTACATGGTCTGTAGATGTGCATATGGTTTTAGGGTTATTCTCCAGTTATTTATTATCAAGATTTTCTACTTTTTCTACTTAGGTTTTTTTTTTTTTTTTTTTTTTTTTTTTTTCAGATTCGATTACTATTAGAATAGATATTTTGTGGGCGCAACTCCTCCTAAACTTTTCCACTGATTATTTAGAAACTATGCATACTTGTTCGATGTGCATGTGGTTTTGGGGTTATCCTGCCATTATCTTTTTTTTTTTTAACTTTTTGCTTTTTTCAACTTAGTTTTTTTAGTTGTGACACGATGACATGGGTAACATGTGGGCGCAACTTCTCTTACAGTTTTATAACAAACTTTTTTTTAAACTAGCAGGTGTTTTTGTCATGGTCTGAAGATGTGCATTATGTTTTTGGGGTTATCCTCCCATCATTTTTATCAACTTTTTCCACTTTTTTCAGGTCCCTATTAGTATAAGAATAGGTACCTTGTGGGTGCAACAATATTTATGAAATAATATATGATAATGAGCTATATATACCAAGACGAAAAAGAGCCGGACATAACATATTCTACTGAACTATAGTTTCTAAAAAGAAACCGATGTGTAAATGACATGATAATGAGCTATATCTACCAAAGAGAAAACATATGATAGTGTCTTTCTGAAAATATCGGTCAAGAAATTCCACCCAGAGTGGGAGGGTATCTAGCCTATGGCTTATAAATGTTTAAAGTTACCCACTTCTCCTGGGTTGCATATCCTATTAGGCATTTACTTTTTCGCTCACTGTGTCAACCGTGAATGCGTAAGATGAGGGTTAGGGTCGGGTTGGAACAGAAACATAAAACAACAACAACAACAACAACAGCTTTACCTCATTATCATCACTGTCATACAGAATCCGTACTTCTTTATAATCCTTAGCTGACATCTTGAATCAAACCAATTTCTTTCCTTTCCACAAGTTGTAAAATAGCTGATCACGTTTATAATTCTTATCACTTTCCAAAGTCTACTAAATTCTGTAGACGTCAATTCTTTTTCCCAGAAAATAGAGAGTAAATTCTGTAGACGTCAATTCTTTTTCCCAGAAAATAGAGAGTTGACGTTTCATGCAAATTGTCAAGTTTGGAGACAATTAGCATGCAATGTCAAAGCATATTTTCTATAAAAGAAAATAGGCTTTGATATATCATGCAAATTAACTCCAAAGGAGACAATTTGCTTAAAACGTTAAAGCCTATTTACTGGGAAAAAGAACAAAAAATATTTCAAAATTTCGTCTGCTGCAAATTTTTACCCGGCATGCAAAGCGTTAAGAATTTTTTAACTGACGATGGTCCGTGGCAAGTAGTTACAGTTACAGTGCAAAAGTCATTTCCGCAGTACAGCCACTGGTTTTAGGCTAAGTGCTATTCTTGCTTACAAGCATGCAGGCAAAGGAGAGTAAAGATGACTGAACTCTCCTTTTTGCAGGTGGCCTTATCACCCCGTAATTTAATGAGTATGCAGAGTCAGACGTATGATTGAACAAGTATGCAAAGTCACTTAATACTGACATATTGAGAATTAAAGCATTTCAGCCACAATTCTTATCAGTTTACCATTTGTATGTTGAATTTAAATATCAGCTGACAAGATTTAAAATAAAACCATTTTCTTATTTTTTCTCTTTAGATGAGTTTTGACATTTTTCATTCGGTTTTTCACCTTGATCATCTGAATAAACACAAAACTGAATATTTCAGGAAAACAGAGAAAAAAATTATATATTTATCCTCTGCTAATATCGCCGTGAGAAAGTTTGTGATAAAATGTTTGCACTTTTTGATAATATCCACAGTTATATTGTTATAAGCGCTGGCACCTAAGATATGATTGACTTAGGATAAAGTAAAGTCTGGACTGGTCAGTCTATTTCCCTACCATACCTACGCTGGGGGGTGGTTGGGGGGTGTGTGGCTAACTTCCTATATATGGTATAGTACGGATGTGCGTGCCAAATGGCCCCCTTCTTCAACGCTGCCAGGTATATGATTGGCCCCCTTTTTTGAACAAAAAGTATATGAATGACCCGATTTTTCTGGATTCTTATGTGGAATTATAATTGCCGATGTTTATTCAGAAAAATAAAGCAGTTTCATTCGTCAAAAGTTTCTTTTCAGAAGAGAATCTTATCGAGCGATCATTTAAATGTCATAACCACAAGTATTAATATATATTTTGACTATATAGTAGCTAAAACTAGGCGTAAAAATGGTCACCGTAAACAATATTACGGTTGCACTCGTGCCTGACAATATCGGAAAAATATCATTGAAACAGTTGTATTTGTCTTAAGAAAAACAGTCAGGTTGCTTCTTTAAGCTGTATTTCAAAACACTAGATAAAATTTACGATTAAATATTAACCAAAAAGAATTTATCTTCCAAGTAAAATTTGGCTTGAATCCATTGGTATCAATGGAACCGGAAATGTTTTTGCCATCCACAATTTTTGGTCACGTGGCATAACATTGTAATCACGTGGTCAGTAGCCCGGATGAAAACAATAACATTAAACAGGCCTATAAAGAGTAGCTTTCGCCAGTCCCAAATGGCTTATTATTCTATATTCAATAGTAAGACCATCCCACTAATAAAACCATTCTCAGGCAATCCAAAAGGTGGTCTAAATACCCAGGAAGCATTCTACATAAATCTAAAGCGGGCCGTTATCGGCCCGTCAGGGTAGCTGACCGGCCGATAAAGGCCCGCTATAGATTTATAAAGAAAGCTAGCTGGGTAGTGGAATTCTACCGTATTACGTTTTGCTTGTCAAGAAAAAAAATATATGCTTTTCAACAGTCTAGCTCAGATTGGAATTTTACCGTTACCGTAAATACTCGGACAGACAGTCCTAAGCAAATAGTGTAGACCCAGATCAGACGCCGCATTCAGCAGCTCTGATCAGGGCGTACACTGTTTGTCACGCATCCACCAGAGTTTTTGACACATCAAGAAGTAGTCAAATAGTCTTGTTCGAATTATAGGACAGTTATATCGTAAGGAGTAAGGGTGTTAGAATGCTTAGGCAGATATGGTATATGATTATATTGATATCAGAGATACCATATCTCGACTGTGTCCGGACCGGAGATCCTTCATAATATGATGTAGGATACGGAATTATACGTGGTTTGCCGATTGTTGTCTCAGTATCGGGTCCCGTATTTGGTTGGGCTTATTTTGAGTTTAATACTTTTATCTCGTGGACGATTGCCAGTCTAAACAAACATGAGAAGGGGACAATTTTGTTAACAGATATCGTAAATTTAAAGTTCCTTTGTTGTCAAACTTCACTGGACAAAATATTTAGGGACCCTGTTTACAAGGACCACTGATAAACTTGCATTCATTTTCAATACATGTATATTCATTTTATTGTAATGTGGTGCCAACTTCAAAAGAACTTTTCTTTTTGTGCTATCTGATATCATTTAGTTCTTTTTTCTCAAAAGAAAGAAAGAAAGAAAGAAATATAATAATTTTGTAACCTGCTTAAAGCTTACTTAATATTAACCTTAACCACTCTGGGCTAATTCAGCAGACGACAAAAATTTATACGGAGACAATTTGCATGAAACGCCAAAAATCCGTTTTCCATTGGAGACAATTTACATGAAATGTTAAAACCTGTTTTCTGGAGAGAAAAAAAGTGCTTTAATATGTCATCTTTTGGGATTTTGACTCAGAGTGCCAAGCGTTTCAGAATGATACCATAATTACCATTCGGGTTTCACTCGCGACTGTGGGGCGTGAACAATGTTGCACTTTACATAACTGTTCATGAACAAATCCAATAAAACTGAGTCAACGAATACAAATCAGTCAATGCATCCGCACTGTCTGATCAAAGTCTTCGTAAAGAAACTTTGCGTCCTTGACTATTCAAAATTCGCCCAGAGAAGATTCTGATCAGACTGCGCGAATGCGCAGGCTGATCTGAATCTTCGCTGGCTCTGACGTTTTCAATTTTATGTGTTTCTACCGTTCATAGGATCTCATTGATAATGCTCTATAATCTATTTATTAACAGCTCAAAAGAAGACGTTTCATTTTTGTGGAGACAAGTATCCATGTCTTCTTTTTTTTTTTTTCTTTTTCTAGTTTGTGTATTATTTTCATATGATATACTTTGTACAAACTATAACATATTATCATTTGGGCCATGTCGAGAGATAAAAATGCCTTCCAACATGCGCAAAATGTGCAGATTCAAATCATCCTGCGCATGCGCTAAGTGTCGTCCGAGTTTTTGCTTTCCATTCATACACTCTGTAGTATCCAATGATACTGTTTGCGGACAGCGAAGGACCTGATCAGACTGCGCGGATGCGCAGGCTGATCTGGGTCCTCGCTGTCCGCATAAGCCCCTAAGGCACGTTTTTACATGGCGCTGCCCATTTGAAAAAAAAGGTAAGAGAAAAGTCCAGGGAGTGCCACAGTCACAAACCGCAGCCCTTCCCAGACCCCAAGAGGAAGAGGAAACCAACAAATCTAAACAAGCACAAACCGAACAAACGTACGAAAAGCACTAAGATTAGCTCTCTCTTCCCCAAGCGAGGTAATCGCAATACTAAAAGGACTAAAAAACACAAGAACAAAATGACACACGGAAAGACATACAACAAATCGCCTCGTAGAATAAACCACAAAGCAACAAAGAGTAAGACTAACACCTGGACCACCGCCTTAGAACGGTCGGTAGCGCAAACCACCGGGGGGAGGGGGGGGGGGGGGGGAGTTTAAAGCACTTTTACAGCTAGCTAACTTCACCCTGGGTCCCGATGCTACTCCCAATACAGAAACACATAAAAATTCGGTTCGCATAAAGGCTCCCAACTCAGTCAATGCATCAAAGCGAAAACATAAAACTCAAATTAATCACTATAATAAACAAAGACGAGTACTCATGGCTAATTCTACTGTATGCCAGAGTAAATGAAATCCAATAGTTGAACCACGGCGGGCCAAGCCAAAGATATGTCGTCAAGCCCCAACCCACTGGTTAAAGTTTTACGAAGAGGCCGTCATTGAGTCTGAGGCCCGAAAGTTAAAATACTGATGGTTTCATAAACTTTTATCGAATCAGACTCACCGACGCTCAACTACGTAACGGGGTATTATCAGCTCTATGGCGCCAACTCTAGGTAGTTCCACAGGTGAGGAAGCAGTGCTTTCAATCCAAGCGTCTACGCTCAAGAGTTACAACACAGTTTCAGCTCCAACTCTGTTGTTCCAGCCCCAACGTCTACTGCTTCCAACACTCTCTACAGAAGCTGGGCTTCATAAGAGAAATAGAAGTAAGCTCGAGTCGCGTCAGACTAAGTCAAGTATGGTTATACTTTAATAATTTCTTTGCAATGTGTACTCGTTACTTGCCAATGACAAACTGACTTCGAGACAGTTCAGTTTTTAGATTTTTAACGCTGCCAGGCAACTGAGTCACACAGAGGACCTCGTGCGTGTCCAGATCTCGTGCGAGAGTAGTCGAAAAAAATTGAGCTTTTAATCTCGTACCTAATGCGTGGTACGAGATTAAAACTCAATTTTTCGACCGATCGTCAAAATTCTGCAACTTACATGCTGAGAGTCTGAAATCACAGCCTTTTATACCCTACACTGTTACCCGGCAATTTACCGTATTCTAATATTGCCGAAAACCATCTACTTTCACTTTACATTCTTACTGTCGCTATTCACTAATAAGCGTCTATCTAATCATTCGGTTGTCTAACGTTTTGACGCCTTTGAAATATCAATCTGTATTGGGGACGCCTACATCCAAAGACTTGGGTAAATAAGGACAAAAATACATCAACAATAAATGTAAATTATCTTGTATTTTGAACACAAGCAATCCGCAAATATTGTCGTCTGTAAACAAACTTACTTTCGCTTTTCCGAGACGGAATTGAATAGAACATCTGTCCGTTGTTATTAGCAGACTCGGGCCTTAGGCACTACACATTCTTTTAGGAAATACTGTTCCTGTCTCATATAATTTTGAAATGTTGAATGCTGGGGTGTCCATCTGTCGCATTTTTGCATTTTTTTTTTGCAAATGAACTTCCGAAACACGCGAACGTCATTTTTGCGATTCTGTTATGAATTTACTAAAAACTTGTGATAAATTTTGCGAATTCCTCATCTGTTTCCTATGGCTATTCATAGCCGATAACAGGACGCGGCAAATTCTGTAGAAGCATGCTACTATGGGTAGCCTAGCCACTAGGCGTTAAAATGGGTAATATGGATACAAACTAAACTATGTGCATGAAAATGAATAGAATAATAGGTTTATAGCTAGTCTACTCTCCTTCCTCAGTTTTAACTCATAGCACTTTGCGAAATGTTCCCCTACAATTTTGTAGGGGAAATCTGATCCTATCCATCAATGTCAGATTTGACCAGCTTGATAGAAATAAGAGATCTTTTCCCAATGGGTATTTTTTTTTCTACTTTAACCAAGACATGGTCATGTGTAGTACATATATAAATATATATACATATGAAATACATATGATTATAGAAATACAATGTGGGTTCAAATGGCAACGTCATAATACATTTAATATGACAAATATCATTTCAAAGTACTGGCGACATAATAATAAACTGACAATATCATTTCAAAATACTAACAAATGGGAGAAACACAAGTGATGCATACCAAAATAGTAGAAAACACTACATTCATCATTTTCATTGTGTCTATACATTCGTTTGGCCATATCTAATCTTAAATGCCTTTTCAATATATAATGCTGTTTTTTTTTATATAATATTTCTATTTTTAGTAGACATTAATTCCTTAAGTTTTAACATATACCGTCGATGCCAAAAATACTTTTTAATATACTGTTTCCTCAAATCTACATATAGTGTGCATTCTAGCAAAACATGAAACTCATCTTCAAGTTTGTCACAATATCTACATTTTCTTTCATTGATTGGTGTCCTGTTAGGTCTAGCCCACCTTCCAACTTCAATTTCTAGCCGATGAGAAGAGACCCTCAAATTTGCCATTGCCACCCTAAATTTATCACATTGAGAGCTAAATACAGTTGATGTTCAAAATTTAAATAAAGAGAATAAAAATTGGCCCTACTAGACCTTGGACCCAATATACATTATTAGTATTACTAGGTCCGAGACTAGACTCAACAATTCTACTATTCCAATCTTGCATAAAAATATCACTTAATCTTTGCTTGCAAACATTTAAAAATGCCCTCTTATTGCCTACACCCTGATTAACCCAGACGTCATAAAAACCTAATGACGACAACAAAAAATTAACTTTAGATACACAGTTTACACAGTTTGGGTTATTTGCAATATCATATAACAATAACTGATATGCATGTTTAATAAATCTAGTTTCTTCTGACTCTAAAATTTTAAACCAATAGTTCATTATAGAAAAAAAGATTTTATTTTGTAATGGTACCCTACCCAACTCACCATATATAAAATCATTTTATGTTGACCTTTTCACCCCTAGTAATTTCTTACAAAATTAAAGATGCACTCTTTCTTGTTTTGCAGGCTTAGAAAAACCCCAAACTTCACCTTCATAACAGAGTATTGGAACAATTAACCTGTCAAACAATTCAAGGGTATGTTTTGGTGAAATATCAGTAAAATTGAATAAATATTGGTTAAGTTTAAAACTTAAGTGCTTGCCCAGATAATGTCTTATGGGTCTCATTAAAAGAATCACCTGTAGAAAATGTAATCTCGAGAGAAACAAACTTATTAGTAAATCTGAATGTTACTTCCCTGATAACTACAAGATAAATTTCTAGGCAAATTTTCCCTCTTGCGAAAAATCATTACTTTTGTTTTGTTGGTATTAACAGTCAATTTCCATCTCTGACAGTAATCGCATAATAACCTTTATGCAGTCCTTCGCCAGACATTGAAAAGATTACAATATCGTCTGCATATGATAATAAATAGAGCTTTACCATACCTATATCAATACCATCAATACATTACCATTTAGCATAAGTTCACCCTCTAGATCATTAATATACATACTAAATAAAAATGGCGATAAGCACTCTTCTTGTCGTACACAGACATAACATGAAAAATCCTCACTTAAGGTATTGTTAAACTTTCCTTTACTTTTGATATTCCTGTACATAGATTGAATTACATTTAATATTTTACACCTAACCCCATTTTGAATTAATTTGTACCATAATACCTCTCTGACTACAAAATCAAATGCTTTCTTAAAATCAATGAATGCTGAAAATAATTTCTTGTTATTATTTACACAATGTGAAATTAAGCTATGTAGTATAAAGATACTATCTGCAGTCCCCATGCCTTTTCGGAAACCAGCTTGAGCCTCGACATAAACATGGTAATTGTCAGCCCAATCATTAAGCCGTGTATTAAGAATACTCGTGAAAAGCTGACCTGTTATACTGAGAAGGATAATACCTCTGTAATTTTCGACATTCTCTATGCTGCCTTTTTTATGCAATGGTACAATATACCCCTGAGCCCAAGCATCAGGGAAGAAACCTGTATCAAATATTTTATTGAAAAGAACATGTAAATAACCTATTAAACTATTTATAGCATATTTGATAACTTCATTCAAAAATAGATCTGTCTATCTATGGATACTGCGTCACCCTCGTTACTAAGTATTATGCGCAGGGATGCTTGCGTGAGAATAAAAAGTAAAAAAAAATATAGTGAGGGCTAAAAGAGTGATAGTGAAGAATGAAAAAAGATGACAGTTTTTGAGTGTTAGTATGAATGAGATTTAAAAGCAGATTAAAAACATTATTACTTTCTATGACCTTAAGTGATTGATCTTGCTCACTTCTCTCTTGAATGAGTCAAGATCGCTTAAAAGTTCAATATCTACAGGGAGCCTATTCCATAAAACAACAGTCATGGGAAAGAACGAATACCTGTAGTAATCTAAAGAGGCATATACCTGGCGGAAACTAAGGGGATTATTAAGGCTGTGGCGGATGATCTTCTTGAGCCGCTCAAAATATGAAGGCATCAGCACTGCAACAAGGCCATACTGTATTTTGTAAAACATCGCGAGGCGCGAGTCATAGCGACGGTTTTCAAGGGAGCGCCAACCGAGGTTGCCAAGCATCGCAGAAACACTATCATAGGAGGAGTAACTGTTTGTAACCCACAGTGCTGCCCTCCTTTACACCTTTTCTATTTGGTCTATATTTTTCTTGGTATAAGGGCTCCACACGGTGGAGGCATATTCAACTTATCTGGTCCACAACTTTTACCATTTTTCAATGACTGAACACATTTCCTTATTTCACTTACATTTATTCCAGCATCTAGCTCACTAAACATTATCTGTAATTCTCCTTTTACATATCTTTCGTTAAAAAGTAAAAGATCATCATCTGCTTGAAAAACAAAATCTATTGTCAGGGTTGTTTATAGCATTAAAGTAGCCAGCAAAATGCTGTGAAGTAAGTTTTTTTAGGGGAATTCGAGGAACATAATTTTTTTTAACATTTTCCAATAATTCTTAGCATTTTCAATACGAGCCTTCTGCAGTTTCTGAGTCTTATGTTTCCTATACTCATGCCTACTCAACCTTAAAACCCTCTTGAACGCTGATCTTGCCCTTACAACAGTTTATCTGCTCGTTGCATCCTGTTTATCTAACCGATAATTACTAAGACAATCATAAAAAAAAAAACAAAAAAAAAAAAAAAAAAAAACATTTCGTTTTAACTTACAGTCTTCATTATACCATGGCTGCTTACTTTCAGTGTTAGAACAATCATTCCTACTTACTACATCCTTCTTGAACAAGGGAGCACAAACATATTATATTGTGTTTTGAAACGTACTTATATTTGAATTTAATTTGAAATTTGAAAATACCAGCTCAGTATCTAGCAAGACTGCCTATTCAAACATATGCAAGACAGTTCAGACGAGACTCAGAGACATGAGAGACTCCTGGCTGAGTAAAAAGGCTGATGAAATCCAGTTCTTTGCAGACAGAAAGGACATGAAAAAGTTCTTTGATGCACTCAAGACAGTATATGGTCCCCAGAGCTCAGGAACCACCCCACTCCTTAGTGCAGATGATGGAACTAGTCTTCTGACTGACAAAGGAGCTATCTTGAAAAGATGGGCTGAACACTTTGATGGTGTCCTTAATCGGCCATCATCTATCAATGATGAACCTATTAACAGACTACCACAGGTGGAATGTAATCCGCTGCTTGATGAGCTCCCAACCGTCTCTGAAACAGTGAAAGCAATAAACTCCTGTCATCTGGCAAGGCTCTAGGATCAGATACAATACCTGAAGAGATCTGCAAAGCAGGAGGTCCTCCAGTTGCAGAGAAACTGACAGAGTTATTTCACATTATATGGAGAAAAGAAGCCATCCCTCAAGAATTCAAGGATGCAACAAATATCCACCTATTCAAAAGGAAAGGGAATCCTCAAGTCTGTGACAATCACTGAGGCATCTCTTTATATTCAATTGCTGGGAAGATTCTTGCTAGGGTCCTACTGAACCGATTGAATGAAAACCTGGAACGGTCAGGGCTTCTACCAGAAAGCCAGTGTGTAGTCAGGAAAAACAGAGGAACAATAGACATGATCTTCACAGCACGACAGCTTCAAGAAAAATGCTAGGAACAGAATGTGGACCTCTACATGACCTTTGTCGACCTTACCAAAGCAGTTGACACAGTCAGTCGTGAGGGACTTTGGAAAATTATGGCGAAGTTTGATTGTCGTGCTAAATTCATAGCAATGGTGCGGCAGTTCCATGATGGTATGCTTGCAAGTGTCCAAAATGATGGCGAGTTTTCTGAACCATTTCCTGTGACAAATGGAGTTAAGCAAGGCTGTGTATTAGCTTCAACACTGTTCAGCATGATGTTTTCTGCCATGCTTACAGATGCTTTCCAGGATGGTGACAATGGTATACCTATTAGGTATCGCTTTGATGGGAAACTTTTCAACCTAAGAAGGTTGCAAGCTACATCTAAGGTGCAGACAGGGGTGTTAGACGAGTTCCTCTTTGCTGATGACGTGGCAAAAGGTGCTCCGACAGAAGAGAAAATGCAAAAAGGTGTGGATCAAGTATCTGATTCATGTGACAGCTATGATCTCACAATCAGCATAAAAAAACTGAGGTAGCACCTGGAAAGCCTTACAAGGAGCCTACCATCACAGTGAAAGGTCAATGACTGCAAGTGGTAGACAAGTTCACCTACCTTGGAAGCACATTGTCTAGAGTTATACACATTGATGATGAAGTCAATGCTAGAACTGCCAAAGCTAGTGCAGCATTTGGCCGGCTACGTGGAAGTATTTGGGACCGAAGTGGAATCAGACTTGACACAAATCTGAAAGTATATAGATCGGTAGTGCTGCCAACACTATTATACGCATGCGAAACTTGGACAGTTTACCAACGGCATGCCAAAAGACTGAACCACTTCCATACAAGCTGTCTTAGAAAACTTCAAAAGATCAAGTGGCAAGACAGGATTCCAGACACAGAAGTCCTGAAAAGGACAGGGATGCAGAGTATACATACTCTTTTGAAATTGGCACAGTTAATATGGACAGGCCATGTTACCAGAATGCCTGATGACCGTTTGCCAAAGAAAATCCTTTATGGAGAACTTAAAGTAGGAAAACGCTCCCATGGTGGTCAGAAGAAGCGAAAAGACACCCTCAAAGCCTCCCTTAAAGACTTCAACATACCAACAGAGTCATGGGAACAGATTGCACAAGATCATACAAAGTGGCGAGGCCTCATAAAAAGGGGAGCTAGTGAATATGAAGCAAAACGAATCAGCGAAGCTGAGCAGAAACGTGCACTGCGGAAAGCCAGAGCTAAGGCATCACCAACAGAGCTTTGTTCCTCAGACCTCTCTTGTTCTATCTGCAACAGGCAGTTTAGAGCTAAGATTGGTCTCATCAGCCATCTTAGAACACACAAATAATAACACATCAAACAGTTGATTAGGACTGGTCATTGTCAGTAATGACAGACGAACAAGTATATTTGAATTTAATACATCTACAGTTTCAGCAGTCAACAATTCAGATGTTAAATTTTGCAATTCAGTCTTGACATTTTCAGAAACTAAGGCATTTTGATATGCCACAATATGCTCACCGGTATTTACAAGTTTCTGAATTGTCCTCAATGTTGATGGTCTGATTAACCCTGTGTGACCGTAAAAAAAAAAAAAAAAAAAAAAATAACGACACAGTGGATGCTTGATCTATTCGATTCATCGACATCAAAAGTATTGATCAAGGGAAATAACTGTTGACTACCAATTACATAATCGACTAGACTCTTACCTGTGCTTCCCACATACGTGCACTTTCCAATATTCCCATCATTTCCAACCTGTCCATTAAGAATCCTTAACCCTTAGAGGCGTATCAACTGCATAATCATCAGAAAGTACATGTATGTGGGTCGATGTGTCGTCTTGCACATAATCCGGCATATCAGAAGTTCTCGCAGAGATAAGTAGTTGATGACGAAGTGGTTACACGGTCCAGTGCTAATCTGCTACCAAATTACTCCATTTCAGAAGCTAGTTTTATGATACAGATGTCTTAATGTATACAAGATTTTATAGGATTTAAAATTTGATTATATTGTAATTTGTATTTAGAAAAAAAATAAATAAATAAATAAATAAAAGATAAGGGTATATATAATTGATGTTTGATATGAACATCTGTGGAGTTTTTGCTATGTGTGTTATTGCAATTTATGAATTTTTAATTAGAAAAAATGGATGAAACAATACAGGCAATCAACTACTCCCAATATAAATGGATATTCAATGCTAAGACCCAGTCAAAGAACAGGAATTGAGCACTAGATTCATATGAAAGGCAAAGATGGTTTTTTGGTGTTTTTTTGTGTGTGTTTTTTTTTTTTTTTTTTTTTTTTATTGTTTATTGTTCACCAACTAGAAGCGGCAAAAGTTTAATTATATTTGAAATGTCACCACTTTTGTTCCAGTATCGAAGAAGGAAAAAAAATATTTTTGCATAGACCCTGATCAGAGACTGTTTAATACTTTAATATATATATATATATATATATATATATATATATATATATATATATATATATATATATATATATATATATATATATATATAACTTCACATGTTCTTTTTTTTCTTTATGACATAAACAAATGCATTTCCTTAGACAAAAAAGGCGGTGTTATCACTTAGCAACTGTTTATATATATTAAACAGTGTAGACCCTGATCAGACCCTGTATTTAATTTATTTCTGTTACATTAAACAGTGTAGCTCCTGATTCGACACTGTGTTTATCTTAATTTTAATCAACAATGTAGACCCAGTGGTTATTTTCTTCTCAGTATATTAATCAAACAGTGTAGACCCTGATCAGAAGCTTTATTTATTCTTAATACATATAGACCCTGATCTCAGAAGCTGTGTTTATTTATTCTTATTATAGTGATAAAACAATGTAGATCCTGATCAGACACTTTTTATTCTAATTCTTATGTTAATCAAATAGTGTAGACCCTGGTCAGACATTATGTTTATTTATTCTTATTATATTAAACAAACAGTGTAGATCTTGTGTAGGTACTGTGTTTATTTTAATTCTTATAAGTGTAACGAGTCGATAAAGATTTAAGTAGAATACTAGCAGGGAACTTTCGAATGATCATTATTGCGTATCGCAAATTCAACATTGATGTTTCGAATGGTAGGCGTTGTATATTGAACTGCTCAGCATTCAAATGATTTTATTTACATGTTGCTCAACATTCAAATGTTATATGTCGAATATTACCTTTATGTTTTTCTGACATGAAGCCATTAATAAGACAAGAGATTAAGTTGATTGGTTAGACCTACCATATTTATTCGGAAACATCCCAGCGGGCACATAACGTTTATACAACGTCGCATCAACGTCGATGCAACGTTGATAATTTGATCCAGCTAATAGGAAAATGATTTAATGGAATGGTATGGCCTACTATATTAACTTGGACACCTCCCAGCGGGCACATGACGTCTATACATTTGATATGGTTGACCATGAGATATTGTTGAAGAAATTAAATCTGTATAGATGTAGTAGCCTTGGTTTTGACGTTACTTATCCAACAGAAGTCAAACTGTTTCAATAAATGGAGTATATTCTGAAACTGACACAGTTTTATGTGGTGTCCCACAAGAGTCCATTTTAGGACCCCTTTTATTTCTACTTTTCATAAATGATCTCCCTTTGACTTTGAAAAATGTTGTGTCCGCAACGGATCTGTATACGGATTATACGACCATATATGATGTTCAGACAGATAAAGCGGCTCTCAGTGCAAATCTGCAGACCGCGTTAAACTTATTGAAAACTTGGCGTCGAGAAAACGGTATGCTACTTAATACTGATAAAACTAAAGTTATGTTATTAACCAGTAAAAAAGAACAACTTTTACAGGAAAAGTTTTATCGTTAAACTTTGACAACGTTGAGCTGAAACTTAGTAACAATGAAAAGGTTTTAGGGGACTATATAGATGAAAATTATATTTGGAATACCCATTTTACGTATGTTTCAAAGAAGTTATCTTCTAATTTGTGGCTGTTGTCTCAAATTAAGCAATACCTGTCTTTGGAACAGAGGCGTTTATTTTATAATGCATATGTTAAAGCACATTTGATTACTGTAGCATTGTCTGGGGAAATTCTTCAAACAGTAATTAACAAAATAAATAAGCTGCAAAGGCGTGCTTGCAAACTTATACTGGGCGAAGAATATACGAGTTTAGAAGAAGCTAGAAACCGTCTAAAAATACTGTCATTCGATGAAAGTGTATTTTTACAAAACGCTAAGACAATGTATAAAATTGCAAATAACATTACTATTGATTTGTTTCAAATACGAAACACAAATGCTAATGATACGATCTGTATCTAACAGAAACTCATCACGAAAACATACCTATATAATTTTGACCCCCTTAAACCCCACTTTTACATAGTAAAACTGGGGTTTACAGGGGTATACATTATCTCAAAAACATAGATTGAGGGTACTCGTTAGAACCGCCTCGCCGAGGCGGTTCTAACGAATACCACAATCTATGTTTTGAGCAGAAATATGAAATTATCAGATTTTTTATCTGAAAACATGCTGTTTCTGGTGGTGAAATTTTCTATATATTTGCAAAGGCGTGTTTTCGTAATGTTTATTATACCAAAACCAAACATTAATTTATTTAAAAATAGTATTTCGTACGCTGGTACAATAATATGGAACAGTATACCACTGGAAATTAAAAATGCTGCTCTATAAATTATTTGTAAATAGATGTGTAGCATGGATGAAAAATTGAAATTAATATTTTGACGCCCCAAACGCCATCATATTATCAACATGTTGATTATAAAATTATTGTAAAAACCCTAATATTTGCATTACGAAAACACGCCTATTCAAATATATTGAAAATTTCACCACCAAAAATTGCAAATTTTCAGATAAAAAAATCCTGATATTTTTCACATTTCCACTCAAAACATACATTGTGAGTACTCGTTAGAACCGCCTCGCTGAGGCGGTTCTAATGAGTACCCACAATCTATGTTTTGAGCAGAAATAAGAAAAATAATGTATACCCCTCTAAACCCCAGTTTTACTATATAGAAATGGAGTTTAAGGGGGTCAAAGTTATATAGGTGTGTTTTCGTGATGGGACAGACAGATCTGAGCAAATGGTGTAGACCTAGATAAGACGCCGCAGAATGTGATGTCTGATTGGGGTTTACACTGTTTACAACTCGTCCAGCTATATTTTAAGCGTATCAACTTGTGGTGGAGTAGACCTTTACAAATTATAGGACAAGTATGGTAAGGAGTTACAGGTGTCACAATATTTGGAGTAAATACTGCATACATATATTGATACAAAATCTAGAAATTATTATGGAATAACTGAAATGTAATATAATTCGCAGTTAAACAAAATGATGCTAAAGTGATACAATGTTTTAGCTCAATCAGTATCATACTAATCATACTCTCAATGTTATACTTGTATATATTGCATTGTATTTGTTGTTTTACTAATTTATATTGTATGTATTTCAGAGGCCTCGTGGAAGATTGGCATTGCAAATGAGTCGCCCTCTTTCTTACTTATTTACTTACAACGTCACATGACGTTGCCTCGACGTTGATGCGACATTGTCTTAATGGTGCGTGCCCGCTGGGCACTCCTTACTATACTTCTAAATATTGAACATCCTAATTTTATTGTTTGTCAGTATCTGAAATAAGTAAATATACTTGTTTCAGTTACTGTGTCTAAAATCCTGTTGTATTAATTGTGGGCGAAAAATCACAGTAAGCCTAAGGGGAACAACGCAGTACTCCAATGTTTCAGAATAAAATTTTAGTTACCTCCCTTGGTCTGCATTTTTTTTTTTTTTTTTTTTTTTTTTTTCCTCAGGAAGGGACAAACAGGGATCGACAAGATTGTGTACAGGTGTATTATTATATTGTCAGGGCTTTACAGAACTACAAAGTCAAAGAAAAGGAGGGAAAAAGACACCGTAAAAATTCGCCCGAGAAATGCAGATTGACTCGTTTAACACTCTGCAGAGAGAGAAAAAAAAGTACAGATCTACTTGTGTAATAATTAATAATGGTTATAATAAAAAAGTAATAAATCAATAAAAAAAAATAATGGTGCTGATATTTAATTGCATATGGTTCGTATTATTATTAATAAAAATTCGTCCAACTTTTCGAGAATGACTAATATTTACATTAGGTTTATTAAATCCCTGATTGGCTCCCCGAGCTTAGTCATTATTCAATGTCAAAGGTCATCATCCGGGAATCGAGTGAAATTTCTACCTCCACAACTGGAGATTAATCAATGAGTCTGTGTTAGAAAACCATCAAAGGAAAATCCTCGAATAGTAAACAGAATGTGACCAATAAATTGATATGAAGCCTAAATTCTTTATTCCTTGCACTAGGATAATTTAGACCAGAAGGTAGGCATTTGTATTTTATTCAAAATGAGTCCAATTTCAGTGTTGCTGAAGCTGAATGTAGGCCAAATCTGACAAAGGGCGGGAACCGAGACGTTCCAAAATTAATGTTGCGTTAATTGGTTTTGCGGTCTATTGAGTCTTTTTTTTTGTTTTTAAATGTATCTAATTTCTGAGTAGCTGTGTCTAACAAACACCTGGACAATTTTTATTTCACATGAAGTGCACAATGGAGTAATAACGGTTTTTCTAACAGTTCAGTAACGGTAAATTATTACGTCACGGTTCAGGACACGCGATTCACACGCGACAGGGTGACCTAACAAAGGGTCACCTCGTCTGATTGGGGCAATAAATATTTATGTTGGGTGTAGTGAAATTATGGTTAGTCATAAAAAGCGCAATTATAATTATTTATCGTTTACAGTTGAATGATTTATTGAATTTGGGAGTGTTGTTGTCAAAGGTACTCCACTTTTATACAAGTTACTTTCCCAAATTAACAGTATAAAGCCTGGCGTCCCATTAAAGGGACATTGGCAAACAGTGTAGACCCAGATCAGATGCCTCAGAATGCGGCGTCTGATCAGAGTATGCACTGTTTGCATTAAGTTAAGATATTTCTATAAGTATGACAATAAACTAACCAGGTACCCCCTGTATAGGAAATGAACTTGTCCTAAGAGTTAAAGAGGGAGAATCCACTTGGCATGAATAGGTTAAAATACTTGACTCGCCCAGATCAGACTTCTGCTTTTAGATTCAGTTCCCAAAATTTAGAATAACTGCTATAAATGGTGTTAGTCAAATATTTAAAACCCTTAATATGATCAGACTCCTATTGAACTCTGGCTGTCCCAGGCTAAGAAGTAAAATACTGCATAATGGCCTAATTTTTGCACATACCTATTATATATATAAGCAATGTCTTTGGTCTTCAGATTACAGCCTGTGTTGTCCAAATATTTAGTCTTTATGATCTTAGACTTGGAAGACTCCTATTAAACCCTGGCTAACTCAGGCTAAGAAGTAAAATACAGTATATGGCCTAATTACTGACATACCCCTATAAAAGCATACAGTCAAGCAATGCCTTAGGTCTTTAGATTACAGCCTGTGTAGTTTTTATTAAGTTTTTTAAAGAATATGTTGTTGATACTCATTTGAATTGACTCCATATCAAATGAGTACCAACAACAAACTTTTATAAACAAATTCAGAAAAAAAAAATCACAGAAGCATCATCAAATAGTTCATGAAATCCTTTTCTGATCTTTCTGCCCTTATTGGATATTTTGCTACATGTTTTTCCAATAATTTTGAAAAAAAAACATAAGCACTCTGTGCATAGTGCAGTAATTAGGTCAAATACGGTAGTCCCAGGTGAAATATTGAAAATGTTTTCTCATTTCGCACCATACATTGTGTTTGTTGTGGGTACACATTGGAATCGCATTGGGTTTGTAGTGGCAGTTCTAATGAGATCACATTAGTATGATTACCCATGTTTTCATTTGGACCTCACTTATCTAGGGCTTAATAGACACTTCATGTAATTAGAGAAACATATTTAACCTGAGCAGAGCTACAGTAATAATCCTAAGTATTGGGACAGATAGGCCTTTGGAAACAGTGTAGACCCAGATCACATGGTGCAGAATGCCACGTCTGATCAGGGTCTACACTGTTTGCCATACATACAGAAATATTTAAGCCATATCAACAGGTAGTGGAATAGACTATTTAAAATTTTAGGACATATATGGAAACTAGATAAGGTGTCATTTATGGTCATTTTTTTCTATTTAATCTATACATTTTTGCTTGGATATACAACATGTTTGTTTAGTTAACACATTTTTTGGCTTTGGATCCCGCAATATATATATATATATATATATATATATATATATATATATATATATATATATATAGTCTTATAAAGAGGTTGTGGTGTATTAGCAGGTCTTGTCAGATTTTTTTCCATTTCATCAAGAATATTATTTTCTAGTGACATCAAAAGTCTACTGCATATGCTCCAGATATTATTTTTTTCAAATACTTTTCCTCTGTCATGAAACTGTTGTGATACACTTGTAAGTATTCACAACATACAATTTTATAGAGAAATAAGAAAATATTGGGGACAGTTTTCTACGGTCATTTTCCACCTTCCATTTGTTCAAGAAGGGCATTTGTCAGTTACTGGCAGAAGTATATATGCACAATACACTGGTTAAGTGCTACGAGGACTATGCCTGCTCAAGAAAAGTGTGAGTAGTTAACAGACCAGCTCAACATGACCTTAATACTGTTGACTAGGCTGTAAAACTCCAAATAAAAAAAGGTCTGCCTGTGCTTGGGTTGTTAGTTTCTGAGCTCACTGTTGGTTTAAAAACTGCTTGAGTGGACATATTAAATGCAGTAAAAAATACTGTTTTGCTTGGAAACTAGTTACATGTGTCATTTTCAGACATATCGACTAAAGGAAACATAGCTGTTTATAAGTGTTTTTTGAAAATTTCAATCTCGTGAAAACATGGATGTGCTGATCATGTGAGTACCCACAACATTTTTATGGAGAGATAAGAAAAAAAAATGTTTATCAGGACACCTTTCTAACCCTTCTCTTGCTGAACATGACATGCCCTGTCTTAGCAAACAGTGTAGATCCAGATTAGTTGGCTTCTGAAGAAGCCAACTGATCTGGATCTACACTGTTTATCATTAAATATGGGAATTTCTTTCAAACCCAGATCAAGTAATCTGATTTGCTGGAAATTAGAAGTGGGCGTGGCATCTTAATTTATTCAGCAAGGCAAGGGCAAAATATCTAGAACTGTATTGTGTGATGTTCACATGCACATGATATAATACATGTACTGGTAAAACACTAAAAAATACAGACATCAAAATAAAGAATGAATAACAGTTTCACAATTACAGGTGTATTAGACTGAACTGATACAATTTTAGGGGAGGCAACTGTCAAAATTGTTTTGATCCTTCTGAAAAGGGGTCTGCTAAATGGGGGTAAATTCTTTCCTTCTAGAGTATACCCCTTTTCCCTCTACACTAGATCCCTTTTCCGGTCCCTTAATAGGATGTCACAAAAGTTGTCTCCTTTCTCTCCTTCCTTCTAGAGTATACTCCTTTTCCTTCTAGAATAGACCCCTTTTCAGAAGGGACTTGATTACAGGAAAGTAAACTGGAAGTCACAAAATTTGTCTACATGTACCTTGTGAAAAACATCAAGGCTCAGTTGTTCAAAGCATCCTTACCTTAAGGAGCTTGTTAGTGGTCAAAAAGTTAACTGTTCTAGTAAGTAACATATGTAATTGACAGGTACTTTTGCTGAAAGAAAAAAATGTGAGTAGCTTTTGCAAGCTAGTCACATTTTTTCAGCAAAAATATTAGGGTATATGCCATATTTAATTATCAAAGTTTTAACAGTACATTAACTAACGCCATTGTTAGTTTTGAAAAACTGGGCCCAGATGTTTGTCATGTGTATCCAGTCTCCTTAAATAAGTTTATGACTATAGGGAATGATATTTTATGTTGACATCAAAGTCCTCATTCAGTCTAATTGAAATCTACTTTTTTTGTGGTTTGAATGTTTTTCATATTTGAGTAATAAATAATTGGTATAAACTTTTTTACTTCATGAACCAGAAATCCTTTAATTTGTAAAATGAATGGTGGTCAGCTTTTGTTGTTTGCATATCTTATTTATTTATTTATTTATTTATTTATTTACTTATTTATTCTCTCTTTCATTTATCTTATTTCTTGCTCCAGATCAGGTGCATTTTTGTTTCAGCCAATCATTTTATCTAATTAAGGTTAACTTTTATGATGGCATTCTAATTGTTTTTAATTATTTTTCAGACAAAATAAGACTTGGCAGACAATTCACATGAAATACTAAGACTTTTTTTTTTTCTCTGAAAAAAAAACACAAAAATGTCATATGCTGCAATTGTTATTAACATTAAGGGTTAAACCACAAGTACAATGGTCCCTAGGTTTTGGGTTTTAAGAAATGACTCTTTTTGGGCTTAACCCTTGTCCTGCTGAATAATTTAGGATGCCACTCCTACTTCTTATTTTCAGCCAATCAGATTGCTTGATCCCGATTGTTGCTATAAATTCACACTTAATGGCAAACAGTGCAGAACCAGATCAGTTGGCTTCTTCAGAAGCCAACTGATCTGGATCTACACTATTTGCAAAGGCAGAATATCCGGTTTCAGCAGGACAAGGGTTAAATTAATTAGTGTGGCAGTTGCAATGTTCTCCCCAAGCCTTCAGCTTAGCATGCCTAAATTTTTCTGAGTTTAAAATTCATTGTTTTGTGCATTCTTAAGCCAACAGATTTGGAATTTCAAATGCACTGTAAGGATATGCCAGTGATTTGTAAATCAAATATTTTGTTTGGACATCTGTTGACAGGATATAATTGCAATAAAGAGGATTTATTAAAATCTGATTTTAAAAGAAATGCAGCATGCCTACAGAGGAGCACCTTTGTAGAATCCAGTGTCCACCACTTAATCTGTTAATATTCCAAATATAGGTATGCTAACTATGATCCCTCAACTAACCTTAACCTAAACTAACCCCAGCTAACAGTGACCAAGTCTAAGTTAACCCTTAAACTTTTAGTGCAGTTGAAAGGTGTGCACACTCACATGTTGAGGGCAATAAATGACTGCGGACAGATTCTAAAGTCTAGCCTCTACATGAAGTTCTAGGGAGCAGAAAACACTAAAGCTTGTCAGGGATCAGACAAATGTTTAATCCATTTGTGTCTGTCATCCCATAAATGGGATTCTGGCAGGCCCAGAACAGACGCCGCAGAATGCGGCTTCTGATCAGGGTCTGTACTGTTTGCATTAACTACAGGCATTTCAATAAACATAGAAATAATCAAAACTGACCAGACACCCTTTAAATTTGAAATGGACTGGTCCAAAGAGTTCAGGTAGAAGAGTCCTCTTAGAATAAATGGGTTAAAAAATGTACTTGAAATTCTTGGAATTTTTGCTGGAGCAACAAATGTTTGCAGTCCTAGACTTGGGGAGGACAGAGCAAATTGATGGCACTGCTTAGCCACAATAATGAAGCATGACTGTCTGGATTTGAAGGAGTGTCTGGTAGTGATAATAAAATTAATTAATAAAGCTGGGCTGTCTCCTTAGTCCATATTAGCATATCTCCAGATAAGATGCTTTTTTTCAACCGAAAAAGACAGATTTTTTTCTTATTTCTCCCTGAAAATGTATGTTGTGGGTATTAATTAGAAGGTCTGAGTGAGACCTCAGAGAGTGAGACCCTTTTAATGAGTACCAAAATGTATATTTTTTTGTGGAGAAATAAGAAAAATATTATGTGGATACCATCTGTTATCTGGAGTTATGAATTTAAAGCATATTATCCATATTGGAGCAAGGTCAGACCTCAAGTCTTTTTGGAACAGAGTAGTAGTCTCAAGGTAAGGGATAGTGTGATTTATTCCATCAACTTAACTGCATTCCCTTTTTCTTTTTTTTTTTCGCAGAGGACTCACATGAAATGCCAAATCTCATTTTCTCCGAAAAAAGATGTTCTCTGCGCCACTATTGCTTTTAATTAACCCTTGTCCTGCTGAATAAATTTAGATGCCACACCCACTCCTAATTTTCAGCCAATCAGATTGCTTGATCCTGGTTGTTTTAATGACAAACAGTGCAGAGCCAGATCAGTTGGCTTCTTCAGAAGCCAACTGATCTGGATCTACACTGTTTGTAAAGGCAGGATATATCCGGGTTCAGCAGGACAAGGGTTAATGCATCTGAAAAACATTGGCTCCTCCACCTTTGAATCTGGTTAGAACTAGTGTTTCAAATAGGGCCCTCAGTCAAAAATCAGAACAGAAAGGCAAACTGTGTAGAGGCTGATGAGATTGCTCATTATGAGCCATCTCATCAGTCTCTACACTGTTGGCAATAAAACTGTTTTGGACGGCAGCATAGCAACAGATAAGAGGGGGTATCCACATAATATTTTTTTTATTTCTCCATGAAAACATATGGTGTGGGTACTCATTAGAAGGGCCTCTCCGAGGCGCTTCTAATGAGTACCCACAACATATGCTTTTGTGGAGAAATAAGAAAGCTATCAGCATTTATCTGATGAAAAAAGCACCTTATTTGTTGCTATGACGCAGGGCTGAATACAGGATGCCCTCTATCTAGAGCTTAGTATATGTGATATATTGTGTTTGTTTCCATGTGTCATGGCTCAACATGCTCAGTAAACAAATTACTCTGAAGAGTTTACCCCCACTGTTGGATAAAGCTGAAAGATCTTATGCACCTGTTCTGTGTGTTCTCAGGACACAGACCTGGCTCAGGGGAAGAGCTGTAACATCAAACTGAATTTTTGGGTGAACCTCCAAAATCATGCAATACCATAATAATTAACCTTTAGTATTTGAACAGACAGGTCTGAGGGAATGGTGCAGACTAAGATCAGACACTGCAGAGTACCCGCAAAATATAATTTTGTGGAGAAGTACAAAAAATGTTGGTAATTTTTGGATGGAAAAATTGCCTTATCTACATGTATGAAAAATTCCCACACTGCTTAACCGGGGCTCCCACAGACATTCTTACTCTGTCAATCTTGTTAAATGTTTACACAACCTGACACAGAAGTAGTACTAAATGAGTTTAGCAGTCAAGAGGGGGTCCTTCAGTTCTCTCCATGTGTTAACCTGCTTGTATCTTTTACGAGGGCTTTTGACACCTGATTTTTGGGACGGATCCTGAGAAAATACTGAACTAAGACCTTTTTTAGTCAGGAAACCCTCAAAAGGGTAATTGGAAACAGTGAAGACCCAGATCATTCTGTGGCAGTAATTCTGATCAGGATCTACACTGTTTGCATTAAATACAGGACTGTCTTTTAAAACATACATAGTAAAAAAAAAACTAACCAGCTATTGGAAATTCCGCGTTAACCCTTGTCCTGCTGAACACGGATATGCCCTGCCTTTGCAAACAGTGTATATCCGGATCAGTTGGCTTCTTCAGAAGCCAGCCGATCTAAATCTGCACTGTTTGTCATTTAGAATGTGAATTTGTTTCAACAATCTTATCGAGCAAACTGATTGGCTGACAATTAGAAGTGGGTTTGACATCTTACTTTATTCAGCATGACAAGGGTTAAGGACTGTGAAAATATATCTTATTTCTCCATGAAAACTTATGTTGTGGGAAGCACATTGGTGAGGCAATTCTAATGAGTATCCACAACATTCTTTAATATGGAGAGAACAGGAGAAAAGTATCCCTGAATTATCATCACTCGATCGTTTACGTTAGTTTTCTAGTAGACTTTGTACCAACTGAGCTATGGAATGTAGATGCTGTCTTAGACAGCATCTGCAGGGCAGACCACAGCTCGGTAAGTGCATCTGACTGCAGATCCAGGTGTCACAAGTTCAAATCCCAGCTCGGTCATAACAAGTTCGCTGCTGCATGCTGCGTGAGCAAGCTCTATGGTACAGCACACGTAACATTGCCATCAAACCTAACCGGAAATAAACATTTTGTTTGCAGTAGGCGGGTTCTCAATTAATGTGGCAGATCTATTTGTATTTGTCGGGACCAACTGGGAAAATCCGGTATCAGAATCCTGTACCAAAATTTTAACGGTATAGCTTGGGTCTTTTACTTTGATTTTTTTTTTTTACGGTTTTTGGCCCGCAATTACTCCATAGGCCCTTAACCCTTAAGCGCCAAGAAAAACTGCATCTGAAAATGTCGTCTGTTTATGTCCTCTGCTGAATATTCTTGCAAACTTCTCAAAGCTATTTTTTTGCATACCGGCAAACAGTGTGGACCCTGATCAGACTGCTCCTAAAGGAGCAGTCTGATCTGGGTCCACACTATTTGCAGAAATGACTTTTAAAATCACAAGCAGAAGACAAAGCAGACAACAATTGTTGTGATTGGCGCTTTAAGTTCTTACCTCTGTCATTCATTACTGATATAGGAAGCTCCATATAGAACCTGATTGTCTATAGAAAACCCAGGACAGTTTTTCCCTAAACTACTGGGCAAAGCATCGTGCATTGCTAGCTCGCCTATAAGCATTGCCTATGTTCATATTATAACTTATGTGGAGATTGATCATGAAATCATTTCTATGATCATTCTCCCGCATCCGCTGATTTAAGAAGTGCAGTTGCCAGTTACTGGTTAACTACTTAATTAGAGGACTAAGCCAGCCCAGGAAATGTGTGAGTAGCTAGGTTGACTGACTGTCTCGATATTTAGGTGTTGACTTAGGCTGTAAAACTCCAACTCAAACTGAAAGACATCATCTGTGGCTGCTGGCATCCTATTGCTTTTGATTCATTTTAAAGCAAAAAATACATCCACACAAGTGGCTTCTTATATGCCACTTGATCCACATCATTGAAAAATGTTAACCCTTGTCCTGCTGAACCCGGACATACCCTGCCTTTGCAAACAGTGTAGATCCAGATCAGTTGGCTTCTGAAGAAACCAACTGATCTGGATCTGCACTGTTTGCCATTAACTATGTGAATTTATATCAAAAATCTGGATCGAGTAATCTGATTGGCTAAAACTAAGAAATGGGCGTGGCATTTTAATTTATTCAGCATGACAAGGGTTAACACTTACCATGCTATGGGCAAATTCAGCAGATGACCAAACTGATGAAAAATTTCAGCAGAGGACATTTTGAAATATTTTTCTAATTTTTCCAGATAACAGGCTCTGACAGGCTCCCTAGGAGACAAATTTGCATGACTTGTCAAAGCTATTTTCTGGGAAAAAATGCATTCACAGTCTGATCAGGACATAACTACATATGGTACATCATAGCACAGCACCTTTCATCAGCACTCTTCCATCATCTGAATATGACGTAAAAAATGTTAACCAGTTTAAAGTTGGGAAACCCAAAAGAGGGTAAACAATGCAGACGCAAACTAGAATGCAGCATCTGATCAGGGTCTCCACCCTTTGCAAACAGTTTAACCATTCTAAATCACACTGTCTAACATACTAGAATTAAAATTTTAGTCTTCCAGTATGTGGTGTTGGTGAGTTTTTGGCTTAAAAGAAACATATCAAGTTGTGAGTACTTGTTGCAATGGCCTTCTTCAGACAATCCAACAGGTATTCCAAGATATTTTAGAGCAAAAGTAGAAGTTATTGCCTCAATTATCATCATATTTGGAGCTGATTATCTAATTTCTGATTATCTAATGCAAAGGCATGATTGCTCTTTGCCGACTGTTGTGACTGGGCTAATTCAGTGTACAACAAATTGATGACATTTTTATTTTTTTCCAGAAAACAGGGTTTGACATTTCATGCAAATTGTGTCCATTGGAGACATTTTGTATGAAATGTCAAATTCTGTTTTCTGGAAAAAATAAGAAAAAATATTTCAAAAAACGTTGTCTGATGAGAATTTTACCCAGAGTGCTAAGTCTTAACTCATTCCCCCCTCCCCTTACCCGCCCCATTTGTCTGCTGATAACCTTTATGCAAACAGTAAGGACCCAGATCAGGCCTGACAAAATATCAGGCCTGATCTGGATCCAACTGTTTGACACTCTGATGGTAAACCTGAAGGATTTTTTTTTTGAAAAAGTTAATTTATAAAAAAAAAAATATACAGATGTCAAAAAAAAGCATGCAAAATTGCAAAATTACCCAGCAACAAAAAGTATTCATAGTTCCAGATATGGTACTTTTTTAACCAAAAATGTTGATATTTTTTAAAAATTTTCTACAAAAACATATGTTGTGGCTCAACCAGGTGCTTCTAATGAGTACCTAGAACATATGTTTTCCTGGAGAAATAAGAAAAATGTTCTTCTGGATATTCCTCTTCCAGAGCCATAGCATTGTTATTGGTACCCTGCTTATCTGGAGTGGAGAGTCCATGGTTGCTCATGATGAATCAATATAATAACTCTGACTCAGCCACTGGTCAGTGATCAGTTGACATGACCTTGTATTCATTCCCACACAGGCAGTAATTAGATATTCCATTATTTTGCATTATTGTTATGGGAATATTTGTAAGTGAGAGTGTGCCAGGAATAGACATGCTATACCCTCCTAGTGTCAACTTTAACATAGCCCAGATAAGGCACTGTTTTTCAACAGAAAAGGGTTGATATTTTCTTGTTTCCTCCAAAAAACATATATTGTGGTACCTATTAGAAGCGCCTCACTGGTGCTTCTAATGAGTACCCACAATATATGTTTTTATGGAGTAATAAGAAAAATATGTACCTGATACCCTCTCTTATCTGGAGCTAATTGTATACCCTGGCTTAGTGTCATGTTGATTGTCTCTGGCTAAGCCATGGCTCTAGAAAAGAGGGATACCGGGTCAGTCAGGTTTCATTAAGAGGTGGGGGTGAGGGATTTTTACCTCCTACTTATGCATTATACCCTCGCTACTTTTGATTGATATGCAGGGATCATTTTCTGGCGCGATTTCGCGATATTCTCGCATTTTTTTTGCAAGAAATCGCATCAAAATTCCAGGAGCGAGAAAAAAAATCGCACGCTGAATTTTTCTCATTTCGCGCCGTTAGGTTCCTATTTTGCACATGCGGTTCATTTCGAGACTATCGGACTGCTCTGTTTGATCGGTTTCTGAATTATTGTGGCGCCAAAATTCATTACACATAGAACCGCAGGTAACCATTCATTAATCTGTATCATTGAAAAGCTTTATCGTAAAAGCTCATTGTCGGTCTCTAGTTTAAGTAAGCGTTTTTTATCGCTCCCTCGAGTCAGCAAAAACATGTCCGCCGACTCGGACAAAATAAAAGAGAAAATTATCCGCCCCAAATAAAAGCCGTCCAGTCGGAATGGCAACATGTTAAATTATCTTGTTCGAGCACAACCCAACTCGACTGAAGCGGCCACGCTCTCCTTCCCTGATTCGGATGACAATCAAACACAAGACCGAGCTGAGCCTGAATAACAAACCCACTCCCAAGCTCATGAAGCCCTTATTCAGCCGTTTGCATTTTGTTACGAGCCAGGCGTAACGATAAAGAAATGAAAGTGAAAACAGCAACAAGCGTACCTTTCAAGATAATGTCACAAAATGCCTCAGAAATATTCCAGAAGAATTTTTGAAACCAATCCTTTGAATTGCAGTTTCTGATCCCACAATTTAAAGTCCCTGAATTCAGAGTTTAATTCCAGAATTAATGAAACATTTAAGTAATCCAGTAAAGAATGAAAGAGTACAGAGATGCTCATATGAAAATCTTCTCTCCTTATATAATATCGAAGCACATCCAAAAGTAAATAAAAATTAAGTACTAGAGACTTCACTTATTCTCCAGTATTTGTCAAGAAAATTTTAAATGTTCTGTGATATGCCAAAAATAGCTTAATCTAGAATATTCCATCTGGAAATTCCAAAAAGAATATAAACAACTTATTATTGTAAACAAGAATTTCCAGAAAGTTCTAATTTATATATAAACACTTTCAGTAAACATGAAAATAACAATACTTAAAATAATCAAACACCATATATATAACAATTTTATTAACCTGATTTACTAGTAGAGTACATTACAAAATAAGCAATAATAATACTTATACATACAAAATCTGGCCTTTACAAAAAAAAAAAAAAAAAATATTCTCAGTTTGTCCGTGCGAGCGAAAACAAAAAAATCTCAGTGAATTTGAAAATCTCTCACTGTTTTTGTCCAAATGGGATTTTTTCTCTCACAAAAATCTGGGACCAGAATAATCCCTGGATATGAGTGGGATTAATTCAGAAAACTGCACAGAAAATCCCCAGTCTACTTTGCCTTGGCTCATAGCTGCCAAAAAGGTTACTGAAACCCCTGCCGGGTACCCAGAATAGTGATTTCCCTGTGGTTTTCAGGGACTCACTTAAGAGGTGTTAAGGGGTCCTTTGATAAGATTTGTCAGGTTATTGTTTTAAAGAGGTTAACTGTTATCAAAATACTTATTAATTATTATGTCCCCTACCATAGGGGTGGACTTATTGTTTTTAGTGCGGATCCTGTTAGCGTCGTCGTCCTTGTCGGCATAGCCTCATGTCTGCACTCAATCTCCTTAATGAATTGATGGATATTGGTCAGACTTACACAGATTTATCATTGGGTGGGGGAAAAGTGCTGATTAGATTTTGGTGACCTTGACCCTGTTTTCAAGGTCACACAAGATCTTAGATTATTAGAAAAGGCTGGAAAATGGCTTCTCTACACCCTATCTCCTGAAGGAACAAATGGATTTTGACCAAACTCGCACATCTTGATTGCTGGGACATGTAAAAGAACTGATTAGATTTTGGTGACCTTGACCCTATTTTCAAGGTCACATGATGGCTTCTAAAGATGGTTGGAAAATGGTTTGTCTGCACCCTATCTCCTGAATGAATGAATGGATTTTTATAAAACTTGTACATCTATATTATTGAGAAATTGAAAAGAACTGAATAGAATTTGGTGACCTTGGCCCCATTTTCAAGGTCATACTGAGGCTTAGATTGTTGGAAAATGGCTTGTCTGCACCCTGTCTCCTGGAAGAATGGGTGGATTTTGATCAAACTTGTACATCTATATTTTTATGACAAGGAAAAGAACTGATTAGATTTTGGTGGCCTTGACCCCATTTTCAAGGTCACAGGATGGCTCAGATTGTTGGAAAATGGCTTGTCTATTCCCTATCTCCAGAATGAATGGATGGATTTTGACTCAACTTGTACATCTATATTGTTGTGAAATGGAAAAGAACTGATTAGATTTTTCTGACCTTGACCCCATTTTTAAGGTCACACAAGGGCTTAGATTGTTGGAAAATGGCTTGTCTACACCCTGTCTCATTATAAAGGAATGGATGGATTTTGACCAAACTTGCACAGCTATATTGTTATGACCTGAAAAAGAATTGATTAGATTTTGGTGACCTTGACCCCATTTTCAATGTCACAGGAGGGCTCAGATTGTTGGAAAATGGCTTTTCTGCACCCTGTCTCCAGAATGAATGGATGGATTTTGACCAAATTTGTGCAGCTATATTGTTGAGATAGGGACAAGAACTGATCAGATTTTGATGACCTTGACCCCATTTTCAAGGTCACACGAGGGCCTAGATTTTGGAAAATGGCCCCCATCGACCCCCCCCCCCACACACACACACACACACAAAAGAAATTATAGATACAAACTTTTTCAACAATAGGTCTGTTCAAACTGGTAGGGCACATACATTTTCCTCTGAAAACACTGTTCTAGTTCTTGTCCAATTTAGGTTACAAATGAATTAAAATACAAAGCCTGAAATAAATACATGTATGATTAATTTTTAGACTGATCCTAAATGATCACTCAGGACCCTTTCCCCAACATTTGATGGTCCAGAACATGGTTTTGAAGGTAAAAACTGCCAAATACATATATTTTGGATACTCATTTTGAGTACCCACAATATATGTTTTGGTGGAGAAATAAGAAATACATCTATAATAATACTTTTTTGCTGAAAAAGAAAACTGTATTTGGAGCTATGTATCTCTATGAAAACATTGTTGTGGGTACTCAAATGAGAATGCACTACATTATGTTTTCATAGAGAAATATTAACCCTTGTTCTGCTGAACCCGGATATACACTGCCTTTGCAAACAGTGCAGATCCAGATCAGTTGGCTTCTAAGAAGCCAACTGATCCGGATATGCACTGTTTGTCATTAAGTATTCAAATTCGTGTCAACAACCTGAAACAAATAATCTGATTGGCTGAAAATCAGAAGTGGGCTTGGTATCTCAATTTATTCAGCAGGACAAGGGTTAAAGTAAATAGGGATACTCTATTTGGTTGAATATTTAAAAGCTGATTATCTATAACTCTGGACAGTGGTGATCTTTGTACAATGATGCCTCCCTTGTGGCAGATCCTGCCATCAACAATTGTCATGATTGTAAAGTCACTGCACATGTCTAATCCCAGTGATTCAGGCAGATTATTTCATTTGTACCATCTGCTCTTTTCTTAATGCCTAGCACTCTGGGTAAAATGTTTAGCAGACAACATTTTGAAATATTTTTCTATTTTTCCCAGAAACGGGATTGGACATTTCATGCAAATTGTCTCCGATGTCAGATCCTGTTTTGGGGTAAAAATAAGAAAAATATCATCAATTTATCATCTGGTGAATTTGTCTATTAGAGTAGTAGATTCATACATGTATATCCAGTTACATAAGCTTAAAATGAGAAGTATCCAGGTGGGAGAGTGATTAGTGCTCCCAACTTTGGATCACAAGGTCCTGGGTTTGTATCCGGATGGAGGTGGAATTCAGTATCTGGATGGGCAGAATTCAGTATCTGGCTGGAGGCAGAATTCAGTAACTGGATGGAGGTGGAATTCAGTATCTGGATGGAGGTGGAATTCAGTATCCAGATGGCAGAATTCAGTATCTGGATGGAGGCAGAATTCAGTATCTGGCTGGAGGCAGAATTCAGTATCTGGATGGAGGTGGAATACAGTATCTGGATGGAGGTGGAATTCAGTATCCAGATGGTAGAATTCAGTATCTGGATGGAGGCAGAATTCAGTATCTGGCTGGAGGCAGAATTCAGTATCTGGATGGAGGTGGAATACAGTATCTGGATGGAGGTTGAATTCAGTATCCAGATGGCAGAATTCAGTATCCGGATGGAGGTGGATTTCAGTTGAATTCTGCTCATGACTGTACAGTGCTTCATTGCACTGAGCCTTTCATAGCATTCTTCCATCATCTCGATATTACTTACATAATGTTGAAAGGAACGTGAAACACCAAATCTTCATCATATTTATAATATAACCTTTGCTGATGACAGCACAACAGTGAGTCAGATGATCTATTTCTCTCCTACCTTTTGTCATACGTTACTCTCTCCCAACTAGTGTGACTTTTGTCATCTGCTGATTTTTACCTTTACAATCATTTTGGACCCAGATCAGGCCCAACAAAATGTAGGACCTGATTTTGATCCAAACTGTTTGACACTCTGATGGTATTCCTGAAAGATTTTTTTGAAAAAGTTAATTTAAAAAAAAAAATCCACTGATGACAAAAAAGCATGCAAAATTACCCAGCATGCAAAGAGTTAAATAAAATCAGATTTTTTTTTTAGCCAGGCTCGATTGTGCAGTCAGTAGTGCATCTGACGACAGATCCTGGGATGGAGAATTCAAACCCCAGCCAGGCCACATAACTTTCATGGAGATTGATCATGAACTAATTTCTATGATCATTCACCCCCGGGGGGGATCCGCTGATTCAAGAAGGGCAGTAATTAGTTACTGCCTAAAGTATGTGTACAAATACTGGTTAACAGCTTTAAGAGGACTATGCCTGTCCAGGAACAGTATGTGCAGGTTTATTGACCATGCTTGACATGACCTTAACAGTGTTAAATTCAAGTTTTTATCCTCTTGAAGTCAGTAGGTTTATTTTCCTCTTTTGCAGATGACAGCCCAGGTTTGCATTATGGGAAATGAGTCAGATGATTTATTTCTCTTGTACCTATTGTCATATGTTTTTGATTGTATTAAAAATAAAATCAGATTTTAGCTCAGGTTTGATTTTAAGTTAAATTAATACATGTAAGTGTACTTATATCTGGATCAAATACTTGGAATAAAACATAAACTGAGTTACGATAAATGTCCCAAAATTTTGTGCACCAAATTTTAAAACAAACTGGCGTAGGTATACAGTGCAGATCCAGATCAGGTGCCTCCTAAAGAAGCAGTCTGATCAAGGTCTGCACTGTTTGCCATTTCATTAAGTATTTTAAGAAAACTGCATAAAAAGCAATATTTAGACCAAAAAAGTATGTAATAAATAATTGGAAATTTTAGGACATTTACCATAAATTTCTAAATACAAAAGCCCTGTTCATAGTGTTTGTTTTAGATATTGAATTTCAGTATTCAATTTCTTGGCAATCAAAATCATTTTAACTATACTTTGATGTAACCATTGTGGAAAAGCACTCTTAATTGCACTCATTAAGGGCATTGACCTGTGGTGTTGACATCTACTTGTATCTTGAATCCTGAGCACAAAATACCAATTCAGAATGCGGCATAGGTCTAGATAAGGGTGGGTATCCTGTAAATATTTTTCTTATTTCTCCACGAAAACATGTTGTGGGTACTCATTAGAAGCGCCTTGCGCCTTAACTAGTGCTATGGACTTCAATGGAATTGCAGTCTCAGGACTTTGTTAAAGGGAAAAGCAACATTGGTGAAGAATGTGTCTGGGATGCAAGATCTTGACAAATTGTGCAGTTTGATGCAAGTTTGATCAAAATCAGATGAGAAATAAGTAAGTTATCAAGGTTTGAGGATAACAAAACTGTTTCTATGGGTGCCACCATTTTGAATATTCATTGAGGCTTTATTAAATTATGATGACATTTTCCCCAGAAAAATAGGCTTTTTCTTAAGCGGAGACAATTTGCATGAACTGTTGAAGTCTATTTTCTGACAAAAATAAGAAAATTGTAATAAAATGTCTTCAGCTGAAATTTTTACTCAGCATGCTTTAGTGTTAAACTCTTTCCCCAGTAGTGGTGACTTTTGTCATCTGCTGCTAACCTTTGCAAACAGTTTGGACCCAGATCAGGCCCAACAAAACGTCAGGCCTGTTCTGGATCCAAACTATCTGACATTCTGATGGTATTCCTGAAAGATTTTTTTTTGAAAAAAGTTAATATTAAAAAAAAAATCCACAGATGACAAAATACATGCAAAATTACCCAGCATGCAAAGAGTTCAGGAGTGTGTTCTATTCTTGAAAGTCAGGTTCAGGCTCTTCTGGTTATTAGTTGAACCATTTCTCATTTGTTTGCAGTACATGGGTGTAACAAAAGAGAAGAAAAAAGCTGTTTTTCGAAGTTACCGTATTCGACCTAATTACCACACATACTTTAATAAGCGCACATTCAAGCAATTCCATAGTCTTCAAATTATAGCCAGTGTACTTTTTGTCTACTTCTTTATAAAGGCATATGTTGTGGGTACCCATTTGAATTGCATCGACTTGTTTCAAATGAGTACCCACATCATATGTTTTAATAAAGAAAATCAGAAAAAAAAAAACTCGCATAAACACCAAATAAGGCCTTTGCTGATATTTGTTTTTAAGGGTATCCTTAGTAAGTAGAGTCATATTTTGAAAAACCTAAGCGCACTGTGCGGTAATTAGGTCGAATACGGTAGATTTTGGTAGTATTAGAAAATTTTATGTACTTTTTATGCACTGTATTTACTCTAACTATTGTGACACTCACTAACTCCTTGCCATACTTGTCCTGAGTTTGAGTCGAGTTGGAGTTTAACAGGTCATTCAACGCTGTAAAGGTCAGTTAAAGCCAGTTAACTTTAATTTTTCCTGGGCAGGCTTAGTCCTCATAGCGGTTAACCTTAGACTGGCTCCAGTCTCTAGTGACTAAATTTTTTTTCTTATAATTCTGTTGGCTTATTATTATAAATCCACTAAAATAAAACCAAAATAATATCAAGACTATAAAAGGCTCAGCCTTTTATAGTCTTGATATTATTTTGGTTTTATTTTAGTGGATGGGTCACTTGATATTATTAGGATTATAAGAAAGCAGTATTATAAGAAAAAATATTCAGTCACTGGAGACTGGAGCCAGCCTACACTTAGCCTGTACTTGTATGAATACTTTAGCCAATAGACTGGCTGCAGTCTCTGAAGACTAAATATTTATTCTTATAATACAATCGACTCTCGTTATCTCGAACTCCAAGGGACTCGCTAAAATACTTCGAGATATCCGTACTTCGACATATCAGATTTGCAGACTTGAGGAAAAAATAAATCGAACAACCGCATTTAACAAATGTATATGTAATTGGACTCTTGAAGTTAGACATATGTTGAAAATATTGTGGAAAAGAGGAGAAATTGCTCCTCAGGAGCAATTTCTCCTCTTTTCCACAATATTTTGTTACTTGTTATTAGATTTTCATTTTTAAGCAGGGACCAGATTTTCACTTCGAGATAAGCGGTTATTCGAGATAAGCGAGGTCGAGATAACGAGAGTCAACTGTAGTGTTTGACAAACTAAAATAATATCATGATTATATTTGCTGCACACTAGTGACCTGTGCTGCTCACTAGTGACCTGCATGCAGCCTTTATAGTCATGATATTATTTTGTTTTTATTTTAGTGGATCAAACCGGATTATAAGAATAAATATTTAGCCACTGGAGACTGGAGCCAGTGTATTTAGCCAGTAACTGACAACTACCCTTCTTGACTCAACAGAAGGGGGAGAATCAGGGAAAATGACTGTAGAAATGATTTCATGATGAATCTCCATGGAAGTTATGTGGCTGAGCTTGGATTCCAACTTGTGACCCCTGGATCTGCAGTCAGACATGCTACGGATGCCATTATGGATTCCTTTTGAAAAAGTTTATTCTATTACCGGTTGATGTGAACAAAATATTGCTGGACAAGTAACAAAAGAAGCAGACCCTGATCAGGTGACACATTCTGCGAGATTTTAGGGTTGTTACGGTATTTTTTCCTTGACATTCAGACAAAGTACAAAATCAAACAAAAATACATTTAGTCATACCTAAGAGATGATTCTCGTGAAATGTCAGGCATTATTTTCTCAGAAAAATAGTAAAACAATAAATTTAGACTGTCGTCTGCTACAATTTTGCTTGGCACTTTAAAGGTTAATTGCTGTATGTTATCTTGTTCCAGAAAGACAAATTCATGAATAAAGATAATTTCCAGTATAAAATAAACTACAATTTAACTTATCTTTGCTGACACACTGTAATATATTTGTTACTGTAACTTTGGTATCCAGGATTCAAATACTTAGGCAGATGGCTTTCTAGCGCTTAGCACTCTGGGTAAAATTTTCAGCAGACATTTTGAAATATTTTTTCTTATTTTTACCAGGAAACAGGATTTGACATTTCATGCAAATTGTCTCCAATGGAGATAATTTGCATGAAATGTCTAATCCTGTATCCTGGGAAAAATAAGAAAAAAATATTAACTTGTCGCTGCTGAATTTGTCCACAGCATGTTGTTAATTATTCAGGCTGATGATGAGATGACATTTTAAAATATTTCATTCTCTTTTTTAACCCAGTGCAGCACTGATATTTCATTTGGAATTCCTTCTTGAAGAGATGATTTGAATCAGGGATGTCAGTCCATGTTTTCAGGAAGAAAGTAAGAAAACATGCATTTATATATTGCTGCAAATTTTGCCTGGTGCCTGATTACATGGTTTTTAACCTTGAGAAGTATCTAGGCAAATTCAGCAGATGACAAATTCATATTTTCTGTTTTTCTTGGAAAATAAACTTTTTACATTTCCTGCAGATTGTCTCTTAAGGTGACAATTTACATGAAATGTCAAAGCCTGTTTTCTGGGTAAAAAAAGAGAAAAAAAATGTTCAAAATGTCCTCTGCTGTAATTTTTACCTTGCATGCTAAACATTAAGATGATTGGTAACTCTTTGCCTGCCGAAGGTGAATTTATTTGACAATAAAACGAACAGAAAAAAATCCTCAAACAGATAACATTTCAACCAAGTTGTCTCCAAAGGAAGGAGACAATACACATGAAATGCCAAGTATTTATTGGTATTATATATAAGAAGAAAATACTTTCAAATGTTGTCTGCTAAACCTAACATTCAGCATTCAGAGAGTTAAAATTGGCTCCCATTTACATAAGAAAAGGAATCTATAGAACTTTTCAGACTGGTTATAGGATATGTGCTGCATTATGCAATTTTGAGAATGATCAATATTTTATTGATCAACAGAGCAGTCTGACATTGAATACTATGATGGTTATAAAAGTATAAATATTTGGGTAAACATTGAGCGATTATGATTGTTCTGAGACAGAACTTCAAAAGAGTTGTGTTGTTAGAAAAACCTGTCTAATGCCATAATAAAAAACAATCAGAAGTCCAGACTTTCTGCATGTTTTTGTAGACTGGTCTTGGCCTTAAAAATGCTGTTTATGCACTCAGTAGTTGGACATTTAGGTAGACTGGTCTAGGCCTTCTCAAGTAGGCTAAGCAGGTCTAGGTGTCAAAATTTGCTTGCGTCACTCCGCAGATTGTCTCATTTCTCAGCTGAAATAATTGCCATTGCTAAGTCCTTGGCAGCTGTAATCACAGCTCCAGATAAGAGGGAGTACCAGAAAAATAGTTTTCTTATTTCTCCACAAAAACATGTTGTGGGGACTCGTTAGAAGCTTTTTACAGGGGTGCTTCTTAGATGAGTACCACAACATATATTTTTGAGGAGAAACAAGAAAAATATTGACATTAGTTTTGAGAAAAAAAACACCTTTATAATCTAAAAAGCACCTTATCTAGAGCTGTATGTAATTCATAGCTGTTTTCTGGTAAAAGAATGCGCACAACACTGGTAACCACTTAGAGGACTAAAACCTGCCCAGTAAAAGTGTGGTTAGGTAAACTGACCATGCTGGACATGACCCCATTGGGTTGACTGAGCCAGCCTTAAAACCTCAACACAAAAAAAGAACCCCAAAAACAAACAAAAAAAAAACAACAAAAAAAAACATAGCTGCGGATGAGCTGATAATTATGGCAATGATTCAGGATAAGTTTTGTTAATTATGGCAATGATTCAGGATAAGTTTTGTTATTTTTGAACCAAAAGAGATCTTGTGGGTTCTTATCGGAATTGCCTCAATGAGGTGATTCCAATAAGTTTCCAAAAGATGCGTTTTGGTGCAATAATAACAGAAATTATTATAGGAACGCTATTCATCTGAGTCTTTGACATAGCTCCAGATAAGGCATTTTTTTTCAAAGAAAAGTTGATGTTTTTGCTTGTTTCTCCAGGAAAACATGTTGTGGGGACTAATCAAAGTGCTTTCCTAAAAAAACATACACTACAACCTCTTTATAACATGATTCATTACAACACAGTTTTGGATATAACACAGTCCAAAGATGGATCCCAAAAATGTATAGATTATATTAAAAAATGACCATAAATGGTCATTTTTCAATATAAAGTATACATTTTTGTTTGGATATAACACGGTTGTTTAACACGGTTTATGCTATGGACCCCAACAATAGTGTTATAAAGAGGTTGTGGTGTCTGTTGTGGACACATTAGAAACACCTCACTGAGGTATTTCTAATGATCGAGTACCCACAGCATACTTTCATGAAGAAATTATAAAAAATATCCATTCGGATACCCCACTTATTTGGAGCTATGGTTGGTTAGAGGCAAGGACACCTAGACATGGAATTGTCTGTCTGACATTAATTTGTGAAACGTAGCTCCAGATAAGAGGGGATATCCACATATTATTTTTCTTATTTCTCCATGAAAAGGCGTTGTGGGTCTCGGTTGAAGCGCCTCAGTGAGGCGCTTCTAATAAGTACCCACAACGTATGTTTTCATGGAGAAATAAGAAAAATATCAGTACTTTTCAGTTGAAAAAGCTCCTTATCTTGAGCTGTGGTAAAATAAATCAGAGCATGAGAAAACTTGTGAATAGACATGTATGTATATGTCTTTTGTAAATACACTACAGCTTCTTTATAACACGGTTCGTTATAGCACGGTTTTGAATATAACACGGTTCAAAGATGGATCCCAAAAATGTATACATGTATCTATACATTTTTGTTTGGATATAACACGGTTGTTTAACTAACACGGTTTATGCTATGAACCCCAACAATAATGTTATAAAGAGGTTGTGGTGTAGTGAATGTCCAGACTAGCTTGCAAGTCTACCGCATCTACCCATAATATTTGGACACTGTGCTTCCTTACCATACTTGTCGTAAACTTTGAACACTCAGTTGTGCTACCTGTTGATGTGACTTAAAACTGCTGGATGAATGACAAATAGTTTAGACCCTGATCAGATGCTGCATTCTGTGGCATATGACCTTGGTCTACACTGTTTCAGGGTTCGCACAGGCTTGAAAAGTACTTGAAAATGAAGGGCAGTCTTGAAAAGTCCTTGAAAACAAAATTTGTCTTGAAAAGCCCTTGAAAACTGACCATAGACCTTGAAAAGTACTTGAATTTCACATGTTCTTGTGTTCTAGACAATTTTAAATCTCTGTGAGAATCAAAAGTAAAGTTCCTAAAAAAAAATCGGCAAGTTTCGAGTAAAGACAGATGAGCAGTAGTTCCATAACTAAAGAGTTCGAATGTGCTGGGCGCGAAAACAAAGTTCGAATACACATAGGTTCGAATGATTCGTACTTGATGTTTGGATTGTCTCCCTTGCAGACTGGTACTTGGCGATTTTGACAACTTTTATTACTGAAAAAGGTCAATTCAAATAACCAGACTAAACAAAAAACAAAAATGGCGTCTGCTGTTCTTTAGTGTGTGTTTTTTGGACCCTGAAGTTATTTCTGCGTAATGGAAATGTGTGTTTATAGCAGAGAGTGGCAAAAATGATATTCTTGGGTAAAGGAAACGAACAGTAAACATAAGGCGCACTGTCAACCTTGTAATAAGGACATCGACACAAATGGGTGAAAGTTCATTATGGTCACAGGCGCATGGAGAGGGGCATAAGAAACAAGAAAAAGTGATGTCTCGGACATTCGTAAATTTCTCACAGGTTAAAACAGAAACTGCAACCACAGCTTAATACTTACGGTTTTAAGAGAGTTCATTTTAACAGAAATTATCAGTTTTTTTTAACCCAAATGTTTTCACTGGATGTGGAAGCAATGAATGACAGTGCCAGATTTTACGAATTTGTGTAAGTATTATAGTCCTTGAAAACTTAAAGTTGGTCCTGGAAAAGTCCTTGAAAAGTCCTTGAATTTGACTTGGCCTTGCCTGTATGAACCCTGTGTTTGCTCAGGGCATTTCAGTCCCATTGCTTAGGCTTATTATGGTATTCATCCTGACAAGGCATCTTTGCTACATTGTTGGTATGGAGTAGAGAGATGCAGCTTGGCTGTGGCTTTGTGAGAATCAGGGGTCATCCTAGAGCTTTCAGAGAGGGAGGTTTTGCGACAATTTCAGGATTTCAGGGAGAAGTTTTGGTCCGAATTTTGGATTTCCCTATATATTCTGTACATTTTCACTTCTCCCTCAGCTCAAGGTAACAGGAAGAAGTCAGCCAGCTTAGGGAGACTTTTTCTCCCAACTCACCCTCTAGGATGACCCCTTTTGAGAATCATCACCTTGCCATATGAAGCGTAGTTCCAAAGGAGGCCTTTTTTTTTTCCATTGGTATGAATGCTTATTCTATTCTTTTCAGTCAGACTTGGTGTTTCCTGTTATAGAGCACAATGAGGCTGAACTCACGTTGCCAGTGTTAGTCTAAACATGTCGTATGAATCCTGCAATTTTCCAAAAATGATAATAATTAACAATAATAATAGTTTATTATTTCATGATGGCAAGGTACCCTCTGACTGGGAGCAGAGTTTCATTTTCTGCCTCTACAAGGGAAAGGGGATGCATTGGAAAGGGGAAACTACCGCAGTCTGAAGTTGACAGAGCAGGTCATGAAAGTCCTGAAGGGGATTGTGGACGGCCTTATCGGACAATTGGTGTCAATCAGTGATTCCCAGTTTGGCTTTGTCCTAGGCAGTGGGCACAACAGACGCAGTCTTTGTTGTCAGGCAGCTGTAAGAGAAGTATCTAGCTGCCAACAAGAGACTGAACATGGCTTTCGTAGACCTGGAGAAGGCATTTGATCAAGTGCCTCAGAAGGTCATCTGGTAGGAGCTGAGAAGGATTTTGCAACTGGTGCAGGGGATGTATGCAAATTTGTGGAGCAGGGTTCATATTGGTGAGGGGTACAGTGAAGAGTTTGAAGTGAAGATCGGTGTTCACCAAGGCTCGGTACTCAACCCACTGCTCTTCATCATTGTGCTGTAAGCCTTGTCATGCGAGTTCTGCTCTGGGGTCCCCTGGGAGGACCTCTATGCCGATGACCTTGTTATCATCGCTGAATCGCTCGAGGAATGTGTCAGGAGACTCTTGACTTGGGTGGAAGCAATGGAGGAGAAAGGACTGAGAGTAACTGCAGGAAAGACAAAGATCATGACCTGTGGTATGGGCCTGGACCTCCTGCAGAGTTCAGGCAAGTTTCCATGCGCCGTCTGTCTCACTGGAGTGGGCAGCAGCATCTTCTGCAACGGCTGCAAGCACTGGGTACACAAGAAATGCAGTGGGCTCAAGCACTTGACAAAGGACCCTGATTACAGATGTACACAGTGCCAGGGAACTGCACGCCCCTTGGATAGCAGACCACAGAGGGAAGTCCAAGTTGGACCTGACAAGCTGGAGCTGGTAGTTTCCTTTTGCTACCTATGAGACATGCTCTCAGCAGCTGGTGGCTGTGAACTTTCAACCACAACATGTGTAAAAACCACCTGGAAGAAGTTCAAGGAGCAGCTACTAGTTCTCTATTCCCGCCACCTCTCTTTCAAGACATGTGGCCGCATGTACAGCTCTTATTTGCAGAGCACAATGCTGCATGCCAGTGAGACTTGGCCATTGACAAAGCCAAACCTCCAAAGTCTGCAGTGAAATGACTAGTCAATGATCAGACAGGGATCTACAATGTCAAGCCGCAAGATATTGTCACCACCAGATCCAGTGAGCTACTTGCATGGCTTGGCATTGAGAATCTGGACCTCATTCTGAAGGAGAGAAGACTCCGCTGGTATGGACATGTGGTATGCTCCAATGGTGTAGTCAAAACAGCCTTTGACCTTCAGGTTGATGGAAAGCTTTGTCCTGGGAGTCTCAAGATGACATGGAAGCAGCTGACAGAGAGGGATCGCAGAGAGTGGAAGCTCTGGGCTATCGAGTCTCATGATAGACATACCTGGAGATCTGATGTGAGATCTGCCATGCATGCAGCAACTCGGCTACCTGGAAAGGGACCCACTGATGTGGATGTTGCCCCTGTACCTGCACATTAATAAAAATCCGATGATGATGATGATGATGATATTTTCAGAGGATGACACATTTATAAAGCAACAACAGCTGATGGTACTGTCCACACTAAACAGAAATCCTAGCTATCAGCTGCACCTCAGAGTTTGAGGAGAAATTTTGCAGGATCTAAAAAACAAATATTGAAGGCCTTAAAATTAGCATCTGGTTGGGCTGTTTGTTGGGGTCGGGTGGGGCTATTTGCTGCCTCCATGAAATCTTGAAGAGGTTGTTTATGGCATTTTGTGGTTTTTACTTTATTGTGTGCTAGGTTATCCCTATTCCCAGGTTAATAATATCTTGCTTGGTATCTGAGAATTTATTCTGAAAAAGACACTCTTACAGAGAACGACTGAATCCTTCAGTAAAATGAGCCACTTAAAATCAATGCTATCTCATTTAGTTAAGGCATATGTGCTGTATTTTTTATTTCTTTACAAATGTTTCATCATTTTAGCCTGTCAAAATTGCAATCGTTATAGAAGGCTTTGCTTCCAGCCTTTTTAGCTGAAGTTGTTTTTCAGCTCTTCCAGTGGATGAACTGATAAAAAATCCATAGCTCTTGATGAGGCGCTTTTTTCCACAAAAAATTTCCATATTTGTCTTATTTCTTGACAAAAACATATGTTGTGGGTACTCGTTAGAAGCGCCTCGCCGAGGCGCTTCTAATGAGTACCCACAACATATGTTTTCGTCGAGTAATAAGAAAACTATTAATCTGATACCCACTCTTATCTAGACCTATGAAATCGTTACTCCAGAAAACATCATACTGTCATAGCTCCCAATAAGAGAAATGTCCCGAAAGTTATTTTTCTTATTTGTCCATGAAAACATTTGTTGTGGGTACTCATTAATAGCCTAGGGGCTTCTAATGAGTACCATATGTTTTCATGGAGAAATAAGAAAATATCCTTTCATAATGTTGCGGCATGTTTAAAGTATCCATTTTACATGATATGCAGATTCAAATCCCAACTGAGCCATGTTCTTGTGAAAATGGTCCGGTTCTTTTTCTTTAAGCTGTACATAAAGTTTTTGGTGTTGTGTCAAGTTCACTAGATTTCATGTTAAGCCTTAAATTCTGTCTAAGTGGTATTGAGAGTTTGTCCAAATGGGCTTGCTGTGTTGACAAAGATGGCTGCCATGTCCATATATGGTAAAAATTGCATAAATATCTCCTTCTCCAGAACCAAGGAAGCTTTGAGGCTGAATATTGGTATATTGCAGTAGAGATGGGAGTTCTACCAAATTTATTCAGATGATGTACATTGTATCTAAGTTAACCTTTGACATATTTTTTTCAAGTGATGGCTCCACAAGAAATGTGGTGGAAACAAAGACTGGAAACAAATTTGGCCAGTTCTTCAAGCAAATTTCACCTGGCAGTAAATAATATTTACCTCCAGGTGAAATGTGCTTCTGGTCAGTCGCAGCTTCCACCAAATTTCATGTGGAGCTTCCCTTTGAAGGCCGGCGACTGAATTTTTTCTGATGGTCTAGCTCCATCGACTTAGACGGCCATCATGCCCATTTATGGTAAAAAATACTTTTTATTGTTAATCTCCAGAATCAAGGAATCATTTCAGGCTGAATATTGGTATACAATATAAGTGCTCCAGGTTTGTTTAAATGATGACCCTAGGTTGACCGTTGACCTTATTTTAAAGACCATCCACCATGTTAATGTGATTTAGTCCATGGCAAAATGACTGAAAGATTGTTAAAATCCATGTTAAACCAAAATAAAACAAAAAAATGACTTTGATAGGTTGCTGTACATCACGAAAACACGCCTATATAATTTTGACCCCCTTAAACCCCACTTTTATACAGTAAAACTGGGGTTTCCAGGGGTATACAATATTTTTCTTATTTCTGCACAAAACATAGATTGTGGGTTCTCGTTAGAACTGCCTCGCCGAGGCAGTTCTAACGAGTACCCACAATCTATGTTTTGAGCAGAAATAAGAAAAATATCAGTGTTTTTTATCTGAAAATTTTCAGTTTTTTTGGGGTGAAATTTTCTATATATTTGAATAGGCATGTTTTCGTAATGTATTGGAAAAATGTTGCATTAGCATCTGCAGGGGCTGTCAAACTCAGGTGAACAACTTGTAGCCCTTGGGCCACTTGTTTTATCTGTATCCGTTCTTTTTCCCCTATTATGTTGACATGCTTCCAAATGGTCATATGAACCATAAATAGAGTAAATAGTTCCCCAAGCTCTCATTTACCAGCTTTTATGGACTCATTGATGATATGATAATCATCTTTATGTCTGGGGAATACATTCATAGCTCCAGATGAGATGGGTATCTGGAAAACATCTTTATTTCTCTACGAAAACATATGTTGTGTGCACTTACTAGAAGCACCTCAGCAAGTCACTTCTAATGAATACCCACAACATATGTTTTCTTGGCGAAATAAGAAAAATATGAAGAATTTTTTTTGAAAAAAAATGCCTTATCTGGATTTATGAGTCATATTGCAAGGATATTAACTAAGACATATTCTGAGCTATTGTAAAAGTAAAACCTTTGTATTATTTGTTGTTTTTTATTTTCTGTTGTTTTTTTTTTGTGATAGTTTTTTTTTACTGTTTGTAAGGTTTGTTAAAGTAGTTTTTCTGTACTGACTACTCCACTGGAGCGATTCCTCAGTTGCATTTTTCTTTTGTGAATGTCAGTTATTGCAACTGTATGGTTGTGCCTTGTCATTGTCTTGTTATTTAAACAGAATTGTCCTTTAAATGCTCATTTCTTAGAATGGCTCCCACCTAACTGATATATGAATCAGCATAAAAACTGTTTATATTTTGCTGGCCTCAATGGCTCAATTGGATGCGCTGTCCAACTGGAGACCAGGCGGTCGCGGGTTCAACCCCCGCCGGGGGGTGGTTGGGTGTGGCAAAGGTGATGGGTATCTAACATCACTGGGGCGTCCAACTGATATTGGCTTCCAGTTGGGCAAGGCCTGCTATCCTTTTAGCAGGCAAGGGTAGAGGGGGAATGTTTTTATTTCTTCTGTTTCTTCACTTTCATTCCTGTTCCTCTTTCTTCCCTGACCCTCTCTTTCATCTCCTCTACTATCTCTTCTATATCTTTTCTCCCTTTTTCTGAGAGACGTCACAAAATGACCCACAAGGGTTGATGTGTCGTTAAACCCCAACTCAATCAAATCAACCCCCGCCGAGATCGGCAACATTCTTTTATGGAGATTGATCATGAAATATTTTCTACGGTCATTCTGTCTCTTCTGCTGATTCAAGAAGGGCAGTTGTCAGTTTCTGGCGAATGAATGTGCACAATACTGGTTAACCGCTTAGAGGACTTAAAGCCTGCCCACTAAACGTGTGGTTAGGTAAACTGACCGCACTCGACATGACCCCATTGGATTGACTGGGCCGTAAAACCTCAAAACAAACAATTTATATTTTACAAAATCCAAACTTTTGGAATGTCCTTCTCTCGGATTTGGCTAATCAGTTACGAGTTTTTGACTGGTAAGGGAGATAATATGTGTAGAAAAATAGTCAAGGAAGAGTATTTAACCTTTATTAGGTTAGAAATGTAAACCTCACAGTGTGGTAAAAGGCTAGCTCATTTCTGTATGGGTTCTTCATTGTTTCGATATGACTTCAATAATGTTGAAGGGGTTGGAAAACACCTAAATCATTCTGCATGAGTTCTAAGCATCCTATTAATCTCACATAGTGCAATTTCTTTATAAAGCAATGCCATTCCATGGATGCCAACCGCAACCTCATAAATTAGGCACTGGACATTTACATGTAAAAAGCTACGCATGTATATGTATAAACCATGTACAAATGCATGCCCACCTCATAAATTTATATCCTTACAAAATATCATATTAACCCTAAGTATTCGAACAGATTGGCATGAACAAACATTGTAGACCCTGATCAGATGCCACAATATGTGGCATCTGATCAGGGTCTACACTGTTTGGCAGTAATCCAGCAGATTTTAGACACCTCATTGGGTAGAAAAAAAGACATTTAAAATTTGAGACAAGTATGGAAAGGAGTTAAGGTGTTCGAATATTTAGGGTTAATACTGGTATTGTAAATAGATTTTTTCCTTGTCATGACGACCATGTGGAATCAGAGGAGGAGCCTCATGGAAGATTAGTTATTACATGTTCTCCATTTGTATGCGCTAAATGTTGTAACCCTCCATAAATAAAGTCTTTACTTACTTACTTACTTAGTATTTGATGATAATTCTGGGATAATTTTCTCCAATGCTCCATGAAAACGTATGTTGTGGGTACTCATTAGAAGTGCCTCGGTGAGGCGCTTCTAATGAGTACCCACAACATAGGGTTTTATGGAGTCTTCAAATAAGAATATTTATCCCAGAATTATCATTTGATATTCCTCCTTAACAACTCCTTTGGGAATGATTTGTTATCATAATATTGTCATAGAACACAGCCATTATGTGAGAAAAAAGCCCTTTTATGCCAGACCCAGAAAGGTTCAGATCTGTCCATGCATGTGCTCTTTATGTTCAGTGCTGGCTTTTTCTGTATGTGAGATCTGCAGTGAGTGAGTGTACTATTCTGAATGTTTCTGAAAGTGAGTAACATTGAAGGCCATGACCAGACTGCATGACTTAACAGGCAGGGCCCAGTTGTTCAAAGCTAACGATGTCGTTAGTTAACAATTCGTTAAAATCTACATCCAGTGATACGCAAATATGCTGAAATTTTTTGCTGAAAAAATGTGAGTAGCTTTTGCAGTACTCACATTTTTTCAGCAAAAAATATCAGAATATTGTATATTGAATCTGCTAAAACAGTTAACGAAATGACCCTTAATGAGCTCGTTAAGCTAACAACGCTTTGAACAACTGGGCCCTGGTCTGGACATTCATTGCACACATATACATATATGACAGTGGCCAGCTTAAACTCTGGATGGATATCAATGTTAATAGGTGTTTCTCATTTCTCTCCAAAAATATATGATGTGGGTACTCATTAGAAGTGCCTTGATGAGGCATTTCTAATGAGTACCCATAACATGTTTACAGAGAAATAAAAAAAAAAACAACATCAACTTATTTTGGTTGGGAATAAAGCTTCTTTTCTGAAGCTATGTTGGCCATTTTCTCATGTTGCACTGCTGGAATAGCTAAAATCCAGTCTCTTTACTATCTCTAGGAAACTGTAAAGTGCTTCAAGCAACAGTTATAGGAAGCAATTTGATTTGTGAGCTTTTTCCATTCTTGGCATTTAGACCAAAGCTTAAGGTAACTCAGATCTTTGCGTGCATCTTGTCTGTGTTCCTTGATAAAAGTAAATTTTCCGAGGTCCTATTATATTCTTTTTAACGAAATGAGTTTAATGGTATCCAGCTCTATGTCTTTTTATGGAGAAATTGGAAAAAAAGAAATATTTTAAAATCAGATTTGACTTACTTGGAGCCCCGAGTGTGACTCATAATAACAACAACATGTACATTATTGATGACTCTTAGCCTCAATTTTATGTCATTTGACTCCATTTATAAGACATGGTTTCTGGTTTTGTCGTTTCGCTCATTAATAACATCAACCTGCAGATATTTGCCAAAGCAGGAACCAGTATTTTTAGAATGGGCTGTATTGATGGATTTTCAGCTCTTAAAAGGGCCTGACATGCAATCAGACTGAAGTGCAAATTGCAGAAGTAATGGCGCCAGCAATTAAAAACTGGTGTCATTCTGCATGTGTTTTTGTAAATGTCATTTATGTAAATATTTAATAAATCTTCCATTTGCTAAAATTCAGGAGGTGGTCATGCAATAAATATAATTACTTGGCATGCTGTCAGAAATTTAATAGAAAGAAAAAAGCCCATTGGTGAGCATTTGTTCAGATAGTATATATGTCCCACAGTGCTTTTGACTAATGAGCAAATCAGCCTTTAGGAGAAGTGCATGACTTGTTCTGTTTTCACATTTGGATCTTGGCTTAGCCTTGGCTAGTGAAAAATAGCATGTGGCAAGACCATTTGCTAGAGCTTGGTGGTGTCAAGCTCTCACCGTAGTGCACAAAATAATCAAAATATTCTTAACAGTTGACAAATCATTTTCATATACTGACAACAAAAAAGAATTTCGACCAGCTTTGCCTCAGTCATTGAAAAGAATCATTTGGAAATTCCTTTGGCAACATCTTGCCAGTATTAATGTGTATACAAAATTTTATCAAAATATCTTGTGTGGTTACAAAATTTTATCAAAATATCCTGTATGGTTAAACACCTACAGCTATTTCTATGTTTTCACATTTTTATACCCAGCCACACAATAGTGGTAGGGTACATGTATTATGTTTTCCTTTCCGAGTTTCTGCATCTTAGTTTCCACTCTCTAACTTGAATAGTTTTATGATGAATTTTATTCAAGTTTTGCTTACACATGTATATCAGGGGTGAGTGGTTTGGGATTATTGATGGGCAAATTCGTCAGTTTTTGACAGAGTTATCTGCCCGCCACACATCTGTATTATTGTTTCAGGATGATAACTTGAGTAGATATCAATCAAGTGTCATGAAACTTGGTATTTGCATTGATATTACAGATATCTGGTTTGGAATTGCTAATGAGCAAATTTCATCATTTTTCAAAATAATCTGCAAACCACATGATAGTAGTGGGGTGTTTTTGTTTCATGTTTTTATTGGCCTTGGCTTAGCCACGGACAATGAAAAATAGCATTTGGTAACCCCATTGGCCCATTGGTAAACCCAACACTTGGTTTCTGCTCTCTATTTTGAATAGTTTTTTATGGATTTTATTCAAATTTTGCATACCAATTATATCTGGGGTGTGTGGTTTGGTATTGTTTATGGGCAAAATCTATCAGCTTTTAATGGAGTTACAGCCCTTGCTATTTGGCAAACAAAAATGGTTTCCACTCAATATCATGGGATTTACAGGTCAATGGATTTAGCCAAAATTTCATTTATCAAATGATGCTGACAATATCTTGCTTCGTTTTTTTATTTAGCATTTTCCAATAATTTTCAACAGAGTTACTGCCATTGGTTAAAGACAAAACAAAAAATGGTTTCCACTTAATATCTTGAGAAAAAATGGATGGATTTGTATGAAATTTCATTTATCAAATGATACTGACAGTATAGTATCTTGCTAGGCATTATTACTCGGCATTTTTCACCAATTTTCAACAGAGTTACTGCCACTGCTTAGTGGCAAAAAACGATTTTCATCAGAGGCTTATAATTCTACTACTGTTGGTAGAATTATAAGTGGCTTATGATTCTACTACTGTTGGTAGAATTATAAGCCGTCTGTTTTCATTCGGTATCATGAAAACAAATAAATGGACTTGGACTAAACTTCCTATGTCAAATGATATTGACAATATTCTTGCTTGGGGTTATTACTTGGCATTTTTTGTCAATTTTCAACAGAGTTACTATCCCTGCTTAGCAATAAAAAGTTTTTCCTTCAATATCATAAGAACGAATAAAATGGATTTGGACGAAACTTCATATATCAAATGATATTGACAATGTCTTGTTAAGGATTATTACTGATTGGCAATTCTCATCAGTTTTCAACAGTTACTGCCCTTTGAAAACACTGCACGGTGGCAGGGTAGTATACTGTGTCAGTGATTCTTTTGTCATGAAATGTCAAACCTTATTTTCTGGACAGAAAAATATTTTAAAATGTGTGGTGAAATTTTTACCCAGCATGCTTGTATAGATACATCCTGTGAAGTCTAATGTCGTGATGAATAAATTAAGAGGTCGCACCCACTTCCAATTTTCAGCCAATCAGATTGCTTGATCCAGGTTGTTGATATAAATTCACATACTGAATGGCAAATAGTGCAGATTCAGATCAGTTGGCTTCAGAAGCAGGGTATATCCAGGCTCAGCAGGACAAGGGTTAATTAACACTTAGCATGCAGGGTAAAAATTTCAGAAGACGACACTCAGAAATATTTTTCTTACTTTTCCCAGATCAGGCATGAGACTTTTCAGATTTTTGGCAGATTTCAGATTTTTTTTAGATTCAAAATATGCTCTGCAGAATTACTTATTTTTGTCTGAAAGTTGCAAAAATGACATTTTTAGAAAGGGTTACAGGGGTTTTCAGATTTTTTACCTAGAATTCAGATTTTTTTATCAGTTCTCCAATCTCATGCCTGCCAGATAAAAGGCTTTTGAGACAATTTGCTTGAAATGCCAAAGCTTATAATATGGGAAAACTAAGAAAAATACCATCAGTTTTTCATCTGCTGATTTGTTTTACCCAGCATACAAAAGCATTAGAAAGTGTGCAAGAGACATCCCAGCTGGCATTCTATGTAAATCTATATCGGGCCGTCATCGGCCCGTCAGCTACCCTGACGGGCCGATGACGGCCCGATATAGATTTACGTAGAATGCTGACTGGGATTGTATGACCTAACGGCTGGCTCTAGGTAAGATACAGAGATACCAAGATAAATAATTATTTTCTAATATTTCTGCATAAAAACTTATTCCAGTTATTCATTAAAATTGCTTCTTCAATGCAATTCAGATTAATGGATTTTTGTCATGAAATGAGAATAAAATCTACTCTTTTGGTTAAAAAAGCATCTTATCTGGTATTATGAATGTGATAGATTGATGGCATTATAGCTGTAAATGTCTGGTTATAGATCGTCATAAAATCTTCCTTGGTTGAAAAATTAGTTTCTTGACATTTAGGCATCAAGAAATGATCTCCAATCTTAAATGTGCAATCTACAAGAAATTGTGCCGTTTCAGGCAAAACTGGTTCTTTTAAAATACAGACTGGAGACAGTGGTATTACAGTGCACAACATAGCTGACCAGATAAGGCACTTTTTTCATCTGAAAAGTACCGATATTTTTCTTGTTTCTCCATCAGAACATATGTTGCGGGTACTTATAAGAAGTGCCTCAATTAGGTGCTTCTAATGAGTACCCATAAGATATGTTGTTTTTTTTTGCAGAAATAAGAAAAATATGTGGATACCTGTCTGATCTGAAGCTTGGAAATGGACTACACATTTGCACAGTCTGATCAGTGCTTTTGATCTTTTGACTGTAGTTTTGCTAGTGATCAGTAGCTTGAACAAGTAAGGTTGTGAATAGCAGGTTAATCTGGGCCGTCACCATTCACATGAATTGAAACGAAACCCGGTTTTACTTCAGTCGGCTTAGTTATGCAATATGAGAATGAGTCAGGGTATTGTTAGAAATCCTATGCTTCATCTTCCTTAGCCAGTTAAACTGCTCGTTTTCTACCATATTCAGAGGACTTGCTTATATAAGAAACAGTATTTGGTGATAATTTTGAGATTTTTGTTGCAACTGATTTAGCAAGTAGGATAATAAATTTGACATGGAGATCATTTTCCTACGGCATCGTTGTCAGCGTCAACATGGTTAAGTCTCTGCCTTTTGGCTCTGTTTCTCAAACACCAAGGCTTCTAGGCTAATAAAGCTTAATACACACATCCGCTATGATGCATGATGCATCGGCCATAATGCATACTTTTCATGCTTGGCTGAACAGTATTTAGTCTGTATTTAGCCCTTATGCAGTGGCGACATAGCCATTTTTTGCAAATTTCTTCGTATTTCTCCGATATTCTCCATAAAACATGTTGCAGGTACTACTGTACGTATTCTAGATGAGTGGCAAAACTGTGTACACACTGATAAGACACCACATTCTGTGCCGTCTGAAATGAATGTTCTCTCTTTGCACAAGCCATGTTTCTCCAGATACTTGTGATAAATATGGTACATCAGCAGGGCCCAGTTGTTCAAAGCATCGTTAGCTTAACGAGCTCGTTAAGGGTCATTTCATTAACTGTTTTAGCGGATTCAATATACAATTTTCTGATATTTTTTGCTGAAAAAATGTGTTTAGCTTTTGCACTGCAAAAGCTACTCACATTTTTTCAGCAAAAAATTCCAGCATATTTGTGTATCACTGGATGTAAATTTTAACTAATCAATAACTAACGACATTGTTAGCTTTGAACAACTGGGCCCAGATTAATTGTTAACCCTTAAAGCACCAATCACAACAATTGTCGTCTGCCTTGTCATCTGCTTGTGATTTTAAAAGTCATTTTTGCAAACAGTGTGGACCCAGATCAGACTGCTCCTTTAGGAGCAGTCTGATCTGGGTCCATACTGTTTGCTTGTATGCAAAAATAGGTTTGAAAAGTTTGCAAGAATATTCAGCTGACGAAATAAACAGACAACATTTTCAGATACAGGTTTTCTTGGTGCTTTAAGGGTTAACCCTTGCCATGCTGAATAAATTAAAAAGCCAAGCCTGCTTCCAATTTTCAGCCTCTTGATCCAGGGTGTGGATACAAATTCACATACTAAATGGCAAACAGTACAGATTCAGTTTGATCTAGCCAACTGATCTGCATCTGCACTGTTTGCAAAGGCAGGGCATTTTAGGGTTCAGCAGGCCCAGGGTTTAATTAGACTGCAATTGTTTTTTTGTTGTTTTTTTTTGTCATTCTTAATCACTTCCTGTAGCTGTATTTGTCTTTTTATCCCATTTCACTGTTTTACTATCTTTTCCACTAAGGGATGTAACTCATCAAATCATAATAAACTGTACTAGATTGTATACCTTTGAAAAGAAAATAGAAAATGATAAAAAAGATTAGAGTCTGGAGACAGACTAGGGTTTAATATGAATTAATATTTGAGAATTGTAGCGGGGTAATTTATCTTATTTCTAAAAAACGTATCTTGTGAACACTCATTAGAATCACCTCAGTGAGGCCTTATGATTTTATGGAGAATAGGAGAAAATTATTCCCAGTTATCAACAAATATCTAACAGGTCCGAGTGGCTAATAATTAGTTGGCAGAGTCTACCTTCAGACTGGGAAGATGTGGGACTAGTGGCACCAATGCAAGTATTGTTTGTCACTGGTGACAGTATCCCGTCATTTTATCCCATTTTAGTCATGAACCCCCGAAAAGGGTAATTGGCAAACAGTGCAGACCCAGATCAGATGACACAGAATGTTGCATCAGATTGGGGTCTACACTGTTTGCATTAACTGCAGGAATTCTATGAGCCATAGTAATAATAAAAACTAACTGGACGCCCTGCTACTGGCAATAGACTGGTCCAAACAGTTAACTCAGCATAAATGGGTTATCAAGGGCATGATAACTGCAGTGAGGCAGCACTATAAATGGGCACATTTCCAACCGTCACAACCTCTATGTGGGGCTCTGCTGCCTGGTAGCATGAAAAATCTGACTAGAATAATAGATATCACTACCAGACCCTATTCTGACATGACTAACCTTTACCACTCTCTGGGCTAATTTAGCAGACTACAGATTGATTACGTCTTCTCTAATTTTTTCTCAGAAAACAGGTTTTGACATTTCATAGAAATTGTCTCCAGTGGAGACAGTTTGTATGAAATGTCAAAACCTGTTTTCTGGGGAAAAATAAGATAAATATTTCAAAGTGTCGGCTGCTGAAATTTTAACTCAGAATGCTAAACACTAAAATACTGTTGACTGATGTTATACCTCTTTATTAAACAAATATTCCTCTGAAGTCTGATTCAGCACTTCCTGCAACATGCTAATTGACAAAATATTTTTTGTGGTTCATCCAATGCAAATCATCTCAATTTTCATTTAAAATGTTTATTAATATTGATCGTTTGAGTGATCAATTATTTTCTTCACCTTTGTGTGGAAAGTGCAGTGCTTCAGCAGACGATTCACATTGAAATGCCAAATATTAAAAAAAAAAAAAAAAAAAAGATTTAGAATTTCATCTTAACCCTTGTCCTGCTGAACCTGGATATACCCTGCCTTTGCAAAGTGTAGATCCAGATCAGTTGGCTTCTGAAGAAGCCAACTGATCTGGATCTGCACTGTTTGTCCTTCAGTATGTGAATTTGTATCAACAACTTGGATCAAGTAATCTAATTGGCTGAAAATTTGAAAAGGGTGTGGCATCTTAATTTATTCAACAGGACAATTAAAAGTGTTAAAAAAAAAGGATTTAGGATGTCATCAAAGTGCTAATCACAAGCTAGTGTAGCAGATGCTATATTTTTTTTTTCTGTTTCTCAGAGGAAATTATAAATGCTTTACGTTTCATGTTAATCATTTGTCTAGCAGACAATTTACATGAAATGCCAGGTCTTGTTTTAAAAAGATAATAATGAAAAAAAATTGAATATCGTCTGCTGCAAATTCTGCTTTGCACTTCAACCTTAATCACCTGTTGGGCTAACTCAGCAGATGACAAATTGGTAATATTTTTCTGATTTTTCCCAGGAAATAGGATTTGACATTTCATGCAAATTGTCTCCAATGGAGACAATTTGCGTTTCCTGGGGAATAATATGAAAAATATTTCAAAATGTCATCTGCTGAAGATTTTACCTAAGTAGAGTGCTAAGGGTTAAGGTGTCTGAATTGGGATCTGAATATTTAGGGTAATTACGGTACATGTATTTTATCTTTTTCACTTTTCACTTTTTCTTGTTTTTCGATTGATTACTTACAGTCGACCTAAAGTATACTACACCAAAATTGCGTTTAAGTTGTTGTCCATGTTATTAATATTAATGACTAATGAAATCAAACCACATGTTATATTATAGACCAACCAATTGTTCATGATATGAAACCCACATTTGTAAAAGCTGGACTAGCTGGGCTAAGTGCTGGGACATTTGCAAACAGTGCACTCAGATCAGACGCCACAGAACGTGGCATTTGATCATGGTCTGCACTGTTTGCTTTAATTACAGGAAGCTATAAGTGTTAAATGAAACAGTTTTAAGTTCTCGTACCATGGAGCCTTCTCTCAGAGACAATCTACCCACCAGGACTGTCAGTGATTTGATTCTACAATGTATATAATCATACTGGCAATGTGGATAAAGAAATTTAGTGTCTTCCTCAAGGACAGAATACTTGGTTCTTGGTAGGATCCAACCTGCTACCTCTTGATCTCTAGTCAGATGCTTTCCCAGAACACTCCTTTATTTCTGCTTAAAAGGATATGCCCTGGAGCTGGCAGCTTTAGACACCAGACATGTTTTCTATGAGAAATTACTAAAGAATATGTCTCCATTCTGATTATCCTGTCTGGACTGAGCACACATTTGAGGAACTTTTCACAGCAGGACAGTAAGAAAATCAATGACATGTTAGTTGACCTTAATGCACTGAATTTAAATTTTTTGTATTTTCCCCAGACCTTGTATTACATTCACTTTGTCTTTTGGATAATTTGAATGAAGTGACAAGCCCTTTTTCCAGGAATAAAAAAGGTAAAGTAAAAAAAAAAAACATTTGTTGTCTGCACATTTTGCCTAGAGAGGGTTAAAAGAGGGAAATGTACTTCATGACAGATGCTTTGCACTTAGCATACTTAGTAAAATTTTCAGCAGACGACATTTTGAAATATTTTCTTTTTTTTTCCAGCAAATAGGCTTAAACATTTCATGCAAATAGTCTTCTAATGAGACAATTTGCATATAATGTCAAAACCTATTTTCTTGGAAAAATAAGAAAAATATTGTCAGTTTGTCGTCTGCTGAATTAGCCCAGAGAATGGTAAAGGTTAACCCTCATCTTGCTGAACCAGATACACACTGCCTTTGCAAACAGTGTAGATCCAGATCAATTGGCTTCTAAGAAGCCAACTGATCTGGATCTGCACTGTTTGCCATTATAAGTATGTGAATCTATATCAACAACCTTGATCAAGCAATCTGATTGGCTGAAAATTAGAAATCGGTGTGGCTTCTTAATTTACTCAGCATGACAAGGGTTAATGTAAAAAGAAATGCAGACTTGTGCATCCTTGCAGAAGCTTGACAACAGTCTCCAACAAAGAGAGGTTGTATACACAACTCCAGATAAGATGCATTCTTCACCAAAAAGTATTGATATTTTCCTAATAGATGTAGTTGTATTCATTGGAGTTGCCTCAATGCACATATAGAACTGGTAAGGCAATCAAAATGAAGTCTCACAAGTGGTTTGCACAAATGCTAATTTTCTTCCACATACATAGCTCCAAACAAGGCACTTTTTTTGCAACCAAAAGAAATTGATATTTTTCTTACCGTATTCAACCTAATTACCGCACTGTGCGCTTAGGTTTTTCAAACTTTACTGGGAACACTCATTCATGTTAAAATATGAACCTGCTAAGGGTACACTATAAAAAAAAAAAGATCAGAAAAGGACTTATTTGATATTGATTATGCAATTTTTCTGATTTTCTTTATAAATGCATATGTTGTGGGTACTCATTTGAATTGCATTGACTTGAATTGCATCGACAAGTTGATGCAATTCAAATGAGTACCCACAACATATGCCTTTATAAAGAAGTAGACAAAAAAGTACACTGCCTGTAATCTTAAGACTACGAAATCACTTGACTGTGCGCTTATAGGGGTATGTGTGGTAATTAGGTCGAATACAGTATTTTTCTATGAAAACATGTTGTGGGTAACATGTTGTGAGTACTCATTAGAAGTGTCTTGGTGAGAAAGTGAAAAAGTACCTTTTGGCATATACAAAATGTGCATATTCACATTATCCTGCACATGCTCAAGGTCACATCAAAGCATTTGCTCTCAATTGAAACACTCTATAGTATCCAGTAATTTTGTTAGCGGACAGCAAAGGCCCTAATTAGACTGCACAGATGCTCAGATTGATCTGGCCCACTGCTGTCCACATATGCCTGAGGACCTGTTTCCGAATGGCACAGCCAAAATGTTTTCATGGAGACTTAAGAAAATATTTACCGGATAACCCCTTCTATCTAGAGCTATGCAAATAGCCTAGCTGTTTATGAACTGAATATTCCGAAGTTAGGATCCTTTGGAAAATGCTGAACAAACCAGAAGATGGGTCTGCACTTACTGTTTGCCCTGGGGTGGTTGGGTGGTGTGAAGGTGTCATATATGTTACGTCACCGAGGCGTCCAACTGAGATTGGCTTATAGTTGGGCAAGGCCTGCTATCCTTGAAGCAGGTAAGCGTAGAGGTGGAATGTTTTTGTTTCTTCTCTTTCATTCCTGTTCCTCTTTCTGCCCTGCCCCTCTCTTCATCTCCTCTACTATCTCCTCCTCTACTATCTCTTCTATCTCTTTTCTCCCTTTCTCTGGGAGATGACACAAAATGACCCACAAGGGTTGACGTGTCGTTAAACCCCAACTCAATCAGTCACTGTTTGCCCATGACTGTCAGGTAGAAATATCATAGATACAGATAAGGCACATTTTTAGTTCGCCTGTAAGAAAGTACAGGAAGACCTATTGCACTATGCCTGGCAGCAGCGCTGGCATTAAAAAAAACGTTAGAGTACTATGTCAAAGTTTATAAGACCTTATATTTTCAAAGTCCTCAGATGAATTTAGTAGAAATTTGGTATGATTATAGATGCTGGTCCACAATTTTATTGAGCACTATTCAAACCCCTGCTTACAACCAAGAGGTCAAGGTCACGGACAGAAATTTATGTTAAAGTTTTGCGCTAAAGTTTTTAAGATTCTAATTTCTAAATCCTTGCATGGATTCATTATATCTGGCATGATTATAGACATTGGTCCAAAAGATATAGGTCCAAAATTTTATTCAGCACTATCCCCACCCTTTTACCTACAGGTCAAGGCCACAGATTTAGAAATTTTATGTTAAAGCTTTACCTCAAAATTTTTAATATCTTTTATTTTATTTTCTCAACTAGTTTTCAAATCATATATTCATTTAGTTAATATGTTTATATTTGGTATACAGATAGTGATGGAAGATGTTCTTCATCCAAAATTATATCCAATATGTCTCATACAGGGCTATGAAATATTGTATCTAGCTATGATTTTTCTCCATTTTACAGACTGATGTCCATTCATCATAATGGCATTATTGGCTCTTAATGGTATGAAATGATAGGTTGGTCTATACCCTTGATATATATGCTCATTTATCAGATTGTTTTGTTTTGAGAGAGAGAGAGAGAGGGAGAGCCTCAGAGAGATTACAAGTTAACCATAGTTGTGCTGAACCCGAGTATACCCTGCATTTGAAAACACTGTAGATCTGACACTGTTTGTCATTTAGTATGTGAATTTGTTTCAACAACCTAGATTAAGCAATCTGATTGGCTGACAGTTAAAAATGGGAGTGGTATACTAATTTATTTCTGCATGTCAAGGGTTAAATACCTCAAGAGTTCTTTAACAGTGCCTCAGTACTGCCTTTGGACAATGGCCACACTAGGGAAGGCATAATACTTTCTGAAGTAGGCAATAATTTGTTATGTAGAAAAATGGCTGCTGCTGAGAGTGGTTCCACTGTATTATTGCTGACTAGCATCTTGTAACAAGAATGTTATCTGCTAATATTTAAATTCAGAACTTTAACCCTAGTCCTCCTGCCCTGCCATTTCAAACTGTAGATCCAGATCAGTTGGCATCTGAAGAAGCCAACTGATCTGGATCTGCACTGTTTGCAATTCAGTATTTGAATTTGTATCAACAGCCTGGATCAAGTAATGATTGGTTGAAAATTAGAAGTGGGCGTGGCATCTTAATTTATTCATCATGACAAGGGTTAAGGGTTAAAACCAAACAGATAGCTCTAGATAAGAGGGAGTAGCCAGATAATATTTTGTCTAATAGGAAAAATATCAAAACTTTTTGGTCTAAAAATCTGTAACTATGTTAACCCTTCTCCTACTGAATAAATTAAGATGTCACACGCACTTCTAATTGCCAGCCAATCAGATTACTCGATCCAGATTGTTGATATAAATTCACATACTGAATGGCAAACAGTGCAGATCCAGATCAGTTGGCTTCTTCAGAAGCCAACTGATCTGGATCTACACTGTTTGCAAAGGCAGGGTATATCCGGGTTCAGCAGGACAAGGGTTAACATATTACTGCCACATATTTCACTGAATGTTCAACCCTTAGCACTCAGGGTAAAAATTCCAGATGACATTTTGAAATACTTGCTTATTTTTCCCAGAAAACAGGTTTTGACATTTTATACAAATTGTCTTCATTGGAAACAATTTGTATAAAATGTCAAATCCTGTTTTCTGGGAAGATATAAGAAAAATGTCATCAATTTTTTGTCTGCTGAATTAACCCAGAGAGTGATGACGGTTAAAATAATGGTTAATATTAGCAGTAATTAAGTTAATGAGTCGGAGCTAAGTTTGTTGGTAAATTTATTTAGCTCTAGATAAGGTGCGTGCCAATTTCTTTCAAGCCATGAAAACAGCTAAATCTTAGTGATAAATTTACTAACCCATAAAGTGCCAAGAAAACCTGCATCTGAAAATGTTGTCTGTTTATGTCGTCTGCTGCATCTTCTTGCAAACTTTTAAAACATACTTTTTGCAGACAGGCAAACAGTGTGGACCCTGATCAGACTGCTCCAGTCTGATCAGGGTCCACACTGTTTGCAACAATGACTTTTAAAGTATTCGGCAGAAGACAAAGCAAACGACAATTGTTGTGTTTGGCGTCTTAAGGGCTAAGCAAAAAGTATTGATAGTTTTCTTTTTCTCCATGAAAACATATGTTGTGTTTACTCATTGGGAGGGCCTTGGCAATTAAGGTGCTCTTATGAGTACCACCAACATAATTAATGTTATGATGGAAAAATAAGAAATCAGTATTATCCAGATATCAGAGAATATGTTAGCCCTAGTCCTGCTGAACCTGGATATACCCTGTCTTTACAAACAGTGTAGATCCAGATCAGTTGGCTTCTGAAGAACAGCACTGTTTGTCATTAAGTATATGAATTTATATCAACAATCTGGATCAAGTAATCTGATTGGCTGACAATTAGAATTTGGCGTGGCATCTTAATATATTCAGCATGACAAGGGTTAGGGAGGAGTATTTTATGATAATTTTCTTCTCCATTAAAACATCACTTTTAATGAGTACTCGCAACAATTATGTTTTAATGGAGAACTGGATAAAATCCCAAAAATTGTCACCAAATATGTCTTCTTAAAGACAGGATTTTCAAACTGGGGGAGGCTGTATAGTTCCCAGTACAGGGAATATTTTTTATGTACATGTAAAGGTGTGAATTTATTTTAGCGGATCAGTGTGGACTAGAAGAAATACCATACATGGTAATTCTGTTGGTTGACTCACGAGATGTTACCTCCTTGAGATCAAGAGACAGAATGACACTGTAGTAATAATAGTTTCATTTTCATTTTTCAGATTTTTAACGCTACCAGGCACCTGAGGCACATAGAGGCAGCGCCAGAGAAATCTGGATTAGTTTAACCCTGACCTTGGCTTAAAACGGTGTGCACGCATTTTTCATGCATGTACTACCTCGCCTGATCGTACGATATCGTACGATATACATGAAGGTCAAGGTCTGTAAGTTACACAATTTAGAATACACGGTCAAAAGAAAAGGGCTTTAATACGTGTGTATTACTTATGCACAATGTAATACTACACTCGCCCTACATGTCAGGGGCTCTGAAAAGAGCCAGGAATACCTGGAGCTAGGGTCCCAGCCTCGCTAACCTCTTGGAGTGGTCTGTACCGGCACAACATCTTTCCAGGTCGTCGTACCAAAGCATGTTGTTGTCGACTAGAGTGGCCCTTGTGAACTTCTCCTGTATGTCATCGAAGAACCTCTTCGAGAAATACTTCGAAGAGTAGCCCTTCAGAAAATACCAAATAGGCTGTTCCTCGATGTATGTGAAGTACACAGGAGCCTCTTCGGTGGTACTTCCATCTTCGTCTGGTAGCCGGTACGCCCTGATGATGGTTCCTTGTTTGCCGTTTACCAAACGAAGTGTCCTCACTTCGTCCAAGTCATACTTTTCATGAATGGGGTATGACTTGCCACAGCCAGAAAGAAAACATTCGCCCTCTTCCTGTTTCGATTTCTGTGTTGGAAACGGCGTGGAGGCTGGAACTGGAGTCGGTGTTGGTCCAGGGGTGGAGTCCTTCTCCGCTCCATGGGAGGAGTCCTTCTCCTCAGTGGTGCTAGTAATAATGGTTCGGATTTTTAATGCTATATACCAGGCAACTGGGTCACATAGAGGCAGCGCCAAATGACACTGTGGAATTGATCCTCTTTTTATAGTGCACTCCTGTCTTTAAGAAGTCCACAGACTTGTAACCCTTCATATCTAGATCTATGTGAATATATGGCTGCAACATAAATTGACCATCTCAGATAAGGCACTTTTTTTTACCTAAAAGAGCCATTATTTTTCTTATTTCTTCATGAAAACATGTTGTGGATATTCATTAACCCCCACTCCCCACCCGCCCTCCCCCGCACCCTCTTGTCTGCAGCTATGATTTATTACTCAAAGTATAAATTCTGGGATACTGGAATAGCCATTTTAATGGTGTAACTGAGACACTTCAAATATGGACTCACAACATACGTTTTCATGAACACATTAAAAAGGATATTGATATGTCTGTGTTGAAAACAGTAATTCATCTAGGTCTCTGTGGGGTAGTAGCAAATTGTGTAAACTAACGAAGCCGTAGCCTGAGAAAACATACCTTTTGACATGTATATCACGCGTGATTCAGATCAATCTGGGCGTCCATGCACATAGCAACAGATAAGGCGCTTTTTTCATCCGAAAAATGCTGATATCTTTCTTATTTCTCCACGAAAACATATGTTGTGGGTACTCATTAGAAGTGCCTCCACGAAAACATATGTTGTGGGTACTCATTAGAAGCGCCTCGGTGAGGCACTTCTAATGAGTACCCACAACATATGTTTTCGTGGAGAAATAAGAAAGATGTCAGCATTTTTCGGATAACCCCTCTTATCTGCAGCTATGCATGCAGTCTGATCACAGTCTTGTCTAGGTGCAAAGGATGGTGTGAAGGTTTCCAGTGGTGGACATCAAGGACTGATCACATATATGGCTCCCGAAAAGGTGCTTTTTTTTTCAACCAAAAAAGTGTTGATATATTTCTCATTTCCCCACATAAACAATTGTTGTGGGTACTCATCTTGAAGAGGTGCTTCTAATGAGTACCTACAACATATGTTTTTGTTGAGAAATAAGGAAAATAAATATTTATCTGATAATAATTCCTCATAAGATTTTTCTTATATCTCCACCCAAACATATGTTGTGGGTACTTACTAGAAGCCCCTCAGTGAGGCACTTCTAATGAGTACCCACAACATAATGATTTTGTTGAGAAATAGGGAAAATATTTACCTGATACCCTCTCTTAGCTAGACCATATAGCTCCAGATAAGAGGGGGGAATCCACGTAATATTTTTCTTACATCTCCTCCCAAATATATGTTGTGGGTACTCATTAGAAGTGTCTGGACGATGTGCTCCTAATGCAGGGATGTGGAAATACCAAGCCCGACTTGTCCAAGTTGTCCTATTTCCCTCAGCCTGGGGACAGGTAAGAAATTTCAGTTTACCTGTCCTGGGTCAAGGACTTCACAGCTCTAGCCAAGAAGAGTCAACCTGATTTTGGTGTATATATTTTTCTTATTTCTGGAAGAAAACGTATGTTGTGGGTATTCATTAGAAGTAACTCATTGAGGTGCTTCTAATAAGTACCACAACATATGTCTCCTTCGAGAAATAAAAAAATGTCAATTTTCGGGCAAGTATTTAAAATCTTGGTTGGACAAGTGGGATTTTGACCACGTACTTGTCTGTGGACAAGTAATAAGACTTGACAATTCCACAACCCTGCCTAATGAGTACCCACAACATATATTTTTGTGCAGAAATAAGAATACTAACAGTACCTTTTCGGTTGACAAACACTCTGAGGACAAACATGTCTTATTTTGAATTAGTCAAACTAAATCTTTCCTGAGCCCATATGTTATAAGGTACATTGTTTCATGTTGTAGATGAACTGAACTAATAACACCACTGGAGACTAATTATCTGTTAGCACACAATTGCAAAAAATAACTTGAAATGCATTTTTCTACACTGGTCATGGTGATGTTTCCATGATATTGGTACATTGTCACTGTGAGGAGCGGAAATAAAGTATGCCAGTAGCAGCAGGACACAACAACAAAAAAAAAATAATAAAATTGTTTGTTTAACCTTAACCCAGTAGTAGACTGAATAGACTCTCCCGCACTATATATTGGAAGAGGCCAATTTCAATTTTAGGTCTGTCCAACTATGAGATATTTCTAGAGAGAAATGGCTAAACTATTTGCAAACAGTGGAGACCCTGATCAGAGGCCACTTTCTATGGAATCTGATCTGGGTCTGCACTGTTTGCAAGTAACACCCTTTTAGGGATCTCCAGACTACAATGGGTTAAAGCAAAAGTTGAAGCAAAATTAAGACATTTTATATTTTTGAAATAATTTTTCAGAGAAAATAAGACTTGGCATTTCATGTGAATCATCAGCTAGGCAGACAGTTCACATGAAATGTCAAGCCTTATTTTCTCTCTCTAAAAAAAACACCGTCAAAACATTGTCTGTTATGATTAATACTTTAACCATTAATGGGAAAGACAGTGTCACTTCATTGACAGTCAAAACAAAATTTGGCAGTCTGAATTTTGCTGAGAATTTTATTAGAACCAAGACTCCATTGGAGGAAGTGAGGTAAGTTTAAAATTCTGAGTTGTGAACTAGCTAGACTAGCTATGACATCATAAAGCTGACTACCATATTTGCTCTAATTAACCCTTGTCTTGCTGAATAAATTAAGATGCAACTCCGCCTTCTAATTTTCAGCCAATCAGATTACTTGATCCGGATTATTGCTCTAAATTCACATACTTAATAGCAAACAGTGCAGATTCAGATCAGTTGGCTTCTTCAGAAGCCAACTGACCTGGATCTACACTGTTTGCAAAGGCAGGGTATATCCAGATTCAGCAGGACAAGAGTTAATAGAACATCTTAACTCCTTAGCTTACCGTATTCAACCTAATTACTGCACATACTCATATTATAAGCGCAGTCCAGCAATTCCATAGTCTTCATATTACAGCCAGTGTACTTTTTGTCTACTTCTATATAAAGACATATGATGTGGGTACCCATTTGAATTGCATGGAATTGTCAATGTGATTCAAATGAGTACCCACAGCATATGCTTTTTTTTTAAAGAAGATGAGTAAAAAAAACACACAAAAAGATTGCATAAACACCATTACAGATAAGTCCTTTGCTGATCTTTTTCTGAAAGGGTAATTTAAGTAGGTGGATACGTATTTTACTACCAGTTTTCCCAGTAATTTTGGAAAACCATTAGTGCACACTCACTGTGCAATTATTAGGTCGAATATGGTCCTTGTTCTAAAATTAGCACAACTCTGTACTACCTGTTGATTTAAAAACTGGATGAGTGGCAAACAGCCCGTGAGACCAGTGTAGTGATTTTCTTTGGCATCTGATCTGAGTCTTCGCTATTTACTCATTTTGTAGCCATATCAGTAGGCAATAAAATGGACTTGTTTACATTTCAGGACTAACCCTTGTCCTGCTGAACCCGGATATACCCTGCTTTGCAAACAGTGTAGATCCAGATCAGTTGGCTTCTGAAGAACCAACTGATCTGGATCTGCACTGTTTGCTGTTAAGTATATGTCCTAAAATGTAAAAAAATATGGTAAAGAGTTGAGGTGTCCCAGTAGTGTTTTGGCATGAATCCTCAGTATGACATATCATCATGAGAGGTGTATGTATTTTCAAGGCCACAACAAACTTACTAGACTTCTTTCAGAGTTTTGTATTCTGTACCATATTTACTGTATGTATTCGGACAGACAGGCCAGAGTAAACAGTGTAGACCCAGATGAGAACATGGAGTCTCATCAGGGTCTACACAGTTTACCACTCACTCATCCAGCAATTTTTGGACACAACATCGGCAAGTAAATTGTAGTTGTTTCAAACTTTAGAACAAGTATGGTAAGGAGTTGAGATATCAGAATACTTAGAGTAAATACGGTAATCACCACAATCTGTCTGAATCTGCTGTTTTTTCTGTTATTGAAAAAATGATACCATATTTACCTATTAACCCTTAAAATACCAAGAAAACCTGCATCTGAAAATGTTGTCTGATCTGGGTCCACAGTTTGCAAAAATTACTTTAAAAATCACAAGCAAATGACAAAGCAGCTGACAATTGTTGTGATTGGCAGTTTAAGGGTTAAAATATTCAGAGAGACAGGCCTGAGCAAACTGTTGACCCAGATCAGCAATAGCTCAGACTCTTGATAAGCTTTTTTTTTCAGCTTAAAAGTATTGATATTTTTCTTATTTCTCCATAAAAAACATATGTTGTGAGTACTCATTAGAGAGGAGGCCCTCCCAGGGTTTTGGGGAACAGGGGAATAAGGCCATTTATTTCAGGGGAACAAGGGAACAAAAGTCTAAAACTGAAGGGAACGGGAACAAAGGCAATTTCGGGGAACAGGGAACATAGAACATAGAAAATCAAGATTTTGATTTTGGGGAACAAGGGAAAATGGTTAGGGGAAGGCCTCATTAGAAGGGTCTCGGCAAGGCATTTCTGAATAATGCTTAATGTATATTTTTGTGGAGAAATAAGAAAAATATTTACCTCATGATACCCACTCTTATCGATACATGTATAGACCTTTTTGATCAGACAAGGATTGAAACAGCGTGGCATCATTTTATGACCATGATCTATTTTTTTACAGTCTAATGACTTTAGCTGAGCAAACAATATAGACCCAGATCAGACATCATAAAATGCATTGTTTGATCAGGGTCTGCATTGTTTGCAACTTATCTAGCAGTATTTCATCCACATTGATAGGTGCTAAAATTGTTTTGTTAAGAATTTAGTAGTGTGGTTTGGTTCACTTAATTAATTACCTGCTTGACATGACCTAAATAGTGTTGACTGGGCTGTTAAACTTCAAACCAACCAAAAATCAACATTTAGTAGAAGTATAGCTTAGAACTTATATATAGTGTTTGTATTGTTTTGTTTTATTTTGCACCAAGATGTATCTTATATGTTTTATTGTGGGTGCTAGAATGTAATCGCTTCACCAAGATGATTCCATAGGGTTCTCCAGCAAGATATGTAAAAAATTATGTTATGATTACTTCTTTTATCTCCTGCTATGGGAGTCTTGTAAGAAAGGACCTTAGCATATTATGCAAAACCAGCAGCAGTCCGAATATCCACGCAGTCTGACCAAGATCTTTCATAGCTCCAGATAAGGATATTTTTCCAGATAAGGATATTTTTCTTATTTCTCTACAAAACATATGTTGTGGGTACTCATTAGAAGTGCCTCTGTGAGGCGCTTCTAATGATTACCCACATCATATGTTTTTATGGAGAAATAAGCAAAATATATTCACCTGGTTGCCCCTCTCATCTGGAGCTATGGTCTCTTTGCATTGGAAGCGATCTGGACTTTTATTTTTCCCACATGCTCTCAGGTCTTTTTGTCTTTGGTATGACCCTTATTGCAATTTAATATTACCTGTTTGATATTTTTGTAACATATGATGCTTTTCAAATGAGCAGTTATAAGAATTCATTGGCGTTTTGTGAGGAACATAACTCAATAATCTTCTGTCTGATAGCAAAAAGAATATGTTTACAGATTGTTCAGTCTGTTTATTTTGAATTAATGAATATCCCAGTAAACCATCTGTTTCCCAATTATACAAACTTAACACTAAGTAGCACTCTAGATAAGATGTTCAGCGAAAGACATTTTGAAATATTTTTCTTATTTTTTCTAGAAAACAGGATTTGACATATCATGCAAATTGTCTCCAATGGAGACAATTTGCATGAAATGTCAAATCCTGTTTTCTGGAGAAAAAATAAGAAAAAATGTCATCAATTTATCATCTGCTGAATTTGCCCAGAGAGTGTAAAGGTAAAATAGATTTCAGTTGAAGTGGCAGGCTTATGTGGAAAGATATGAATCTGAAATGTGACTGGATTCAAAATTTTGAAGATTGAAGAGTAGGGGTAGGGAGCTACTTAGACAGAGAAGGTAGAGTTTATTTTCTGTTATTTTAACCTTTACCACTCTCAGGGTAAATTCTGATGATATTTTCCTTATTTTTCACAGGGAACATTTTTCAATGTCAAATCCTGTTTCCTGGGAAAAATAAGAAAAACAATTATTTCAAATTCTTGTCTGCTGAATTTTTTACCCAGAGTGCTGAGTTTTTGAACTTTCTAATTCTTTACCACTGGTCAAAGGGAGACAAATGTTGCAGACTGGAATTTGCTTTCTTATCTTGCTGAATAAATTAAGATGTCACGCCCATTTCTAATTTTCAGCCAGTCAGATTATTAATCTGGGTGTTTGAAAAAAATTCACATATTTAATGACAAACAGTGCAGATCCAGATCAGTTGGCTTCTGATCTGGGCCTTCACAGTCTGCTTTTTACCTCTAAGACACAGTTGAGCTGACACTTGAAAAAAAGCAACCTTAAGGTTTTCTGATTTTTGGTTATTCAAAATGCGCATGTTAGTGAGTCCCCTATTTGGGCTTTAGACATGCATTTTTTGCCTGAAACTTACTCAAGGTCTCTACTACATGTCTGCAAACAGCAAAGGCTCTGGTGAGATTGTGCTTATGCATGTCTGTGAGGCTGGTCTGAATCTTTGCTGGTTGCCTTCCCTGTGAAAATTTTAAAAACAGTTCAAGAAAAATTCATGTATTTTTCAAGAATCAGGTTCTTGAATTGTACTTGAAGTGTTCTTAAAATGTTCATGAAAATTTCAAGCTCAGTTTAAGAAATGTTAAATTGGACAAATTTTAGGGAAATTTGTTCCTAAATTGTCCTTGACACAAAAGTTCTAAAACAGTTAAAGAACTCAAGAACAAGAACAGTTAATAAACTATAAATGATCTAAATAATGCCTGTTCTTAACCTGTTCTCAGACAAGAACTCCTATTCTTAAACAGGTCATAAACTGTTCTTGCACTGTTCTAGAACCAGTCTTGCACAGTTCTAGAATGGTTCCTTTTCTGTTCTAGAACCAATATTTCACAGTTCTTAAACAATTATCCAAGAAAAGTGCAGAATTTTTTAAGAATCACTCAAGAACTGTTCTTGAAAAGTTATGGAATTAAGAAGGGTGTTAAGAGGTATTTCCACTCTCTTTCAATGACAGAGTTATCTGTCAGTGTTTTTGAATTCAATTTAAGATCACCCAACCCCTGTCCCCATTTGGTGATTTGCCAAACTATTGTTTTGGGAAAGTTTGTTCATGTCTGTTAAGCCCAATCATCACAACATATTCTGAACACAAATTTCATTTCTATTATTCGTAAGTGGGTGGGGTATGCATGTTTGACAACAAAGAAGGAGTAGATGAACCTAGGTCATTTAAACTGTTTGAATACAATCATTTTTCAATTCTGCATGTTATCCTGCTGTCTAACAATAATTGTACTTACAAGGACTGAAACAGCTACCCTAAGAGACTTCTTTGTGATGTCTGATCTGTCTTCTGCAAAACAGCCTTCAAAGAAAGCTCCCAGAATGCCACAGTGGTCATGTGACTTCCTGAATGCATTCTTAAATTGTTCATAATTGTTCTAAAAAGGATTTAAGAACAGTTTAAGAACATTTTGTTCTGATTAAAGTGTTCTTAACATGTTCTTTCTTTGTTCTTAATTGAAAAGATTCAAGTACAGTTTAAGAAAAGGTGCTCTTAACTTGTTGAAAGGATTCAAGTACTGTTTTAGAACATTTGTTCTGATAAAAGTACTCTTAACATGTTCTTCCATTGTTCTTGAAAGGATTTAAGAACAGTTCAAGAACATATTTTCTAATTAAAGCTTTCTTAAAGTGTTCTTCATTTGTACTAGAAAGGATTCAAGAAAAGTTAAAGAATATTTGTTCTAACGGAAAGTTCTTATTGTTCTGTATTTGTTCTTGCACTTTTGAAGAACATTTCCAGACATTTTAAAGTTCTTAATGTTCTTCATTAGTACTCATACATGTTCTGGAAAACTTCAAGAACATTTGTTCTGGAACACAGGAAATGAACAGTTTATGAACTGTTTTTTATGTTCCAGAACATTTCCAGAACAGTTCAACAACTGTTCTTTAATTCAGAACAAAAGTTTGCAGGTGCTGTGCATATGCATTAACTATTAGGGATGGTTGGGTGGTGCGAAGGTGTCCTTTATCTTACGTCAACGGGGCGCCCAACTGATATTGGCTTACAGCTGGGCAAGGCTTGCTATCCTTGTAGCAGGTAAGGGTAGAGGGGGATGTTTTTATTTCTTCTGTTTCTTCACTCATTCCTGTTCTTCTTTCTTCCCTGTCCCTATCTTTCATCTCCTCTACTATCTCTTCTATCTTTTTTCTCCCTTTCTCTGGGAGACGACACAAAATGACCCACAAGGGTTGATGTGTCGTTAAACCCCAACTCAATCAAATGCATTAACTATCCTTTCTCATGTACTAACTTAGTTTTGCCTAGTGTATGTGGCCTACATAATGTTGAAGCTTTCATTCAGAATTAGACCATGAAGCTGCAATGATTAATAGACTTCAAGATTTTGCAGGTCTAAGATCAATCTATATCTAGATTGTAAGTGATAACATACCCTCTTTACCCTAAATATTGGGACAGACAGGCCTGAGCCAACAGTGTAGACCCAGATCAGATGCAATATGATCTGGGTCTGCCTCGTTTTCCATTCATCCAGTAGTTTTTAGACACTTCAACAGGTAGTAAAATGGATTTGCTCAGATTTTTATGCCTACGTATTCGAAGAATAGCGGAAGGGCATTAAGTGTTACCCCTGTCCGTCCCATATGTACGTATGTCCGTCCCAGTTCGTGTACGGGCGATAACTCCTAAACCGTATGGAATATATTTATGAAACTTTACAGGTGCATGCATGACATTGAGACGATGTGTCATGAACAAGGAAGACAATTCTTGCTTGTTTGGTTTTTGAATTATCTGCCCTTAACTTAGTTCCATATAGTTAACCGTGTCTGGGCCATAACTCCTAAACCATATGGAATATATTTATGAAGCTTTACAGGTACATGCATGACATTGAGACGATGTGTCATGAACAAAGAAGACAACTCTTGCTTGTTTGGTTTTTGAATTATCTGCCCTTGACTTAGTTCCATATAGTAAACCGTGTCCAGGCCATAACTCCTAAACTGTACGGAATAAAATTATGAAACTTTACAGGCGCATGCATGACATTGAGACGATGTGTTATGAACAAGGACAGGGTTCATACACGTCAGGGAAATGTCAGGGAAATTTGTTTTTTTTTCAAGGTGAGGGAATTGTCAGGAAATTCTGTGATGTGTCGAGGAAAAATGAAATTTTGCAAAAATGTCAGGGAAATGTCAGGGAATTTTACATTTTAACCTGATGTAGCTTGAATGTTTGGTCCCGATGTGTCTTTTTTGCTAAATTCATAAGACTTTCGGCTCTAATTCTATCAGGGAAATTTGAATTTGTGTCAGGGAAATGTCAGGGCATCGTCAGGAAATTTCGGTCAGTCCTAAATGTATGAACCCTGAAGGAAGACAACTCTTGCTTGTTTGGTTTTGGAATTATCTGCCCTTGACTTAGTTCCATATAGTAAACCGTATTGAATATATTTATGAAACTTTACAGGTGCATGCATGACATTGAGACGATGTGTCATGAACAAGGAAGACAACTCTTGCTTGTTTGGTTTTTTAATTATCTGCCATTGACTTAGTTCCATATAGTAAACTGTATGGAATATATTTATGAAACTTTACAGGTGCATGCATGACATTGAGACGATGTGTCATGAACAAGGAAGACAACTCTCGCTTGTTTGGTTTTTGAATTATCTGCCCTTGACTTAGTTCCAGATAGTAAACTGTGTCCGGGCCATAACTCCTTAACTGTATGGAATATATTTATGAAACTTTACAGGTGCATGCATGACAGTGAGACGATGTGTCATGAAAAAGGAATACAACTCTTGCTTGTTTGGTATTTGAATTATCTGCCCTTGACTTAGTTCCATATAGTAAACTGTGTGGGGGCCATATCAACCTTAATAATAACGTCATGCTGTACCTGTCACAATTACATATGTAACTTTTTTCTGAATGGCATTTTGGCGGGGGCATCCATGAGTTAATTAATTAAGATGTCTGAGTATTTAGGGTAAATACTGTAGCTAACCAGATTGACCTTTAACACTTTGCATGCTGGGTAAAAAATTCAGCAGATGACATTTTGAAATATTTTTCTTGTTTTTCCTAGAAAATAGGATCTGACACTTCATGCAGATTGTCTCCTTAGGAGATAATTTGCATGAAGTTTTAGGTCCTATTTTCTAGGAAAAATAAGAAAAATATCACCAATTTGTAGTCTGCTGAATCTGCCCATAGTGTTGTATTATGTTAAGGACTATTTTATAAGCAAAATTGTAGCCTGAACAGCATTCCAATTTTTCTTTATTATTTTTTTGAAAATAAAGACAGCATTACATGCGAATTATTTAGGCAAACTAATAATAATTAAAAAAATATATTAAACAAATAAATGAAAAACAATAGAAAGAATTAGAATGTATTCTGCTACAATTTTATTATTATTATTATTATTTTTTATTATTATTGTTTTGTTGTTGTTTTTTCAGAGAAAATAAGACTTAATGGCATTACATGTGAATCATCTGCTGAAAAATAATAAACAAAAAACGCAAAATTAGAATGTCGTCTGCTACAATTTTGCTTAGGACTTCAAGGCAAATTAACCCTTGTCCTGCTGAATAAATTAAGATGCCACCCCTACTTCTAATTTTCAGCTAATCAGATTACTTGATTTGGATTGTTGATATAAATTCATATACTTAATGGTAAACAGTGCAGATCCAGATCAGTTGGCTTCTTCAGAAGCCAACTGATCTGGATCTACACTGTTTGCAAAGGCAGGGTATATCCGGGTTCAGCAGAACAAGGGTTAATAATATTTTTCCTTACTTGCCTTTGAAAATACTAATGTAACAACTTATTAAATTAGAATTGTCTAATTGAATGGTTTTATTGAAAAATAGGAAAATTAAAAAAAAAATAAAATAAAATAAAACTTTGATCTTATCTGGATTGATACCAGATGCAAGCTTGATGGTTGTTTCATGTACCTTACTCAAAACTCCAGATATTATAGCATTTCCAACCCCAAATTGCTCATATTTGTCTTGTATCTCCACAAAAACATATGTTGTGGGTACCCATTAGAGTTGCCTCACTGAGGCAACTCTAATGGGTACCCACAACATATGCTTTTGTGGAGAAATATGAAAAATAGTTACCTTGACACCCTGTCATCTGGAGTCTTTCACACCTTTATATATAGTATCTGGTAGACCTTTGACAAAACAAAATTGGAATTTTATAGAGAAGTTGGTTGTTAATGGTCCAGCTTATTGCATAAGCAGTCTCAAGTGGTCAGAAAACATTCTCCAAGTGTTTTATAACTATTTAATATTGCTGTTTGATGATAGTAACAAAGAGGACTATCTGAGTATTGAAAGGATTGGGAGTGGGGGATTGGTGGAAGGGGGGTGGGGGTGCGGGCGTGGGTCAAACTGCTGTAATTACCCTTAATATTGGGATACCTTTAATTTAATACTATCTTAAATCCATTATGCTGATTCAAGAAGGGTAGTTGTCAGTTTTTGGCAAAAGATGGTTAACCACTTAGAGGACTATATATATATATAAACCTGCCCAGGAAAAGTGTGGTTAGGTATAAATTGACCGACTTGACATTGACCTTAATAGTGTTGACTGGACCATAAAACTTCAACTCAAACAAAATACTTGTCCTTAAATTTGAACATGTCTGTTTTACTACCTGTTGATAATGTCAAAAAATTGGTCGGAAAAAATTCTGCAGCATCTGATGTGGGTCTACATGTACATTGTTTGCTCACCTGTCTGACCCAGTACTTGAAGGGTTGTTATAGTAATGCTGATATTTTGGGGGAAAAAAAAAGTTATTCTGTGACAGAAAAACTGTCATGTTACATGTCAATCCATAATGATCGACCCATTAGTTCTTTGTGTTTTCCCATTTATGGCGAGTGAACTCTTCTTCTACAACTCTTTGGACTGGTCTATTTCCAATAGAGGAGTGTCTAGTTAGTTTTTATTAATACCTTATAGAAATTCCAGTATTTAATGCAAACAGTGTAGGCCCTGATCAGATACTGCATTCTGCAGCATCTGATTGGGGTCTGCACTGTTTGCCATTTACCCTTTCAGGGTATCCCAACTAACATGGGTTAGCTGGCATAAAAAAAAAAATGGTGCATTTTTTCTTATTTTTCAATAAAAAGCTGATGTGCTGTTGAAGCACAATCGCAACATACATTTTTTTTTTGTGTTTTTTTTTTTTTTTTTTTTTTTAATTCCATGAAGTAAAATCTGCATTACATTTTGTGCAATGTGAGAAAGATTTTATGCTGATTGTCTTGAGTGTTGTTTCAATATTGTTTTTATTGCCTGTCTGTCTGTGATTACCCTCTTTACCCTAAGTATTTGGACGGACTGGCCTGAGCAAACAGTGTAGACCCAGATCAGATGCCACAGAATGTGGCATCTGATCAGGGTCTACACTGTTTGTCACTCATCTGGCAGTTTTTAGGCACATCATCATTTGGTAAAATGGACTTTATAATGTTATGATAGATTAATGCTTAGTATTCTGGGTAAACTTTTCAGCAGACAACATTTTGAATAATTATATTTTTTTAACTTTTTTTTCCGGGAAACAGGATTTGACATTTAATGCAAAATAAGAAAACATCAATTTGTTGTCTACTGAATTAGCTCAGAGAGTGGTAAAGGTTAAGGTGTCCAACTATTTGTGTTAATATGGTATGCTGTAATTATGCATCTTGGAACAATCTGGGTTGACTGAGTTACCTCCCTTACTGTGCTGAGACATAAAAATTTACTGCTGAATTTCCAGCACATGTGTTGAACAGTTTATGGAAGTAAGGACAGTTTTATGATTCAACAAAATGTAACAGTGGCAGACAATACATGTAATGGGTATGTTATTTTAGAGTCCATGGCTCCAGATAAGGGTATATCCCGATAATTTTTTTTTTATTTCTCCATGAAAATGTATGCTGTGGGTACTCATTAGAAGCGCCTTGCCAAGGCACTTCTAATGAGTACCCACAACATGTGTTTTCATGGAGAAATAAGAAAAACATTAATGCTTTTCGGATCAAATAAGTGCCAATTATCTAGAGCTGTGTCAGAGTCACAGGACAGCTCAAGTGAAAAAAAATAATAAAACTGTGAAAAAAAATTAAACTCCATACATATTCACCTAATTATTGATATTTTTTACAAATAAGGCTTTAATTATGGTATTGGACCTAATTTTTACAAATAAGGCTTTAATTATCATATTGGACCTAATTATCACACTGCCCTTTTTTCAAAATTACTTGGAAAAATGCAGTAAAATATCTACCTAATAAGGGCACACTTTAAAAGAATATGAGCAGAGGACTTCCTGAGAATGATTTAACCCTTGTCCTGCTGGACCCGGATATACCCTGTATTTGCAAACAGTGTAGATCCAGATCAGTTGGCTTCTAAAGAAGCCAACTAATCTGGATCTGCACTGTTTGCCATTAAGTATGTGAATTTATAGCAACAATCCGGATCAAGTAATCTGATTGGCTGAAAATTAGAAGTGGGTGTGGCATCTTAATTTATTCAGCAGGACAAGAGTTAATGATGCTTATGTGATGATAATTATGTTCTGATTTTCTGTATTATAAAGCATATGTTGTGGGTATTCATTTGAATTGCCTAGACTTCTGAAGGCAATTCATACAGAAATGTCTAATCTTATATTTTGAGAAAAATAAGAAAAATCTTTTAAAATGTTGTCTGCTGAAATTTTTACTCGGCATGCAAATGTTAGTTCAGTAATAGGTTCTGTAAAACTATTTAATGTTGAAAATACAAGTCCTCATTCTCGTTATGACGTAAATTGTAATGGGTGGGGTGGTAAACATGCTTTGATCAAACTATGCATGTAGATATAAATAAATGAATGTTTACTGACTATTACATCACATGGGGAATACTGAAATTTCAATGTGTAACATGGGAATTCCATGCAACATCATGGCTGGTAAAAATTCATCATGTTATAATAGTAAATTGTTATATCGATGATGATATAGATATATATAGATGAACGTTTTTATTGACTACATATTACGTCACACAGGGAATACTGAAGTTTCAATGCTAAACATGGGAGTTCCATGTTTCATCATGGTCAGTAAAAATTCATCATATTATAGTAGCACATTGTTTATATCTGTCATGACATAGGTAAATACACAGATGAATGTTTACAGACTGACATAATAGATGTTATCAGGAATACTGAAATTTCAGTGCTAAACATGGGAATACCATGCTCTGTCATGGTCAGTAAAAATTCATGGTACTAAAGTCTAAGAAGAGGATGCCAAGGATGACAGGTTTTGTTGTTATGCATAGCTCCAGATAAGGTTTTTTTTTGTTTTGCAAAAAAAAAAAAAAAAAAAAAAAAATTTATATTTTTCTTATTTCTCTGCGAAAACGTATGTTGTGGGTACTCATTAAAAGCTCCTCGCTGAGGAGCTTTTAATGAGTACCCACAACATATGTTTTTGTGCAGAAATAAGAAAAATATTTACCTGATAGACAGTATAGTGCCAAGTATAATGGGGTTTGTTATGATCCACCAGATATATTCCAGAGTAGTTATGATTTGAATAGATCTGATAGAAATGCCTGTCTGTTTCCTGACATTCTACGTTGAATATGAATAAAACATTATTCATTATAACATTGATTTTCACCCATGTGTTATTTTCATTCATACACAGCATTGATCAAGATAAGGGGATAAACAAGGCGATAATTTGGGATAATTTTTGTTATTTTTGAAAAAAAAAAACCCATATATTGTGAGTACTTATTGGAATTGCCTCATCGAGGTGATTCCAATGAGTACCCACATGTTTTTTTGTTGTTGTTTTTTTGCAAAATAACAAAAAATATCTTTGAATGCTCTTCTGATCTGCAGCCAGGTTGTTACAGCGCAGAGGGGCTGCAGGTGAGTCTGATTTACAGATTGAATATTGATAATTTTGTATATCTTTTGACTTGTCCCACCAAAATTTCTCTGTTAATGACTCCCACATTAGATATTTACACAGAGAATAAGAAATGGACACAGTTTTCTCCAGAATAACTTAATCTGGACCAATGATAGCAATCTTTATCAGAACCAAAAAAAATGCCATAGTAATCCTATTTAACCCTGGTCATGCTGAATAAATTAAGATGCCATGCCCAGTTCTAATTTTCGACCAATCAGATTACGTTATCCTAGTTGTTCATACAAATTCAAATACTTTATAACAAACAGTGCAGATCCAGATCAGTTGGCTTCTTCAGAAGCCAACTGATCTGGATCTACACTGTTTGCAAAGGCAGGGTATATCCAGGTTCAGCAGGACAAGAGTTATTTATTGGGACAGACAAGTCTCAGTAAGCAAATAGTGTAGACCCAGATCAGACATCTGATCAGGATCTACACTGTTTTCCACTCATCCAGTAACATTTTAGACACATCAGTAGGTAGTAAAATTGAGTTGTTGAAATTTTAGGACAATCTTGGTCAGGAGTTATTTAGGAATGGTTAATACGGTAGTGAATATTAGCAGGTTTTGAACTTTAGTAGAAAACAAATCAAAGTAACATGTAATGCTCCTCTATAAATTAATGTATTTGGCAAGAGAATAAGTTCTGGGAAAATTCCAGTTTTTGCTACTGTTGTAACTTACACAGTTTGCTGCAGATTTCATGATTGTTATCAGAAAACTTGACAGTAATAAGCTTGTACAGCTGGGAAGGGAACTTGCTGTGTGTACTTGGAAAACAAGAATAATAGGAGTAGTTTCCCTTTGATAGATTTCAGTGCTTTATAATACAGTGTGCATTACAAATGTGATACTAAGGCAGAAAGAGTTGTCTTCCATAATATAGCATTTCATTATTATACAGGTATTGTGTTTACTCTATGTATTATAATGATTGGGCTGGTTCATAAGGTCTGAGCAGTGTATACCTAGATCAGATGCCACATGATGTGGCATCTGATCGTCAACAATGTTTGGAACTCATCAAGCAGTTTTTAGACACACTAATGATATAGATCAATGAAATTGACTGCCCATGTGACCTTTAAATTTAGCATTCATTGGGATACATCCCTTGTACAATTTAAGCATAATAGTCAGAAAACCTGCATTTCACGTGAGACAGCTATTGATTCACCTTTGTAGGTAATACAAGTTTACACAGTAAACCTATACTTACAAATATTATAATGGAAAGGTCAAGCAACAGGTCAGTTTGGTCAGTCTGTGTGTGAAGGTGTCCCAACATTTAGGTTTAATCCTTGTCATGCTGAATAAATTAAGCTGCCACACCCATTTCTAATTTTCAGCCAATCAGATTACTTGATATGGATTGTTGTTATAAATTTGAATAATTAATGGCAAACAGTGCAGATCCAGATCAGTTGGCTTCTTCAGAAGCCAACTGATCTGGATCTACACTGTTTGCAAATGCAGGGTATATCCGAGTTCAGCAGTACAAGGGTTAATACTATCACAGTAGTCCAATGAGTACCAACAACATATATTTTATTTTTGAGGATAAATAATAAAACTAACTACCCAGTTTATACTAAGTATTGGGACAACAGGCATGCCTGAGCAGTCAGTATACTGAAATAACCCTAAGTATTGGGACAGGTAAGCCTTTGAAAACAGTGTAGACTCAGATCAGAGGTGACAGAATGTGGTGTCTGATCAGGGTCTACATAGTTTGCCATACATACTGCAGTATTTTAGACATCAAGAGCTAGTAGATTGGACTATGTTAAATTTTAGGACACATATAGGAAGTAGATTAGGTGTCCCAGTACTTAGGGTTATTATGGTAGATCCAGACCAGATGCTGCAGATTTTTAGAGACATCATCACATACATTATGAAAACATGCCTATTCAAATATACTGAAAATTTAACCACCAAAAAATGAAAATTTTCAGATAAAAAAATCTAATATTTTACATATTTCTACTCAAAACATAGATTGTGGGTACTCGTTAGAACCACCTCGACGAGGTGGTTCTAACGAGTACCAACAATGTATGTTTTTGGGGTGGTCAGGTGGTGCGAAGGTGCTGTGTATCTTACATCACTGGGGCGTCCAACTGATATTGGCTTAGTTGGGCAAGGCCTGCTATCCTTGTAGTGGGTAAGGGTAGAGGGGGAATGTTTTTATTTCTTCTGTTTCTTCACTTTCTTTCCTGTTCCTCTTTCTTCCCTGTCCCTCTCTTTCATCTCCTCTACTCTCTCTTCTGTCTCTTTTCTCCCTTTCTCTGGGAGACGACACAAAATGACCCTCAAGGGTTGACGTGTCGTTAAACCCCAACACAATCAATTCTGAACAGAAATAAGAAAAATAATGAATACCCCTGTAAACCCCAGTTTTACTATATAAAAGTGGGGTTTAAGGGGGTCAAAATTATATAGGCATGTTTTCGTGATGGTAAAATACACTGGTTTCTAATTGTAAAGGAGATGATATGAGGTGTCTGAGTCGGTAAATGGCTAATCATAGCTATAATATTATCTTGTTATAAAACCACCGATTGTAAATTTTTATTTGTATTTGAGTACTGGTATAAATATATTACATGACATTTTTTCTTGTTTTCTTCGTCCCAGAAAATTCAGCTTCACATTTTTTTTAATCATCTCCAAGCCATATTTTTTCCAGGAAAAAATAAGTAAAAAATGCAGAGATTTCCCCTTCAACACTTTATAACAGTACGGTAAATGTCCTAAAATTACGTACACCAAAGTTTCTGACAAAATAGCATAAGCAAACGGTGCCAACACAGATAGGTTAAAGGAATAGTCTGATAAGGGTCTACACTGTTTGCAATTACACTAAATACTTTAAGAAACAACAGCATTAAAAGCAAAATTTAGGCCAAAAAAATATGGAATAAAGTGCTCAAAATTTTAGGACATTTACCATAACACATGATAAATTCAGTTACTGCTAAATGATTCCAGATAAGAGGGGTAGCAGATAAATATCTTCCTTATCTGTCCATGTAAACTTGGTGAGGTGCTTTTAACCCTTGTCCTGCTGAATCTGTATATATCTGCCTTTCCAAACTGTGTAGATATATATCAGTTCGCTTCTGAAGAAGTCAACTGATCTGGATCTGCACTGTTTGCCATTAAGTCTCATGCACTTAACCCTTCTCTTGCTGAGCACGACATGCCCTATCTTAGCAAACAGTGTAGATCCAGATCAGTTGGCTTCTGAAGAAGCCAACTGATCTGGATCTGCACTGTTTGTCATTAAAGATGTGAATTTCTATCAAGAATTTGTATCAACAACTTGGATCAAGTATTCTGATTGACTGAAAATTAGAAGTGGGTGTTGCATCTTAATTTGTTTAGCATGGCAAGGGTTAATGGATACCCACAACATATGTTTTCATGGAGAAATAAGAAAAGTATCAATATTTGGCTGAAAAAAGAGCCTTATCTGGAGTTATGGTTGAATGATTGTATTGAGGCTGTAAGATTTCTGGTGAAAGATATTTTCCAATAAAAATACAATATTCATTGCACTTGAATTGTAGGTTATTATTATTAATTATTCTTCAGGGAATATTGAGCACTGCCTTTGATACAGCATTGACCCATTTTAGACAGAATACACTCTCCCTACACTATATATTGGAAGAGTCAAATTTCAAATTTAGGTATGTTGGGCTATGTGATTTGGATATTTCTAGAGAAAAAATAGTAAACTATTTGCAAACAGTGGAGATCCTGATCAGATGCTGCATTCTGTGGCATCTGTTCTGGGGCTCTGCACTGTTTGCCATTAAGAAATCAGAGTCTGATCTAGGTTGGCACAGTCTAAAAGTTTGGGTTAAAAGCATTCAGACAGACCGCTGTGAGCAAACAATGTAATTTCAGATCAGAAACTGCATAATGTTACACTGATCAGGTATGCCGGCCTCGATGGCTCAGTTGGATGCTGTCTGACTGGTGATCAGGAGGTTGCAGGTTTGACCCCTCTGGACTGGCAACATTCTGTTGTGGAGATTTTATCATGAAATATTTTCTACGGTCATTCTCTTCCTTCCACTGATTCAAGGAGGGCGTGCAGTTGTCAGTTTCTGGTGAAAGAATCACAGTGCACAATACTGGTTAACTGCTTAGAGGACTTAAAGCCTGCCAAGAAAAAGTGTGGTTAGGTAAACTGACCGCACTGACGACATGACCCCATTGGGTTGACTGGGCTGGAAAACTTAACACAAACAAACAATCACACTGTTTGCCAGTCATCCAGCAGTTTGTTTGACACATCAAGAGAGCTTGGCTCCATAGCCGTCTGTAGACTGCAGATCCAGGAGTTGCAAGTTCAAATCCCAACTCGGCCTCATCATTAAACTTTCATGGACATTGATCATGAAATCATTTTTACGGTCATTCAACCCATTCTTTCAGTTGTCAGTTACTGGCGAAGGTATGTGCACAAGTTCCTGTTAACCCATTGTAGTCTGTGAGGAGACACGTAAAAGGGTAATTGGCAAACAGTGCAGTCCCAGATCAGACGCCACAGAATGCGGGCGGCATCTGATCTGGGTCTCCACTGTTTGCAAATAGTTTAGCCATTTTTCTCTAGGAATATGTAAATCTCATAGCCTCACCTCACCAAAATTGAAATTGGACTCTTCCAATATATAATGTGGGAGAATCTATTCAGTATACAATGGGTTAAGCGTTCAGACATGTTAGAGGACTACGCCTGTCCAGGAAATGACTGTGAGTAGGTTAACTGATGGGCTAGACATGACCTTCATAGTGTTGACTGGGCCATAAAACTCCAACTACAACTCAAAGGCATGTCAACGGATAGTTAAATGTTAGGGCAGTTGTGGTAGGAGTTAACCTTTACCACTCTCTTGGAGATTGATCATGAAATATTTTCTACGGTCATTCTCTCCCTTACGCTGATTCAAGAAGGGCAGTTGTCAGTTTCTGGCGAAAAAATGTGCATAATACTGGTTAACCGCTTAGAGGACTAAGCCTGCCCAGTAAACATGTGGTTAGGTAAACTGACCGCGCTCGACATGACCCCATTGGGTTGACTGGGCAGTAAAACCTCAACACAAACAAAACCACTCTCTTGGCTAATTCAGCAGACGACAAATTGATGATGATATTCTTATTTTTCCAAGAAAGCAGGATTTTACATTTCATGCAAACTGTCTCCATTGGAGACAATTTGCATGAAATGTCAAATCCTGTCTTCTGGGAAAAATAAGAAAAATATTTCAAAATGTTGTCTGAAAATTTTACCCAGAGTGCTAAGCATTAATGTGTCCAAATATCATAGCTCCAGATAGGGAGAGTTATATCCAGAGAAATTCATTTCTTGTTAGTACCCCACCAACCCACCTTCTAATAGGCGGCAATGTCTATTAGTGTTGGGAATTGGCCAGAATTTCAGCGTCGATCATCAATTTTGTAAAATCAGGGTCTGCACTGTTTGCCATTCCACTAATTATTCTAAGAAACAATCGCATAAAAAGCAAAATTTTGGCCAAAAAAAAAAAAGTATGGAATAAAGTGTTCAAAATTTTTTAACATTTCCTGTAAAGTTTGGTGTATGGATGCATCTGATGAAATAGTTTGTTTGGTATGATGAGTTTGTTTCTTTGTGTTGAGGTTTTACGGCCCAGTCAACCCAATAGGGTCATGTCGAGCGCAGTCAGTTTACCTAACCACACGTTTACTGGGCAGGCATAGTCCTCTAAGCAGTTAACCAGTATTGTGCACATTCTCTCCCTTCCACTGATTCAAGAAGGGCAGTTGTCAGTTTCTGGCGAAAGATTGTGCACAATACTGGTTAACCGCTTAGAGGACTAAGCATGCCCAGTAAACGTGTGGTTAGGTAAACTGAACACGCTCGACATGACCCCATTGGGTTGACTGGGCAGTAAAACCTCAACACAAACAAACCTCAAGTGAAGACGGTTTGTCCAGTTTTGTTCCAAAAGTAGCTCACTGTGAGCTTTGTTATACCAAAAAAGTACCAGTTTTTCCTTTATTCAGTAGCTAAGGGTGATTTGATGTATAGGTATGTCTAGTGTAGCTGTTGTTTTCCATTCAAAAAATAGGCCACTGTGATTTGGTGTGTCAGTACTGTTTCAGTTCATTTTACTTATTTTCTGCAAAAAAATAAGGCTTGACATTTCTTGCAGCTCATCTCCTAATTCACAAGAAATGTCAAAATCTATTTTATGGGAAGAGAATAAACAATATCATTCATTTATTATTGCATTCAATTTGCTAAGAGCGTGCTAAATGTTAAAGGTATTTTCTCACAATTAAACTGCTGTCTCATGCACTTAACCCTTCTCTTGCTGAACACGACATGCCCTATCTTAGCAAACAGTGTAGATCCAGATCAGCTGGCTTCTGAAGAAGCCAACTGATCTGGATCTGCACTGTTTGTCATTAAATATGTGAATTTCTATCAAAAATCCAGATCAAGTAATCTGATTGGCTGGAAATTAGAAGTGGGCGTGGTATCTTAATTTATTCAGCATGACAAGGGTTAACACTAAGCATGCTGGGTAAAATATTTCAGCAGGCAACATTCTAAAATATTTTTCTGATTTTTCTGAGAAAATAGGATTTGAGATTTCTACAAGTTGTCTCTTAAGGAGACAATTTGCATGAATTGTCAAACTCTATTTTTGGAGAAAAATAAGAAAAAAATAATCTATTTGTCATCTGCTGAATCTGTCCCAAGATTGCTGTAAGGATTAAAGAAATTCAGATAAATTGTCATGTGTTTCTAGGAGAAAATTAATGCTTAGCGTGCTGAGGAAAAGTTTCAACAGACAACCCTTTGAAATATCTGTTTTAGCTCACCTGAGCTACTATAGTGATCACATTTTGTCCCTTGTCCATCTTTTAACACTTTAAAACGACAACTCCTCCAAAGCTGCTGAAGCAATTTGCCTTTAATAAGGTAGGAATCTTGCTTGGATAGGGCAATTTAAAAAATAACTTAACTTATGCTGATCTGCTTTTTTGTTTGGTTGCTATATGACAACTGAAAGGTCCCATAGACTTATAATGGGAAAATGGTTAAGTCGCATTTTCTCCATAACCATGATGTGATGTGAACTGTATTTTGCAGTTATGATCATTTGATGATTGTCCACCCAGTTTATGTGTGTTATGACCAGTGGCCATTTTGTTTGGTTGCCATAGGAAATTTATAAAAACGACAACTTGCACCAGCAGGGAAAGAAGAGATTGTCTCTTGCCAGGACATAGCATAGCTACAGATAAGAGGGGGTATCCACATAATATTTTTTTATTTCTCAACAAAAACATATGCCTCGGCGCGCTTCTAATGAGTACCCACAACATATGTTTTTGTTAAGAAATAAGAAAGATATCAGCATTTTTCGGATGAAAAAAGCGCCTTATCTGTTGCTATGACATAGGATGTGTAGAATAGGTTGGAGTAGACTGGCTCCTGTCTATATAACGGATATATGAATCAGCATAAGAACTATTTATATTTTACAAAAATCTTATCTTTTGGAATGCCCTTCTCTCTGATTTGGCTGGTCAGTTATGAGTTTCTGACTGGTGAGATAATATGTGTAGAAAAATAGTCGAGGAGGAGTATTTTATCTTTGTTAGATTAGAAATGTAGATCTCATAGTGTGGTGCCAGGCTAAGGTAGGAGCTAGTGGCAACATGCAATTGAAATACCTCTTCTCTCATCATTTCTGTACTCTTCTGAAACCATTTGGCCAATTTTCACCACCAAATTTCATGTCGATCCTACTGTTTAAATGGGACTGAGAGTTTGTTCAAATGGTCACGCTCCATTGACTACCATGCCCATATATGTTATGGTAAAAAAAAAATAATAAAAAATACATTCTTTTTCTACAAAACCAAGAACTGCTCAAATGGCGATCCTTCCATAAGTTGCAATGAGGGATTGGAAAAATGTTGCATAACATCTGCATATCTGCTATTTCTCTCAGGTGAGCGAGCTATGGCCTGTGGGCCTATTGTCTTAAATTTCCCAGAAAGTAGGATGACATATTTCATGCAAATAGCCTCCAAAGAGACAATTTGCATGAAACGTCAAAACCTATTACAGTAAATGTTTTAAAATATGTTACACCAGAGTGTCTGACCAAATGACATTATGCAAACAGTGCAGATCCAGATCAGACTTCTCCTGATCAGGGTCTACACTGTTTGCCATTCCACTAAGTATTTTAAGAAATAACTGCTTAAAAAGAAAAATTTTGGCAAAAAAAAGTATGGAATAAAGTGTTCGAAACTTTAAATTTAGGACATTAATTTTATGGTATCTGGGAAAATTAAGAAAAAATATTATAAATTTTTGTCTGCTGATTTTTTTTACCCAGCATGACTTAATTTTTTACCCAGCATGCTAAGCGTTAATAAGAACCCTTAAGCGCAAAATATATGGAATGGAATTTTGTAAGTCCACTGATTGGATGTGCTCTTTAACCTTTACCACTCTCTTGGCAAATTCAGCAGACGACAAATTGGTGACATTTTCTCCAGAAAACATGATTAGACATTTCTTGCAAAATGTCTCCTTTGAAGACAATTTGCATGAAATATCAAATCCTGTTTTCTGGGAAAAATAAAAAAAAAATATTTCAAAATGTCGTCTGCTGAAAATTTTACCCAGAGTGCTATGTGTTAATGATGAATTATTGGAGCCTTAGTATTGCACATGATATTAGGAGAAGTTTGAACTCTTCTCTTTATCTCCGGCTTTATACCATAATTACCCCAAATATTGGGACACCTTATAATTAAAATTAACTCCTAACCATACTTGTCTGAAAATTTGAACTAAGCCCATTTAGTCAATTATACTATTTTGAGGGATCTGACTAAAATGGGTTACAAGCATCAGTTGGGTTTTAGGAGACACAACATCTTACATCTTTCAGTGTTCAGTCTCAAACATACGTTTGTGTAACACATGTATGCATGCACACATGCACATACAAACACATATTCTCATAGCTCCAGAGCTGGCCTTGTGATCAGGAGGTTGCGGGTTCGACCCCCGCCGGGTCAGCAACATTCTTTCGTGGAGATTGATCATAAAGTATTTTCTATGCTCATTCTCACCCTTCTGCTGATTCAAGAAGGGCAATTGTCAGTTTCTGGTGAAAGAAAGTGCACAATACTGGTTTAAACTGCTTAGAGGACTGCCCAGTAAATTTGTGGTTAGCCAGGTAAATTGACCGCAATCGACATGACCCGACTGAGTTGACTGTGCTGTAAAACCTCAACACAAACAAATTATAGCTCCAGATAACAAAGGTATCCACATAATACTCTCCACAAAAACATATTGTAGTTACTCATTAGAAGTGCCTCAATTAGGGGCTTATAACGAGTATCCACATAGCTACAGATAAGAGGGGGTATCCACGTAATATTTTTCTTATTTCTTGACAAAAACATATGTTGTGGGTACTCATTAGAAGCGCCTCAACATATGTTTTTGTTGAGAATTGAGAAAGATATCAGCATTTTTCAGATGAAAAATTACTAAGCACCTTATCTGTTGCTATGTATCCACAACATATGTTTTTGTGGAGGAATTAGAAAAATTTCAGCGCCTTAGGCTAGAAAACGCCTTTTTCTGTCATTGATTTTTTTTTTTTTCATTTAATCAGGATGGAGGTGGAGGAGGAGGATTGTCGGGAAGAGAGCGAGGTCGAACCTGACAGCGACCATGAAGATGAATCCGAATCACAGCTCAGTCAGTGGCTCGGAGAACTAGAAAACTATGCAAAGGTATGTATCTATGTGGCAAGTGTGACATTTTTGATAGCAGGTATTTAAACAAGTAGCATGGATTTTTACCATCGCAGTTTGGTCCTAAGGGCAGGGCTTCTAATAATGGACTCAGCTGGCAGAAAAATCCTTATCTAAGTTTAAATATTCATCATTGGTCATGGCTGGCTACAATGTCAGTTATGATAGGAAAACTTTCTTTATCATACCTAGCCAATACAGTGATTATGGGGAGTGAGTACAGTTAATAAATTTTCTGCCATTGTTTCAAGGGAGACAACTTTACTTCCAGTTTGCTCTTCTGCATAGAAAGCCCTCCTGAAAAGAGGTCTACTCTAGATCTAACAGGAAAGAATTTGTTTTATGAATTAAAAAAAAGCCTTGGTCACTTGTTTGTTATCGGCCCCTGGCAGAATTTCACATTGGAGTTGTAACTTTATCCTTTACCATTCAGAAGACAAATTCAGCAGACAACAAATTGGCAATCTTTTTCTAATTTTTACCAGAAAATAGGTTTTGACTTGGTCATGCAATTTGCTTCAGGAGACAATTTGCAGGAAATGACAAAGTCTGTTTCCAGGGAAAAATAAGACATATATTTCAAAATGGCTGCTGAAATTTTTACCCAGCATGCTAAGTGTGAAATACACTACAACCTCCTTATAACACGGTTCGTTATAACACGGTTTTGGGTATAACACAGTTCAAAGATGGATCCCAGAAATGTATAGATTATATTGAAAAATGACCATAAATGGTCATTTTCCAATATAATCTATACATTTTTGTTTGGATATAACACGGTTCAAAGATGGATCCAAAAAATGTATAGACTATATTGAAAAATGACCATAAATGGTCATTTTTCAATATAATCTATACATTTTTGTTTGGATATAACACGGTTGTTTAACTAACATGGTATATGCTTTGGACCCGAACAATAGTGTTATAATGAGGATGTGGTGTATTTGATAATTCATAGGGCAGAAAATGAAGTAGAAGACTAAACTTGAAGAGTATAGAAGGTTACAGTTATATGTTTAAGAATTTTATGTGTGAGCTGTAATACATATACCTTAATCCTTTGGAATATTGTACTGAAACTTGATTGGTTGGATTCTTCATTTAACTTTTCTTCGTGAGATGATTGGAACAAAAAAAAATCAAGACTTATTTTCAATAACATGGCTGTGTATGTTCATGCTCTTTTAGGGTGCTTAGTAGTGCTTTTCCACCAGAATATCAGTAATTCCTGAGGGGAAGTGCTTTTCCATCAGAATATCAGTAAATCCTGAGGGGACTCAATTCTTTTCCTTTTCAGATTAGGCCCTTTTTCAGAAGAAAGCAAAAATAATTTTGAGTTACCTCCCCTTAATATGTACCCATTCACCATAAGACATTACTGGGTTAATGATAGCTGTAATTGAAGGTCAGCTGACCACATTCAGTACTATCAGATGACTCAGCCAGTTGGAAGCTGACTTTATTGAAAGGTATTTCTTGTATACCATATTCAACCTAATAACCACACTGTGCGCTTAGGTTGTTCCGAATTACTGGGAACACTCATTTGTGGTAAAATATGTATCTACCTACTAAGGATACACTATAAAAAAGATCAGAAAAAGACTTACTTGATTATGATTATGCGATTTTTTTTCTAATTTTCTTTACAAAGGCATATGTTGTGAGTACTCATTTGAATTGCATCAACAAGTTGGTGCAATTCAAATGAGTACCCACAACATATGCCTTTATAAAGAAGTAGACAAAAAGTACACTGGCTGTAATTTGAAGACTATGGAATTGTTTTTGACTGCGCGCTTATAGGGGTATGAGCCGTAATTAGATCAAATACGGTATTTTATTTACCTAAATATAGGAACACCTTATCTCCAGGCTGGTAATGTGTCTAAAAACTTACTGAACAACAAACATTGCACACCCTGTTCAGACCGCTACTCAATTTTTGATCTGGGTTTACACTGTTTAATTTAACCCTTATCCTGCTGAACACAACAACCCCTACCTTTGCAAACAGTGTAGATACAGATCAGGATCTACACTGCTTTACATGCAGTTTGTGAATTGAATGAATTCATTATATCAAGTAATCGGATTAGTGGATAGTCAGAAATGGGTGTGGCTTAATTAATTCAGCAGGATAAGGGTTAAATATTTAGGGTAAATATGGGATGTACATTCTTGAAGGACTGCCTCTCTGTGGAAATTATCTATACCAGTAACTTTCTTTTCTGTCATCTGGGTCTACACTGTTTGCTTAGGCCTGTCTGTCCGAATACTTATGGTAAATGCTGTAACTTTCTAAATACTTTTTTTTTCATATTTAATCCAAGAGAGATATATAGACTAGGATTATTTTTCTGTGATGCTACAACACATGTAACAAATTTACACTAAATTTTCGGACAGACACGTATTAGCAAACAGTGTAGACTCAGATCAGATGCTGCTGAACATGGTCTGCACAGTGAGTGTTTGCCACTCATCCAGCAGTCTCTAGACATGTTAACAGGTTTTAAAATTTTAGGACAACTGTGATGAGGAATTAACCGTACCACACTGTGGGCAGATTCGTCAGGTGACATTTTCTTAATTTTTCTAGAAAATAGGAGACAATTTGCATGAAGTGCCAGATCCTATTTTCCAGGAAATAAAGAAAAATATATCAAAATGTCGTCTGCTGAAATTTTTACCCAGCATGCAAAGTGTTGAGGGGTCCCAATATTTAGGATAAATACATGTACTTGTGAAGAAACACCCTTGTCTGGAGCATGAAGTGCTCTTTTTAATGACATCCTCAGCCACAATGACACTCAAATTTTATGTCACTTTGATTCATGCTGATTTCTTCTATTCACTGCATGAAGCCGTCTAAATACACTGAATATTAATCAGATTGTAGTACAGATTAACATATTATAATACTGGAATGTTAACAAATGGAAAGAAAAAAAAATGAAAGAATGAACAAATGAAAAGAAAGCAGAATGAAAAGATATGACAGTAAAGACTGAAAGAAAAAAATACTAATTAACAGAGGACTTATCAAGGAGTATTCTGTGACAATACTGGGGTAATGTTTCATATTTCTCCATAAAAACATGTTGTGGCTTACTCATTAGAAGCACCTCACTGACACACTTCTAATGAGTAACCATAGCATGTTTTTTTTATGGAGAAATTGAGAAAACTACCCCAGAATTTTCATCTTTTGATAAGTCTTTTGAGTTAAAAAAAAAAAAAAAAGATCTACATAGGAAAGGATCTGTTGAATCATCATGAAAACATGCCTATATAATTCTGACCCCCTTAAACCCCACTTTTATATAGTAAAACTGGAGTTTACAGGGGTATACATTTTTCTTATTTCTGCTCAAAACATAGATTGTGGGTGCTCATTAGAACCACCTCGATGAGGCGGTTCTAACGAGTACCCACAATCTATGTTTTGACCAGAAATATGAAAAATATCAGATATTTTTTTCTGAAAATTTTCAGTTTTTGGAGGTGAAACTTTCTATATATTTGAATAGGCGTGTTTTCGTAATGGAAAAAATATCATCAAAGTAAGAAGACACGAAAACTAGACAACCTGTAAAGAAGGCACTTTCAGTAAAAGAACAAACAAAAAAGCAGACAAAAATGAAAACAAAACTGGCTGCCTTTGGAGCTTTATGTATCACTAGAAAAGAAAAATCCCTTTGGAAAGAAATGGAGAAAAGACAGGAAAATCACCTGAAGCAGCCCCATATGATTTGAAAATGATAAGATCATGCTTAAAGAAAATAACAAAAAGTTCATTAGCAAAAAGTTTAGAAAAAGTTCAGAAAATCCAAGACAATCCATACATAAAGAAAACAGTTTCAGAAAACACAGCCTTTGCTCAGAATACTATGTTTACCCTTAATATTTGAATGTCTTAACTACTTAAAATTTGAACAGCATACTTATTCTGATACACGCCCCAGGGGCGTTGCAATTTATTGCTGCTAAAATGACAATATTAAGTCCAAATTTGGACCAAAAATAAGATATTTTGATGACCTAAACAATTTTGCATGTGTTTAGTGATTCAAAAGTAGGAGTTGGGGGTGAGTTGGGGTGGGGTGGTGCGGGGAGCTTATAATAGAATAAATACGGTAACTCCTGTTGTTGTGTCTAGAAACTGCTGGATGAATGGCAAACAGTGTAGACACTGATCAGATGCAGTCATCTTTGCTGTTTGTCAGCCAGATTACCTAAGGTAAATATGGTATTTATGGAAGTAACAGTATAAATAGAAAGAAAACGAATGAGAAAGAAAGAAAACAAACATGACTGGTTCCAGTTTTATCTCTGTGAGTAAAGAAGACTGGCAACCACAGCTCCAGATAAGGCACTTTTTTTTTTTTCAGGCAAAATTATTGATATTTCTCTTTATTTTTCCACAAAAACATATGTTGTGGGTACTCAATAGAAGTGCCGGGCTGAGGCGCTTCTAATGAGTTCACACAATTTTTTTTTGAAGAGAAATATTTATGCATATGCCTGGGCCCTGCTTATCCGGAGCCATGGGAACCATCCTGCAGAACCCCCTGTGTGACGAGCCTGTTGATAAGATCTCAGCTTCCAATATTTGAATGTTGTTGTGAGAATTTGTTGGATCTAGAGTAACACCAAAGCTGCTAATTTACTTTTTCCTCCTTTAACCTTTACCACACTCTGGGCAAATTCAGTAGATGTCAAATTGATATAATTCTGATTTTTCCTTATAAAACAGGATTTGACATTTCATGCAAATTGTCCCTATTGGAGACAATTTGCATGACATGTCAAACCTGTTTTCTGGGAAAAAAAAAAAAAAATGTTTCAATATATTGTCTACTGAAATTTTTACCCAGAGTGCTAAGCAATAATTATATAATTAGCCTCAACACCAAAAAAAAAAAAGCACTTGTGTGAATGAAAAATATACTGTAACAGCATCATACAGTCATACTGATGTTCTTTGTTCTAGAGAGAAGCAGGGATCGTTAATTAATGCTTAGCATCCTGGGTAAAAAATTCAACAGATGACATTTTGAAATATTTTTACTTTTCATAGAAAATAGTATTTGACATTTCATGCAAATTGTCTCCTTAGACAATTTGCATAAAATGTCAAATCCTATTTTATGGGAAAAATAAGAAAAAAATGTTTCAAAGTGTTGTCTGCTGAAATCGTTACCCAGCATGCTGTTAGTCTAATACATACACAGTAGCCAGAACTGTGTGTGTGATTTATATATCTGTAACAGTTTAATGACAAAGGTCATATTGAATTAACAGAACAAAAAGAAAAAAAAACAAAAAAAAAAAACAAGAATTTTGTTAGATTCTGAAAGTTCCTTTGTTGTCGTGAAGCTGTCAAGGATTAGATACATATTAACATTATTGTGCATTCATCTGAACACATTCTGCACTTGGATTCCTATTAAGTATTCTCACAATGAGGTAGGTATATGATTTTGAGACAATGAGTTATAAGTCTTTTGTCTGTTGATGATTGATGAGTATTTTTGGTGCAAAAGCAGTGAAATGTAATTACTTTTTAGATGTATTTTCAGTTCAGTCTGCTGCATGCATTTCCCTGCTTTGCTTATATTGTGTACTTACCCTGAATAATTTGACGTACAGTCCTAAGTACCATATTTTGTCTCCCATGGCTAACAAAGCAGGGACACTAGTTACATGTACAGTAGTACACAACAATCTCTTTATAACACTATTGTTGGGGTTCATAACATAAGCCATGTTAGTTATACAACCATGTTTTATCTAAACAAAAATGTATAGATTATATTGAAAAATGACCATTTATGGTCATTTTACATTTTTTGGATCCATCTTTGAACCGTGTTATATCCAAACCGGCTTATAACGAACTGTTTTATAAAGAGGTTGTAGTGTAGTTCAACTGTGATTCTGTGCTTTGGTCACACTTTGTGTCAGAGTTATAGCCCTTTTACCCCATGGAATATTTTCATGAAACTTCACACACTTACTGTGGTTGATGTCAGAGACGATATGTCTGGATAATCTTAAATTTTGGGGTTGGCGGGGTGGTGGATGGGGGTCCGACAAGTTAAAATGAGAAGCATGGTAAGGGGTTATCCCTTGTCATAATAAACCTGGATATGCCCTGCTTTTGCAAACAGTGTAGATCTAGATCATGGCTTCTTCAGAAGCCAACAGATCTGGATCTGCACTGTTTGTCATCAAGTATGTTAATTTGTATTAACCTGGATCAAGTAATATGATTAAATTATTCAGCATGACAAGGGTTAAGGTGTCTGAATACTAAGGATGCATACAGTATTTCAAATATAAGACTTCAGACATATCAGAGATGCATGCTGCTTAAGTGTCCACTGACAAAGAATTCAGCCTGCACTTTTCACATATTTTGATAAGGCCTTTTTATTGTGATCAGTCAATGTCTGTTGTCCATCATACCAAACTTGCCGGCCTCAGTGGCTCAGTTGGATGGGCCATCCGACTGGAGACCAGGAGGTCACGGGTTTAACCCCCGCCGAGATCGGCAACATTCTTTTGTGGAGATTGATCATGAAATATTTTCTACGGTCATTCTCTCTCTTCCGCTGATTCAAGAAGGGCAGTTGTCAGTTTCTGGCGAAAGAATGTGCACAATACTGGTTAACCACTTAGAGGACTAAGCCTGCCCAGTAAACGTGTGGTTAGGTAAACTGACCACGCTCGACATGACCCCAATGGGTTGACTGGGCCGTAAAACCTCAACACAAACGAACATACCAACTTAGCTAAAATGGTTCCACTCCAGTGAACAAGATGGCCACTAGAGCTTAAAATAAAATTTTTTTGAACTTCTTGTCCTGACTCAAAAGGCCAATTGACTTGAAACTTAGTAAGAAGTATCAGGGCAACTTGTAGATCAAAAAAGCTAAAATTGTTCTGACAGGAAATCCAAGATGACTGCCATCTTGTATATCTATTTTGAACTTCTTGTTCTGAACAGAAAGGCCAATTTACTAAACATATTGTAGGAAGTATCGGGGTGACTTGTAGATCAAAAATGGAAATGGCTATTGACAGCAGTCTTTCACTGGTGACAGCCAGCTAGAATATATGTGTTACATATTGATAAATGAGCATTTAAGTTTTTTACGGTTATGAAGTTTAATGTTCTATAATTTTTTATAATAAATCCTGTATTTATTTATATTATTAGTATACATGTATATACAAAGTTATTATTGATCATTGAAACATTGAATTGTACCTTTGTTCAGGTCTCTATAAACTTGCTTTATAGTTAAAAATCTTTCTGATCCGAAATACATTTACAGGGATATTCCTAGCCCAAAGTTACTATCGGCCCTTGGATCGGGCCAGGGCCCCATGTCCCATTCAAATACATATATCATTTAGAACAGAACAGAATAGAACTTTATTTATCTAACTACTTCTCAGGCCACTTGCAGGAGGCATAAGAGAAGGAAAAAAAAGAAAGAAATAGAAACAAAAACTACATACTGAACAAAGCAAGTGTTACAAACAAGCATTGTATACATTACATACTGTCTACACACATACATACTCACATTTATCGCATGTGTGCAGGTACATATACATATGCATACACAATACATAAGTAGGAAACAACAATTCACAATGACAATGTCCTTTCCTCTCCACTGGCTTCACACTTGTTCACCAGGACATCGACTTTCTGCTATGAACAAATGTGAAACCGTTAGAGGGAACAAACAACTACCACAAGCAAACCGGCTCATCTTCACCCTTCACACCTCATCCCACCCCTAACTAAGCTGTATATTATATATATATATATATATATATATATATATATATATATATATATATATATATTAGTTCTTATAGCCAAAAACTTCTTCATAATAATGTAAGCATACTTAGCCAAATTGATAAGTGTTTGAGTATCTTTGGTAGAAAAGAGCTCTTTGAACTTCATAACATTGGGTTTCTTGTAGAAGTAAGATTTTAAAAACGAGAATTTGGATGGGCCCTCTGGAAATTTTGATGGGCCCAAGAATCCTTACCCACCTGAGATCAAAACAAACACTGGATTTGAATGGCTTCTGCAGGGGGCCCAGCCAAAAACGAATTCGTTTTAAGTCTAACATTAACGGTTTTCACACAGAATAGATTGGGCCCATCCCAGGAATATCCCTGCATTTAGCTGTGTGGATGTCAGGCTGTGTGGATGTGCAAGATCTGAAACTGCTTACTTTTATACACCAACTCTTCTGACAAAATAGCAATAGGCAAAACAGTGCAGACCTGATCAGACAGTCTGCTCTGTGTCTACACTTTTTGCCATTCCATTAGGTATTTTGTGACATAAAAGCTTGCTGGAATAAAATTTAGCCAGAAAAATTAGGGAATAATAGTCAGAACTTGACATATACTATTGTTTGCACATACTTAATTTAACCCTTGTTCTGCTGAATAAATTAAGATGCCACTCCCATTTCTAATTTTCAGCCAATCAGATTACTTGATCCAGCTTGTTGATATGAACTTACATACTTAATGGCAAACAGTGCAGTTCCAGCCAACTGATCTAGATCTAGAGTGTTTGCAAAGACAGGACATATCTGGGTTCAGCAGGACAAGGGTTAAGACCCCTTTTCGCTAGACGTGGACCATATAAACATCAGTAGGAAAGAAGGAAAATTGTTGACCTTGAGCAGTAATTTTGTTAAGTTCATGGACCTGGAATTAGATTTTGCTTTGTACAGACCCTGAGGCTCTGTAGAATTATGTGTCTGACAGATCACATAAAATAATTAGATGTGAAGGCAATGCCATGTTTGTTGTTGGATAACACAGTAAGTTGCATCTCTAAATCAATGACCGCCGGGTCTGGCACAATTCTTTTGTAGAGATTGATCATGAAATATTTTGTGTCTGGTCATTCTCTCTCTTCTGCTGATTCAAGAAGGGCAGTTGTTAGGTTCTAGTGAAAGAATGTGCACAGGTATTGGTTAACCACCTGCCCAGGAAAAGTATGGTTAGGTAAACTAACCAGCTCAACATGACCTAAATAGTGTTGCCTAGACTGTTAAACTCCAAACCAACCAAATCTAAATCAGTGAACAGATTTGCTTATAATTACCATATATTCCCTAAATATCGGACACCTGAGCATCTCCTTGTTTTAAAATTTGAACTAGTTCACACTTGGCTACCTGTGATGAGTCAAAAAACTGGTGGGTGAGTGGTAAACAGTATAGGTCCTCAGATTCTGTACTCTGCAGCATCTGATCTGGGTCTACACTTTTTGCTCAGGCCTGTCTGTCCAAATACTTATGGTCAAGTTCAGATTCATAATTCACACAAACAAAAGGTACTGTATCTATATACATCTAGAAAATAATTACTAATGCACACCAGATAAGGAAATCCTGAATTAATTCCTCACTGGCTACCCAGGTTATCCTATCCAGGGTAAGATAAAAATCGAGAATTGTCACGTGTGATATGCACTGGTTGTAATGGATGTCAGGTACGCCATTGTTAAGGTTTACATCACTGAACGTAATGACGACATCAAATGCCACAGTAATGTCATCACAATATGGCAGACATCAGCAATCAGAGTTACTGCATTATCAAAAACATCCATGTTCAGAAATGAAAGGTGTGCAAGAAAAAGAATCTTATCATGGGTGTGAGGGGTAGATAGAAAAATCTGTCCCTGGCAATCATAGTCTGGCATTTCTCGGCAAGCCTGGTGATGCCAGACAGTGATCCTCGGGACAGATTTGTCTATCTACCCCTCACACCAATGATAGATCCTTATAAGTTTGCTGTATCATGATATTTGTTTTTGAATTGCTATGTTAATTAACTATGTCATAGTAGGTGACCAGAATTTTTGTTTGAGACAACATAGTTTGAAATGACAGTTGACGTAAAGAATGTAAAGCAAACTAAACCAGTATTGTGCTTTCTTTAGTTTGGCATAAGCAGTAATTTGAGCTATGAGTGTTTGATACAACGAGAGTCAGCTGTATAAATTGAAGAACATCACTAGGGAAATATGACATCATCAGCATTAGCCTCACATGTTGTTAATAACAAAATGGCATCCAAAGATGGCTTCACTGTAAAAGTAGCCACCGAAAAATACTTTGGCAGTTTTCTGACAGCTGCAAGGACAATGGGAAGAAATAAAAGTTAACACAAAATATTACTTCTTTTTTTTGTATATAAATGGTGCAGTTTTTAATATAGAACTCCGCTTTATTTTTGCCTCCCAGTGGCATAGCCAGAACGGAATTATTTGTACGCAGATCCAGGCAAACGCTTGAAAAAATATGCCTGGAAGTTCTTCTAAATTAGAGGCTACTCTTAAAGGAAAGAATTTGCTTCCAGAGGGAGCAAATTCTTTCCTTTAAGAGCAGCCCCTAACGTAAAGAACCAAATATTTTATATTAATGTCTCTTTATTGCAAAAATGTTTCTAACACATGGTATGCAAATGCGTATGTGCGTAATGAGAGCTACGCCTATGCCTCCAAACCTGAAATGATGTCCATAAAAGTGGTGAATTATAAATTAGTTTTACCAGTAGACCTGATAATTTGTTGCACAAGGTCTGGCAATTAGAGCCACTTTCTGATACAGAGCCTGATAAAGCAGCACTGCCTGATAAGATATTATGGAAGATAAGGATAAAGTTCTAGATAAGAGGGAGTATTAGGTAAATATTTTTTCTTATTTCTCCACGAAAACACATGTTGTGGGTACTCATTAGAAGCGCCTCGGCACTTCTAATGTGTACCCACAACATGTTTTTGTGATGAAATAAGAAAAATATCATACGTTTTGGTTGAAAAAAGGGCCCTCTCTGAATCTGTGTAATAGGAAATTGATAATTAACCCTTGTCCTGCTGAATAAATTAAGATGACATGCCCTTTTCTAATTGTCAGCCAATCAAATTACTTGATCAAGATTGTTCATATATATTCACATACTGAATGACAAACAGTGCAGATCCAGATCAGTTGGCTTCTTCAGAAGCCAACTGATCTGGATCTACAGTGTTTGTAAAGGCAGGATATATCCGGGTTCAGCAGGACAAGGGTTAATTAACATAGATTAATGCTTAGTATTTCAACAGTGGATTTTTTTGTTAGCATATTTATAATTTTCCCTGAATATATGGTTTGACTATTTATGCAAATTGGTCTCCTCTGAAGACAATTTGCATGTACTGTGAAACCTGTTTTTTTCTGAGAAAAATCAAAAAAGTATTGTCAAAAAAAAAACGAGTTCTAAGGGTTAATCTGGTAAAAGATGAGTTCTAAGGGTTAATCTGGTAAAAGATGAGTTTTCCAGTGTTTATTGAATTCCTTTGCCGCAACAGTAGACTGGGTACCAGTCTGATCATTTTTGTCCTGTTTTACTTTTCTGATATCTTCTGTGTCAAAAATGACAGCCTGGGGAATTGCGAATTTCATAGGCAGCGCCACCTGGTTTATCCCACCTATTCAGTGGGGTGTAGTCAAGAAAGTAAATGCATCGCTTCAGTGCTAAAAGTAGTCTTGGAAATTCTGAGAGCCTCGCTTTTTGGGGGAGTGTTCCAATATCCTTGGAGGAACACATTTTGTCATTGATTTTGGACTGTCATTATGCAAAAAGTTTTGTTTTGCATGTGTCTTTTAAACTTTCAATGCTGCAGAATCTTGTGACTGAAACTTGTGGAATGATTTATCCTTATTGAGGCATGATGCAAATAGTAAGGTCATTTCCAACAAGATTTCTGATAATTCCTGATGCTTCAGTCTCCTGTCTGTGTTTCATTCTTTTTTTAGTCTTTTTGATCAATAAAGTTTGCATACAGTTAACATAATCCGTCTTAACCACTTTCTTCCTACGCGTGTTGACAGATGTGTAGCAAGCATCCATGTTGCTGCCTACATATGATGCTAGCGTTGAAACCTCAATCTCATAATTTCACCTCATTATCAAATTATGTGACATCACACTAAAACAGTGTGTTATAATCAGATAGAGACTGCCCATGAATGTCCCCAGGCATCAATATTTATGGACGTGATTAATGGTACTCCATAAGAGATATATGCATTAGAGGAATTCATCACGAAAACATGCCTATATAATTTTGACCCCCTTAAACCCCACTTTTATATAGTAAAACTGGGGTTTACAGGGGTAGACATTATTTTTCTTATTTCTGCTCAAAAACATAGATTGTGGGTACTCGTTAGAACTGCCTCGTCGAGGCAGTTCTAACGAGTACCCACAATCTATGTTTTGATCAGAAATATGTAAAATATAGGAATTTTTTTATCTGAAAATTTTCATTTTTTGGTGGTAAAATTTTCAGTATATTTGAATAGGCATGTTTTCGTAATGTAAGACGAATTTATTGACTCCAAACATTATATTAATGCAAGAGCCCTGGCTACAGGAACAGCTACTTGTGATCTAATTAAATTCACAATGTGGTAGACAGTGCTTTTTACACTTTTTGCTGAAATACCAGACATATTTTACTAAATGGACAAGAAGTGTTCCCAGGAGAGGGACAGTTTGGATCACAGCATTTCTTTTGTCCAAATTGTGGCAATAATCAGGTCTTATCTCGTCATTGAGTTTCATTGCAAAGAAACTTTCTTGACTGTCTCCGCCACCTTTCTGCTATCTTAACATAACTGACTGTTGAGAAGAGGATCAAAAATGGCTCGGTGGCTCAGTTGGATGCGCCATTCAACTGGAGACCAGGAGGTCACGGTTTCAACCCCCAACAAGTTCGGCAACATTCTTTCATGGAGATTGCTCGTGAAATATTTTCTATGGTCATTCTCTCCCTTCTGCTGATTCAAGAAGGGCAGTTGTCAGTTTCTGGCGAAAGAATGTGCACAATACTGGTTAACCACTTAGAGGACTAAGCCTGCCCAGTAAACGTGTGGTTAGGTAAACTGACAGCGATCGACATAACCCCATTGGGTTGACTGAGCCGTAAAACCTCAACACAAACAAAAGGATCAAAAACATCATCATCAGCATCATCATCAGCATCATCATGACTAAATGAACAACTCATGGAAATTAGCTAGTTGATATTGGCACACTTAGTGACTCAGTTGGTAGAGTGTATGCTTTATGACTAAGTTCGATCCCTGGCCGAGATACCAGAGACCTTACCAGGAGGTTATGGGGTCAGTCTCAGGCAGATTCATACCAGAGGCATTAAAAATGGTATCAGCTACTCTTTCACGACGCTCAGCACTGATTGTCATGATTGATTGATTGTGTTGGCGTTTAAAGACACATCAACCCTTTTGGGTCATTTTGTGTGGTCTCCCAGAGAAAGGGAGAAGAGAGATAGAAGAGATAGTAGAGGAGATCAAAGAGAGTGATAGGGGAGAAAGAGGAAAATGAATGAAAGTAAAAGAAACAGAACCGGCACAGTGGCTCAGTGGTAGAGCGTCCGCTTTGTGACCGGGAGGTTGCGGGTTCGATCCCCGGCCGGGTCATACCAAAGACTTTAAAAATGGTACTAGCTGCTCTTTTACTTGGCGCTCAGCATTAAGAAAGTAGAGCTAGAACTGGTCAGCTCAGTGTCAGTATAATGTGACTGGGTGGAATATCATGACAAAGTGTCTGGGGCGTGATATTTCAGTGAGGCAGCACTCTAAAAGTGAGCATTGAGCTCCCTGCCACATCCAGACACCGTCGCGATATGACTGAAAAAGGTTGAAAGCGACGTTAAGCCCAAATCAAACAAACAAAAGAAACAGAAGAAATAAAAACATTCCCCTTTACCCTTACCTGCTGCAAGGATAGCAGGCCTTGCCCAACTGTAAGCCAATCTCAGTTGGATGCCCCGGTGACGTAAGATACATGATACCCTTTCCCCACCCAATCACCCAATGCTCAATATTAAGAATGGAGAGTTAGGAATCAGAACTGGTCAGCCTGGTGTCAGTATAATGTGACTGGGCGGAATATCATGTCATGTGTCTGGGGATAAAAAGGAAGAAAGTTGTCTTTTATTTATCATCAGCTCATTTTCTCCTAGTGGTATATCCCATTTATGCCCAATGGACTCTTACATAACTCTTTGTACCAGTCCATTTCTAATAGAAGGGGTGTCTGGTTAGTTTTTAGCTCGGCTGAACATGATCCGTCAGTGTCCATTGTGCGTCGTCAACAATTGCTTTAAAAAGTCTACTCCTCCTACACCCTTGGGCCATTTGACTCAAAACTTGGTAGGAAGGCCATCAAAAATAGCTAAAATTGTTCTGATTGGAAATCCAAGATGGCCGCCATGGCTGCCATCTTGAAAATCTAGTACCAATTGACTTGAAACTTGGTAGGAAGCATTGGGATGACTTGTAGATCAAAAATTTTTACGATTGGAAATCCAAGGTGGCCTCCAAGCTGGCGGCCGTGGTGGTCATCTTGAAAATACATTTTTTGCGTCTTCTCCTGAACTGAAAGGACAATTGACTTGAAATTCTGTAAGGAGCATCGGGATAACTCGTAGATCAAAAATGGCTAAAGTCATTCCGATCGTAGATCAAAAATAGCTAAAATCATTCCAATCGGAAATCCTAGATGTGCGCCATATAGAAAATCTATTTTTCCCTTCTTTTCCTGAGCTGAAAGGCCAGTTGACTTCAAACTTGATAGAAAGCATCAGGGTGACTTGTAGATCAAAAGTAGCCAAAATTTTTTCGATCGGAAACCTTGGCCACCGTCTTGAAAATCTATTTTTCACGTCTCCTGAACCAAAAGGTGGATTGACTTATTACTTGGTAGGAAGCACCGGGGAGACCTGTAGTTGATATAAAAAATAGCTAAATCGCTCCGATCAAAAATCTAAGATGGCCAACATTGCGACCATCTTGAAAATCTGTTTTTCACTTTTTTTCCTGAACCAAAAGGCCAGTTGGCTTGAAACTTGGTAGGAAGCATCAAGGTGACTAATAGGTCATATATAGCTAAAATTGTTCCGATTGGAAATCCATGATGGCCACCACTTTGAAAGTCTATTTTTCGCTTCTTCAATCGAACTGACTGGCCAACTGACTCGAAACTTGGATGAAATCATCAGGATGACATGTAGATAAAAAATAGCTAAAATCATACTGATCCAAAGTCCAAGATGATCGCCATGGCCACCATCTTGGAAACCTATTTTTCGCTGTTTCTCCTGAACCGAAAGGCCATTTAATTGACTCAAACCTTGGTAGAAAGTATCAGGGTGATTTGTAGATCAAAAACAGATAAAATCTTTCCAATTGGAAATCCAAGATTGCTGCCATGGTGGCCATCTTGAAAATCTATTTTTTGCTTCTTTTCCTGAATCGAAAGAAACTTGGTTGGAAGCATTGGGATAACGTAGACCAAAAATAGCTAAAATTGTTCCGATCGGAAATGCAAGGTGGCTGCCACCATGGACTTCTGTTTTGTTCTTCTCCTGAAACAAAAGGCCAGTTGACTTGAAACTTGGTAGGAAGTATCTGGGTGACTTGTAGATCAAAAATACTTAAAATTGTTCTGATTGTAAATGCAGTATGGCTGCCACAGTCGCCATCTTGAAAATCTATTTTGAACTTGCTCTCCTGAACAGAAAGGCCACTTGACTCAAAACTTGATAGGTAGTATCAGGGTGACTTGTAGATCAAAAATAAGTCATTATTGATTGGAAATCCAAGATGATGGCCCAAGCAGTCATGTTGAAAATCTATTTTGAACTTTTCCTTTTGAACAAAAAAGTGAATTGACTCAAAACTTCATTGGAAGTATACAGGTGACTTGTAGATCAAAACCTAGCTAAAATTGTTCTGATTGGAAATCCAAGATTGCCGCCATCTTGAAAATCTGTATTGAACTTCTTTTGAACAGAAAGGCCAACTGACTTGAAACTTGTCTGGTAATCAGGTGAGTGATACAGGGCCATCTTGGCCCTCTTGTTATTATTACCATCTGTTATAGAAATTCCTGTACTTAATGCAAACAGTGAAGACCCTTATCAGATACTGATCTGGATCTACACTGTTTGCCAGTGTCCCTTTTATGGGATGCAAGGCATAAATGGGATAAAGTAATATTTGTTCTACCAACCTGTGGACCATTTGAATCGTGACTGGGACAGAGACGACAGGAAATGAACACACTTGGTGTTATTTACACTGGTCACTCCAGGAAGCTGACCTTTTCTTTTTTCCCCTAATATAATGTCATCCAATCTGCTGATTGAGAACATAAATCTTTGTTTTTAATAACACAAGATATTATTTTGTTAGCCAACCAATATCGTTTGCTTGCTTAAAAGATTAAGTTGGTTAGACAAATAGAGATTGATTTCTAGGATTAGTGGTAGCTTTTTTGCATGACAATGGAATGTTAACTCACTGCCTAACTCTAGATAAGATGTGTTAAGATAAATTTTTATCTTATTTCTCCATAAAAGCAATTGTAGCACTCATCTGAGTCAGCTCTCCAAACTATTTTTACCTTAAAGTACCAATGCATACTGTTATAACCTTAAGGATTGGGAAAGAATAGGCATTTGCAAACAGTGTAGACCCAGATCAAATGCCGTGGCATCTGATCCGGGTCTACACTGTTTGCCATACATACAGCAATATTTTAAATTCATCAAGAGGCAGTAGAATAGACTAAACTTCAAATTTTTGGGCAAATATAGTAAGTAGATAAGGTGACCAAATACTTAGGGTAAATATGGTAGGACAAGTATGGTAAGTAGATAAGGTGTCCCAATACTTAGGGTAAATATGGTAGGACAAGTATGGTAAGTAGAGAAGGTGTCCCAATACTTAGGGTAAATACAGTAGGACAAGTATATTAAGTAGACAAGGTGTCCCAATACTTAGGGTAAATGTGGTAGGACAAGTATGGTAGGTAGATAACGTGTCCCAATACTTGGGGTAAATGTGGTAGGACAAGTATGGTATGTAAATAACGTGTCCCAATACTTAGGGTAAATATGGTAGGACAAATATGGTAAGTAGATAAGGTGTCCCAATACTTAAGGTTAATATGGTAGGTCAAGTATGAGCAGATAGTGTCCCATTACTTAGGGTAAATATGGTAGGACAAGTATGATAAGTAGACAAGGTGTCCCATTAAGTAGGGTAAAAATGGTAGGACAAGTATGTTAAATAGATAAGGTGTCCCAATACTTACGGTAAATATGGTGCAACAAGAATGGTAAGTTGATAAGGTGTCCCAATACTTAGGGTAAATACTGTAGGACAGGTATGGTAAGTAGATAAGGTATCACAATACTTAGGGTAAATATGGTAGGATAAGAATGGTAAGTAGATAATGTGTCCCAATACTTAGGGTAAATATTGTAGGACAAATATGGTAAGTAGATAAGGTGTCTTAGGGTAAATACGGTAGGTCGTGTATGGTAAGTAGATAAGGTGTCCCAATACTTAGGGTAAATACGGTAGGACAGGTATGGTAAGTAGATAAGGTGACCAAATACTTAGGGTAAATATGGTATCTAAAGCTATGGTGCTGTTCAGAATTGTCTCCGTGAGATGACTCAAAATTTAGGATATGATGTGATGGTCTAATTATCTGAGGTGGGAAAGACCAAAATACTAACAGAATAAGCTTGATTTTATCAATGTTAATAATTTTTTACACTATTTACTTAAATTCACGGGAAGCGACAATAAAAGTGCTCATAAAAAGGTCCGATGATTATTAATTTAGATGCGTACTATCAACTGATTTTCATTCTTCAGCATTAGTTTTATGTTCTCTAATATTCGTGACATTACCTGCAAATCAAAACCATCATAACAGAGTCATGTTAACCCTTGTCATGCTGAATAAATTAAGATACCATGCCCACTTCTAATTTCCAGCCAATCAGATTACTTGATCCGGACTTTTGATAGAAATTCACATATTTAATGACAAACAGTGCAGATCCAGATCAGTTGGCTTCTTCAGAAACCAACTGATCTGGATCTACACTGTTTGCTAAGATAGGGCAGGTCATGCTCAGCAAGAGAAGGGTTAAGAGAAAAGATGTCTGGGTTTATTTGGATGAGGAATGTTACAATCAACCACTTAGAGGACTAAGCCTGCCCAGGAAGAGTGTGAGTTAGTTAACTGATCTGCTTAACCCTTGTCCTGCTGAATAAATTAAGATGCCACACCCTTTTCAAATTTTCAGCCAGTCAAATTCCTTGATACAGATTGTTGATATAAATTCACATTCTGAATGGCAAACAGTGCAGATCCAGATCAGTTGGCTTTCAGAAGCCAACTGATCTGGATCTACACTGTTTGCAAAACAGGGTATATCCGGGTTCAGCAGGACAAGGGTTAACATCATAACAACAGATAAGGCACTTTTTTCATTTGAAAAATGCTGATATCTTTCTTATTTCTCAATGAAAACATATGTTGTGGGTACTCATTAGAAGCCCCTCACCGAGGCACTTCTAATGAGTACCCACAACATAATGTTTTCGTTGAGAAATAAGAAAAATATTATGCGGATACCCCTCATATCTGTAGCTATGTTAACATGACCTTAACTGTGTTGACTGGGCTGTAAAACTATAACTCAAAAACAACTTTGATTTGCCCCAAAATAAAGTGAAAATTTCAGCCTGCTATAATAACCCATACAAGCCTGAGAAACAGTGCATACCCAGATCAGATGCTGCTGAACGGATCTGCACTATTTGCCACTCATGCCAGTGATCCAGCAATTTTTTGACACATCAACAAGTAGTCTGATCATGATGGACGTGTTTAAAATTTTAGGATTAGTATGGTAAGGAGTGAAGGTATTCCAGTATTTGGGGCCGGCCTTGGTGGCTCAGTCACGCTTCCGACTCAGAGCTGGTGATCAGGGGATCACTGATTTGATCCCCGCTGGGTCCGGCAACATTCTTTCGTGGAGATTGATCATGAAATATTTTTTAAGGTCATTCTCTTCCTACTGCTGATTCAAGATCTTAGGGCAGTTATCAGTTTCTGGTGAAATATTGGTTTACCAACCCTTAGAGATCACGTACTAAACTTGCCTAGGAAAAGTTTGGCTAGTTGAACTCACCGGCTTGACATGATCTTAATAGTGTTGACTAAATTGGCTGTTAAACTCCAACCCAACCCATACAGTAGCTGTGCCAATGTACTAGCGGGAAGGTTGTGTTAACCCTTGTCCTGCTGAATAAATCAAGATGCCATGCCCATTTCTAATTTTCAGCCAATCAGATTATTTGATCCAGATTTTTTATATAAATGCACATACTTAATGGCAAACAGTGCAGATCCAGATCAGTTGGCTTCTTCAAAAGCCAACTGATCTGGATCGATACTGTTTGCAAAGGCAGGACATATCTGGGTTCAGCAGGACTAGGATTAAATTGGTAAGTCATTGTTGTTATAGTGATGCTAACTTCTGTTGGCACATAACTGTTTTGATATGAACCATAACATGCATGTTACATGTTTGCATGCTTCCTGTATTTATCCCTGCAGGGGGTCAGCTGGAAACTTTACAGATATGTTTAAGATTAAAACACATAGCTCCAGATAAGGTACTTTTTGTTGTGACTGCTTTGGCAAGCAGAAGTGACACAGGGATCACTTTAGGCTAGCGGCGGCATCGGCATCAATAATTATTATTATTGCATAAAAAGCAGTGTCGCACGTTATTAGCAGCCATGCATTAACCGGCAAAAAGCCATTTATTAACAAGGCAATTCACGCACTGTTAATGCACGGCTATGCAACTTTCAATATGATTGTACCTGGGCCACAGATTTGCTGCCATTACAAGATGTGTACTGCCCGGCCCTAGAACAAGCATAGTCTGTGCAAATTGTGTTCGCGAGACATCGGTGAAAATGGAAGAAATAACGGTGAAATGTAGCAAATGTTTTCAGTTTTTATGCAATAATAGCGATCGAGCATGGTTTTTCAATGCATTAACATTTGCCAGGTCCCTAGGGAGGTGTTGAAAACCGTGGCGAATGTTAATGCATGAAAAACCATGTTATGAAAAAAATGCCTGAAAAACCCTATATTAATATTAGTTAATTCTGTGGGATTAGCTCCATTTCTCAAACACCCGTTGAAGGCTTCTAATGACACTTCATACATACATCTGCCATGATGCACCTTGCCCATTGCCATCAGTTGTTACTGACTGTGACCTACTTTTCAGGCTTGGCTGAACAATGTTTAGTCCCTTTTCTCCCTGTCTCTGAGAGACAACACTGAATAACCCAGTGGTTGATATGTCGTTAAACAATATATGTTGCTATTAAGAAAAATAATACAAATGTTATTTCCTACTTATCCATTTATTAATGCTACTTTGGGTAAAAATTTCAGTAGGCGACATTTTTAAATATTTTTCTTATTTTTTTTCCAGAAAGCAGTCTTTGACACTTCATGAAAATTGTCTCCGAAGGAGACAATTTGCTTGAAGTGTCAAATCCTGTTTTCTGGAAAAAAAATAAGAAAAATATTGTCAATTTGTTGTCTGTTGAGAATGGTAAAGGTTAAGTCCTCTACTGATCTTTATTTTAACAGTGACTTTTACCTTGAGTTTTAACCCTTCTCATGCTGAATAAATTAAGACGCCACACCTAATTTCCAGCCAATCAGATGACTTGATCTGGTTTTTTGATAAAAATTCTCATTTTTAATGACAAACAGTGTAGATCCAGATCAGTTGGCTTCTTCAGAAGCCAACTGATCTGGATCTGCACTGTTTGCTAAGACAGGGCATGTCATGTTCAGCAAGAGAAGGGTTAATACTACCCTATTCTCAGAGATCTGATCAGATGCTCTGATCTGGATTTACACTCTATGCTCAGGCCCATCTGTCCAAATATTTACTGTAAATACAATAAGTCTAGTGCTTGGTCAGTTCCATACAACTTTTATAAAACTGTTGATAGCATCAGCAGATGACAAATGTGTGGTGTTTTTCTTCTTTTTTTTTTTTTTCTTGAAAAATGAGGGGTTGACATTTCATTCTCATCTGAGGCAGCTGTAGTGAAATGTGTCGCTCTAAGTTAAAGACGTCCCATCATGTCTGTATGTATGAAAAATGGTTTCCGTTCGATATCTTTTGAAAAGATTAGTCTAATATGGATTCATAGTTTATACACAGGTATATAATCATAAAATATAGGTCAAGTTCAGTTTAGGGTAAAATCCACCTATTGTTATGGGTGTTATGGCCCTTTTTCAACTTCATCGTCCCATCCGTATGTATCAAACATGGTTTCCATTCCATATCTCTGAAAAGGTTAGTGTATTGGATTCATATTTTATACACAGGTATAAATCATAAAATACAGGTGGATTTTGATTTAGGGTAAAATCCACCAATTATTATGGGAGTAATGGCCCTTTTCAACTTCATCATCCCATCTGAAAAGATTATTGTATTGGATTCATGTTTTATACATAGGTATATATTATCATAAAATACAGGTGGATTTTGATTTAGGGTAAAATCCACCAATTATTATGGGAGTAATGGCCCTTTTCAACTTCATCATCCCATCTGAAAAGATTAGTATATTGGATTCATGTTTTATACACAGGTATATATTATCATAAAATATAGGTTGAGTTCAATTTAGGGTAAAATCCGGCAATTAATTTGGGAGTTATGGCCCTTTTCCAACTTACGGCCCTTTTTCAAAATGCTTGTTTCCGAGTGAGGATGGACCCTGGGCGGGGACATCTGTGTCATATTAACACCTTTCCAATTTTTCCTTGAAAACTTATGTTTTTGGGTTCTCATTAGCAGTGCCTCTAATGAGTACACACAACGTACATTTTACCGGCACAGTGGCTCAGTGGTAGAGCGTCCGCTTTGTGACCGGGAGGTTGCGGGTTCGATCCCCGGCCGGGTCATACCAAAGACTTTAAAAATGGTACTAGCTGCTCTTTCGCTTGGCGCTCAGCATTAAGAAAGTAGAGCTAGAACTGGTCAGCTCAGTGTCAGTATAATGTGACTGGGTGGAATATCATGTCAAAGTGTCTGGGGCGTGATATTTCAGTGAGGCAGCACTCTAAAAGTGAGCATTGAGCTCCCTGCCACATCCAGACACCGTCGCGATATGACTGAAAAAGGTTGAAAGCGACGTTAAGCCCAAATCAAACAAACAACGTACATTTTCATGCTTTTTTGGTAGAGAAAGGTGCCATATCTCCAATAATGAAATGTTAATCCCTAGAGACCTGTCTTCAAGAAAAAAAATGAAAGAATATTTTTGACTTATATATAGGTACTCTATGGGAGAACTCAGCAGATGTCAGATTTTATTTTTCCCAGAAAATAGGCTTTGACATTTCATGCAAACTGTTTCCAAATAGGCTTTGACATTTCTTGCAAATTGCATGAAATGTCAAAATCTATTAGAAGACAAGATTTTTTCCCAGAAAATAGGCTTTGACATTTCACACAAACTGTTTCCTAATAGGCATTGACATTTCATTGAACTTGCATGAAATGTCAAAGCCTATTAGGAGACAGTTTGCATGAAATGTCAAAGCTTATTTTCTGGGAAAAATAAGAAGAATATTACAGACTGTCACCTTGCTGAAATTTTTACCCAGCATGCAAAGTGTTAAAATGTCATCTGCTGCTATTTAAATTCACCAGGTTAAAGGTTAATAAGAATAAGGACAAACTGTTTGCCAAGGCAGGATTTTTCTCTCTTCTTGATTGATCTTGCTAGACAAATCAGGCGGATGATTAGAGGTCTGGAACACAGTTAGGTCAGGAAAATCGCTAAGCATGCTGGGTAAAAATCAGCAGATGACATTTTGAAATATTTTTCTTATTTTTCCCAGAAAACAGACTTTGACATTTCATGCAAATTGTCTCCTAAGGAGACAATTTGCATGTAATGTCAAAGCCTATTTCTGGGAAAAATAAGAAAAAACTATTTATTAATTTGTCGTCTACTGAATCTGCCATGGATATATAACAGTATTTTTCAGTCTAAGGAAGTTTTCATACTTGTAAGTGGAGGATGAATAATTTGTGTCAGAGTTTTACTGTTGCTTGACATTTTTGGTCATTAAGAGCCAAGGAAGTGTAACTTTGGTAATATTTATTGTGTTATAGCATGCTTGGTAAAAATTTCAGCAGACATCTTGAAATAGTTTTCTTATTTTTCCCAGAAAATAGACTTTGTCATTTCTTATAAATTGTCTCTAATTTGCATGAAATGTCAAAAGTCTATTTTCTGGAAAAAAATAAGAAAAGTATCGTCAATTTGTCATCTGCTGAATCTAACAAGAATATATGTAACAATTTCTCTCAGTGTAAGGCAGAATTCATACTGGTAAGTGGAGGATAAAAAAAATTTTGTCATGGTTTTACTGTCTCTAGATGCATTTAGTCATTTAGAGCCAAAGGAACGTATTCAGTAATATTCAATGCATAGCATGCTCAATAAGAATTTCAGCAGATGGCGTTTTGAAATACTTTTTCTTATTTTTCCCAGAAAATAGACTTTGACATTTCATGCTTTGGAGACAATATGCATGAAATGTCAAAGTATATTTTCTGGGAAACTTGAAAAAGAAAAAAATATTATCAATTTGTCATCTGCTGAATCTGCCAAGGATATATAACAGTTTCTTTCAGTATAAGGATGTATTCATACTGGTAAGTGGAGGATAATAATTTGTGTCATGGTTTTACTGTCGCTTAACATTTTCAGTCATTTGGAGCCAGAGGAACTGTATAATCAGTTACTCAGTAAATAGTTTAATTCTGCTTTCTTGGTATCATAATTGTCATGAGAAGGTGACTGGGCACAAATAATTTACCCTTTTTATACCCCACCACATAACAGTGGCTGGGTATTATGGTTTCTGTATGTCTGTCCATCTGCCCATCTGTCTGTCTGTCATCCAGCTGTCCTTCTTTTCATTTCCAGACAATGACCTAAGTAAATATCAATGGATTTTTGCCAAAAATCATTAAGCTTTGATATTGTAGAGTTCTGGTTTGGGATTGTTGGTGGGCAAATTTCATCAATTTTGGACAGCTAGTTGTCTGCCACATGTCTGTATTTTTGTTCCTGAAAGATAACTTGAGTAAATATCAATGGATTCTAACTGGATTTGATTTGTGCATTAATAGAATGGAGATCTAGTTTGGGATTGCTTATAGGCAAAGTTTGTCAATTTTTGACATAGCACATCTGTAGTTTAGTTTTTGGATAAGTAAATATCAATGGATTTTCACCAAATTTTGTATGTGCATTGATCTTGTGGAGATCTGGTTTGGGATTGCTAATGGGCAAATTTCATCAGTTTTTGACAGTCATCTGCCCACCACACCATTGTGGCGGGGACGGGGGGCTGGGGCGGGGTAGTATAGTTTCATGTTTTTATTTGGAGATATTAGGCACATTTGTATTTCTCCATTTGCGAGTGGGAAAAAGTGAAAGTTGATATAAGGACATGTTTGGGCTATGATAAAGTACTCACACTGAGGCAAGCAGTGTAGACCTTAATCAAGGGCAGCATTCTGCAGTATCTGAACTGGGTCTACATTATTTTCTCAGGCCTGTCTGTCCAAATACTTATTGTGTAAGGCAGTTTTTAGCTCACCTGAGCTGAAAGCTCAAGGTGAGCTTTTGTGATAACTCACCGTCCGTCGTCGTCGTCGTCGTCGTCGTCCGTATGTCCGTCCGTCCGTCCACAATCTTTAAACAACATCTCCTCCTAAACCACTGATTGGATTTTGACCAAACTTCACAGGAATGATCCTTGGTTGGTCCTCTTTTAAAGTTGTTCAAATGGTTCCGGTCCGTTGCATATCTAGGTCACAGGAGCTAAAAATAGATTTTTTAACTAAAAACTTAAAAAATCTTCTTGTCAGAAACCACTGGACCGATTTCAATATAATTTTGCAGAAATGTTCCTTTGGTGATCCTCTACCAAGATTGTTCAAGCCATTCGGATTCGTCAAAAAAAAATGGCCGCCAGGGGGCGGGGCTTATTTTCCCTATATATCTATATAGAAAACTTTAAAAATCTTCTTGTCAGAAACCACTGGACAGATTTCAATATAATTTTGCAGAAATGTTCCTTTGGTGATCCTCTACCAAGATTGTTCAAGCCATTCGGATTCGTCAAAAAACATGGCCGCCAGGGGGCGGGGCTTATTTTCCTCATATATCTATATAGAAAACTTTAAAAATCTTCTTGTCCGAAACCACTGGACCGATTTCAATATAATTTTGCAGAAATGTTCCGTTGGTGATCCTCTACCAAGATTGTTCAAGCCATTTGGATTTGTCAAAAAACATGGCCGCCAGGGGGCGGGGCTTATTTTCCCTATATATCTATATAGAAAACTTTAAAAATCTTCTTGTCCGAAACCACTGGACCGATTTCAATATAATTTTGCAGAAATGTTCCTTTGGCGATCCTCTACCAAGATTGTTCAAGACATTTGGATTCGTCAAAAAACATGGCCGCCAGGGGGCGGGGCTTATTTTCCCTATATAATCTATGTAGAAAACTTTTAAAAATATTCTTGTCCGAAACCACTGGACCAATTTCAATATAATTTTGCAGAAATGTCCCTTAGGTGATCCTCTACCAAGATTGTTCAAGCCATTTGGATTTGTCAAAAAACATGGCCACCAGGGGGTGGGGCTTATTTTCCCTATATATCTATATAGAAAACTTTAAAAATTTTCTTGTCAGAAACCACCGGACCGATTTCCATATAATTTTGCAGAAATGTTCCTTTGGTGATCCTGTACCAAGATTGTTCAAGCCATTTGGATTTGTCAAAAAACATGGCCACCAGGGGGCGGGGCTTATTTTCCCTGTATATCTGTATAGAAAACTTTAAAAATCTTCTTGTCAGAAACCACTGGACCGATTTCCATATGATTTTGCAGAAATGTTCCTTTGGTGATCCTGTTGCAAGATTGTTCAAGCCATTTGGATTTGTCAAAAAACATGGCTGCCAGGGGGGCGGGGCTTATTTTCCTTATATATCTTTATGGAAAACTTTAAAAATCTTCTTGTCAGAAACCACTGGACCGATTTCCATATGATTTTGCAGAAATGTTCCTTTGGTGATCCTGTTGCAAGATTGTTCAAGCTGCCATGATTCGTTAAAAAACATGGCCGCTAGGAGGCGGGGGTAATTTTCTCTATATTATCTATATAGAAAACTTTAAAAATCTTCTTGTCATAAACGACTGGACCGATTTCAATATAACTTGGCAGAAATGTTTCCTTAGTGACCCTCTATCAAGATTGTTCAAGCCGACATGATTTGTCAAAAAACATGGCCGCTAGGGGGTGCGGGGCTTATTTTTGATATAATTCTATATAGAAAACATGAAAAAATCTTGTCGTCAGAAACCACAGGACTGATTTCAATAGAACTTCGCAGAAATGTTTCCTTGGTGACCCTTTACCAAGATTGTTCAAGCTGTTATGATTTGTCAAAAAACATGGCTGCTAGGGGGCGGGGCTTATTTTCCTATATAATTTATCTATATAGAAAATTTTAATAGTCTTTTCAGAAAGCACTTGACCGATTTCAATGTAACTTTGCAGCAATGTTTCTTATGTAACCCTTTATCAAGATTGTTCAAGCCGTCATGATTCGTCAAAAAAACATGGCCGCCAGGAGTCGGGGCTTATTTTCCTTATATATCTATATAGAAAACTTTAAAACTCTTCTTGTTAGAAACCACTGAACCGATTTCATTATAACTGCAGAAATTTTTCCTTGGTGACCCTCTACTAAGATTGTTCAAGTAATCATGATTCGTCAAAAAACATGGCTGCATGGGGCAGGGCTTATTTTCCCTATATATCTATATATAAAACTTTAAAAATCTTCTTTTCAGAAACCAATGGACCGATTTCAATACAACTTGGCAGGAATGTTTCTTTGGTTACCCTCTACAAAGATTGTTCAGGCTGTCATGATTCATCAAAAATCATGGCCGCTAGGGGGCGGGGCTTATTTTCCCTATATATCTATATAGAAAACTTTAAAAATCTTCTCGTAAGAAACAGTTGGACCGAGTTCAATGTAACTTGGCAGGAATGTCGCTTTGGTGACCTTCTACCAAGATTGTTCAAGCCTTCATGATACGTCAAAAACCATGGCCCACAGAGGGGTGGGGCTTATTTTTCATATATATCTGCATAGAAAATTTTAAAATTCTTCTTGTCACATACCCCATGACTGATTTCAATATTACTTGGCTGGAATGTTGCTTTGGTGAACCTCTATCAAGATTGTACAAGCAATCATGATTCGTCAAAAAACATGGCTGCCATGGGGTGGGGCTTGTTTTCCCTATATATCTAAATAGAAAACTTTAAAAATCTTCTTGTCAGAAACCACTGAACAGATTTCAATATAACTTGGTAGGAATGTTCCTATGGTGACCCTCTACCAAGTTTGTTCAAGCTGTCATGATTCGTCAAAAAACATGGCCGTTAGGGCGTAGGGCTTTATAGCTATATAAAACTTTTTAAACCACTGGACCAATTTCAATATAACTTGGCAGAAATGTTCCTTTGGTGACCCTCTTTTAAGATTCAGCTCAGGTCGTCAAGATTTGTAAAAAAAACATGGCCAGGGGTGTGGTGGAGGGGGGTGGGGTGGTTAGTGCTATAAAGTTTATACAAAAATCCTAGAGCAGTGAACTTGGCTGAAACTTCAACAGTAAATATGCAAATCTGTTTGGTCAGGTGAGCGATATAGGACCATCATGGTCCTCTTGTTTTTGTTTTTTTTTTCAACCAAAAAGTATTGATATTTCTTTTTTTTATTTCTCCACTAAAATATATGTTGTGGGTACTCATTAGAAGTAGCTCAATAAGGCATCTCTAATGAGTACTCACAACATAATTATCCCTGTGCTTTTCAAAGAAAAAGTGGGGATATTGTGATACCCCCCGACCGTCCGGCCATCCGTCCGTCCATATGAAGTACGTCCATCTATAATGTCACACCATTGCTCCTAGACCATTTTAAGCTGGAATCTCGAAACTTTTACAGGCGATAGTCCTATGGATGAGGACTGGAGGAACATATTTGGAATTTTGATGTAACCCCTGGGGGTAGGGCAAGGGGGTGTGGTCCCGAAGGGTCCATAATCCATTTTGTACAAACATAAAGTCATGTTGCATATCAAATCAAAGGTAATGAAGAATAGAATACAGTGGTGCAAAAAATTTGCCCCGGGGGCATGTCTGGGGGTCACCAGAGGTGAAAAAATAGGATTTTCTTTTCGGTCCTTTTTTTTTTATTGTCACACAACTCCTCCTAGGCTTTTTGAGCTTGAACCTTGAAACCATCACAGGTAATAGCCCTATGGATGAGGACTGGAGGAACGCATTTGGAATTTTGATGTGTGCGGAGATCTGTGATGGCACGCTATTGACTTGCTCTAGTTATATTTTTATGGAGATTAAGAAAAAAAAAAAATATTTATCAGGAACCTCCTCATCTGAAGCTACTAAGGAGTTCCTTCCTTTAACCCTTCTCTTGCTGAACACGACAGGCCCTGTCTTAGCAAACAGTGTAGATCCAGGTCAGTTGGCTTCTGAAGAAGCCAACTGACCTGGATCTGCACTGTTTGTCTTTAAATATGTGAATTTGTATCAAAAACCCAGATCAAGTAATCTGATTGGCTGGAAATTAGAAGTGGACGTGGCATCTTAATTTATTCAAAGAACCCTAGCTGCTATGCATGTTGAGTTAAAACTCTCATTTTGACTCAGAGACCACCAAGCAGCCATAAAAATCTGTTAATACAATTTCATGCAGGTATTTGTAGAGGTCATGGGTTTAGTTTCTTCATACCAACTGGAATTCATCTCACATGAAAAATTCTTACACATTTTGACATGCTAGGTGATGATGGTTCAGCTGGGAAATGATAAGCAGGTATCCAGATAAATTAATTTTCTTGTCTTTTTACAAAACATATGTTGTGAGTACTCATTAAAAGCATCTGACAGAGATGCTTCTAATGAGTACCCACAACATATGTTTTCTTGGAAAAATAGAAAAAAATGTCAGTAACTTTTGGTTAAAAAAAAATGCTTTATCTATCTGAGCTAGGGTAATGAAGGTGTTTTTATTAGTTTTGCACCTAAACATAAACATACTCATTAGAACCAGCTCCTGAATACAGTTGTAATAATTGATTTACCCAAAATATTCTTGTGTAAAAATAATCTAATATCTCAAACTGTTGCTTTTATCTGGCACTATAATAATGTTTATCTTCCAGAATGATTACCAGAACAGAATATACATAGCTCTAGATAAAAGGGGGTATCAGGTCAATAGTTTTCTTATTATACCCCGCCACCCATTTGTGGCAGGGTATTATGGTTTCACGTTGGACGTCCGTGTGTCTGTCTGTCCATTGTCCATCCGCCCGTCCGTATTTCGTTTCTGGATGATAACTTGAGTAAACATCAATGGCTTTTCACCAAACTTAGTATGTGCATTGAAATTGTGGAGATCTGGTTTGGGACTGCTAATGGGTAAATTTTGTCAAATTTTGATGGAGGTATCTGCCCGAGCCACGTCCATATTTTCATTTACAGATGATAACTTGAGTAATTGTCAAGGGATTTTAACCAAACTTGGTACATGAATTGATATGAAGTACATCTGGATTAGTATTGCTAATGGGCAAATTTCGTCAGTGATTGACAGTTATCTGCCCATGACATGATTGGCGGGGTATTATAGTTTAACATTTTTATTTTTCCTTGAAAACATATTTATGGGAGACATATTCATATAAGTCCTTTACTTTCTTCTGAATCCCAGTTGAAATATGTTTCATTACGAAAACACACCTATTCAAATATATAGACAATTTTACCCCCCAAAACCTAAACTTTTCAGATAAAAAACTCTAATATTTTTCATATTTCTGCTCAAAATATAGATTGTGGGTACTCGTTAGAACCGCCTCGGCGAGGCGGTTCTAACGAGTACCCACAATCTATGTTTTGAACAGAAATAAGAAAAATAATGCATACCCCTGTAAACCCCAGTTTTACTATATAAAAGTGGGGTTTAAGGGGGTCAAAATTTTATAGGCGTGTTTTCGTGATGATGTTGATATGTATTGTATCTGTATTTATACAAATAAAAATAAGTTTAAACAAAAACTTATGTTGTGGTACTCATTAGAAGCGCCTTGCCAAGGCGCTTCTAATGAGTACCCCCAACATATTTTTTCATGGAGAAATAATAAAAAATATCAGTACTTTTTGGTTGGATAAAAGCCTATAAGCTTATCGGAGTATGTATATACCATATTTACTCTAATAAGTTGGATAGACAGACATAAATAAACAGTGTAGACCAGATTAGATGTGGCTTCTGAATAGGTCTAGACTGATTGCCATGTACAGCCAGTACACATCAGTCGGGCACATCAGGTTACAGTCCAGTTGAGTTGTTCAGAATTTAGGAATATGGCTAAGGAATATCTAGAGTAAGTACTGTATCTTACTGCTAATTATGGTCTTCCTGCCCCACATTTTAGAGGTTTATGGTTGATAGACAGATTTGATGTAAGGTTTATGGATGCAAAGACTGTATGTGCAAACTGACCCAAACAAACCAGGAAGACTTTAGAGTCTGCCTACCTGAGTAGTACCTGCAGACTTAAGCAGATGAGTCTGGACACCCACTAATAGACTGGCGACTAAATATATGTTTTTATAATCCTATTTGATACTCCACTAAAAGAGAACCAAACTAATATCATGACTATAAAGGCTGGTCACTAGTGATTTTGGTTTTATTTTAATGAAGTATCAAACAGGATTATAAGAAAAAAAATTTAGTCACTGGAGACTGGAGCCAGTCTAACCCACTAGCTGCAAGTGAGTCCGGACACCCACTTAACTGCAAAGTAAGTTAGGGTTAAGTCAGAGATAGGTTACTGATGGTTAGGGTTAGATTAATAAAGGGATCATATAAGTTTAACCTTCCAGTATATCTGGAATATTTACAGACAGGGGATTGAGATTAAGTGACAGATTCTAAAAGTGTTCTGTTCTGCCTGTATGGCCTCTCTATACAGGTATGTCAAGGTGTCTTACTTTGTTTGAATATCAAAGCTATCTTGAAGCTGCCAATGCATTAAGTCAAGTTACCTGTGAAGAGCCAGAAAAAGTTGTTAGAGCATGCACAGAGTATAGATTGGTGCTGATTCAGGTCACCCTATCCCTGTAAGCAATTACCTTAAATATCCCATAACCTAGTGTGATTGATGATTCCTGTTTATCTTCTGATAGCCAGACTTAGCCAATTAAGTAAGATTGAGGTAATTGGTGTAGTCTGTCACTTTCTAATAATAACAGAGACTGCCTCACCTGATCAAGAATTCCTGTAATTACTCTAAAAATATTCACATAGAACAGTACAGCCAAACCAGTGTTAACCCTTGTCCTGCTGAATAAATTAAGATGCCTCGTCCACTTCTAATTTTCAGCCAACCAGATTTCTTGATCCAAATTATTGATATAAATTTGCATACTGAATGGCAAACAGTGCAGATCCAGATCAGTTGGCTTCTTCAGCAAGGCATCTAAGGGAAAGCCAAAAGATTGCTTAATACAGATGCTTACTTAATACAGGTTAATTTTCACTTATTTTACATTTAAGGAAGTGGGAAGACTCACCTTTGAATACAGGTGATTACATAATACAAGTGGTGTTTAAGACAGGTTTGACTATACAGTTTAACTCTTTAAAGCCCCAATGAATCACAAAAGCAGAGGACAATAATTTGAATTGTTTCTATTTTTCAGAGAAAATAAGGCTGGACATTTCATGTGAATCATCTGCCTAACACATGGCTCACATGAAAACGTTAAGCTTAATTTTCTCTGAAAATTAAACAAATGAGAATATTGACTGATGCATTGTTTGCTTGGGACCTTATGGTTAAGTTAGCAGGTTTTAAATAAGACTATTTGCTCACCTGAGTGGAACAGCTGTATAAAGCATAGTCACTATTGCCACCCATGAGAATATATTTGAACAAGTCCATTTGACTGTCACTCAGTGTGTCTAAAACTGCTGGATGAGTGACACACATAGTGCAGACCCTGATCAGACACTGCAGAATGTGGTGTCTGATCTGGGTCTTCAATGTCTGCTGCCTGTCTGTCCCAATACTTTAATATTCCTTGTTAGTCCCTGGTAGAAAAGACAAGTAATATCTGTAAAAAACAGATACACGACGTAGGAATGAAAGTATATTTACATACCAATAACAATGAAAAAAGGGAACTGGACATATTCATAAAAAAAAAAAATCCTGGGTTTCGAACCTGCAACCTTCTGCGTGGTAGGCGAACCCTCTCCCGCCTGAGCTATGGGGGCTGTTTCGGTGACGCTCAAAAACTAATTATATATTGCTAAGCAGCTACAGTTTTCTACAGCTAAAAATAAACATAACTCAATAATGTGTGTATGGAAGAACAAAGAGTACAGTATCGTTTGAAAAGAATTATAAGTATCCTGTTTTTATTTTTTAGTATTTTCCTGTTTAGGTTTGTCCTAACCTCACAGTTTTACCATGATCTTGAAAACACTTTTCAAAGCATAATGTACAATGACTAAAATGGCGTGCCCTTTTATGGTAATAACAGAAAAGGTCGTTGTGCAGATTCTTTTCGATTGTATGACATATTCGTGATTTCATACAGCTGCTCAAGATGATGAACTTAAATGATTACGTCGAAAAAAAGAAATCTACTTATATTAGGAAAGATCTAGGATTCTCTCATCTATCCCAAGGCTCTGGTGGATCAATATTCAATAAATATAAAAATAATCAAGGTTCTGATCACACACCCTACCTCCCCAATGATAAACACTAGTGACTTAACAAGGATTTAATTACTAATTACCTGCTAGATTAGTAGAAACAGCTTTGTGATAGGATTAGCACCACAGTTCTGTCTAACATTAAATCACCATTCCTAATTACTACAATAAGCAAGCCTCTGCAATTAGTGATAACTTGCTGTAATAGGAATTCTAAATCATTCAGCATCCCTAGCTGCTGTACTTCATCAGATAGGTCCAGTTATACTGTTTGCTCAGGCATGTCTCACTGAATATTAATGTGAAATAAAATGCAGTCTCTTGTTATCTCGAATTCCAAGGGACTCACTGAAACACTTCGAGAGATATCCGTACCTCGACATATCGAGTTGAGAGAGTGAGGAAAACAATAAATTGAACAACCACATTTAACAAATGAATATGTAATTTGACTCCTGAAGTTAGAAATATATATATATAAAATAATGTGGTAAAGAGGAGAAATTACTCCTTAGGAGCATTGGGTGGTTGGGTGGTGCGAAGGTGTCATGTATTTTTTGTCACTGGGGCGTCCAGCTGATATTGGCTTACAGCTGGGCAAGGCCTGCTATCCTTGTAGCAGGTAAGGGTAGGGTGATGTTTTTATTTCTTCTGTATCTTCACTTTCATTCCTGTTCCTCTTCCTTCCCTGTCCCTCTCTTTCATCTCTTCTGCTGTCTCTTTTCTCCCTTTCTCTGGGAGACGACACAAAATGACCCACAAGGGTTGACGTGTCGTTAAACCCCAACACAATCAAAATCCTTAGGAGCAGTTTCTCCTCTTTTCCACATTATTGTGTTACCTGTTGTCATAGTTTCATGTTAAAACAGGGACCAGATTTTCACTTCGAGATAAGCGGTAATTTGAAATAAGGAGTTCGAGATAACGTGGTTTGACTGTATTTGAATATGGTTTGGTAAGCAGATGATTCACATGAAATGCGAAAGCTTATTCCTCAGATAGATAATAAAAAAAAAATATTTTAGAAGGTCAATTGCTCACAGCAGTTGTAATTAGCACTTTTAGATTTTGATTCTGCAGTCAGGACAAAATCAGCTGTATCAGACAAAGAACACTACTAGTAATTAGCCCTTAAAGAGCCCTTCAGACCTCTTAGTGGGTGACATTGAACTTTTTTTTTCTGAGAAAATAAATGCATGTTGGCTGCTACTGTTGTGAATGGTGCTTTAACCTTTACCACTCTCTGGGCATTTTCAGCAGACGACAAAATGATGTTATTTTTCTTATTTTTCCCAGAAAACAGGATTTGACATTTCATGCAAATTGTCTCCTAAGGAGACAATTTGCATGAAATGTCAAATCCTGTTTTCTGGGAAAAATAAGAAAAATATTTCAAAATGTCGTCTGCTGAAAATTTTACCCAGAGTGCTAAGCGTTAAAGGTTAAAACAGCAGAAAATCTGGGTATGGCCTAATATCATCTCCAGATTATTTGGTTATTGTACAACTACTGAATTGTTTGACATATTTGCAAGATATCATGAGAAAATAGCTTTTAAATATGCAAACAGCAAAGACTTAGATTAGTCTGCACATTCAAGTAGTCTGATCAGGACCTTCTCTGTTAAGAGACATAGTCTGCAGCAGCCAGTGTTTTTGGAAGTGAGCAATTAACTGCGCAGATGTGCAGGCTGATCTGGGTTTCTTTTGCCCACATAAAGGATAAGGGGCTGTTTTTGTCACATTTCACATTCTAGCTCCCTGCACATAAAGGCATATTTTTGTGATGAAAATATGTTGATATTATTTCTCATGAAAACATGATGTGGTACTCATTAGAAGCGTCTTGCTGAGATGCTTCTAATGAGTATCCACAACTTATGTTTTCATGGAGAAATAAAAATAGTTGTCTGGATACTCCTTAACCCTTAAAGCGCCAATCACAACAATTGTCGTCTGCTTTGTCTTCTGCTTGTGATTTTAAAAGTCATTTCTGCAAACAATGTGGACCCAGATCAGACTGTTCCTTTAGGAGCAGTCTGATCTGGGTCCACACTGTTTGCCTGTATGCAAAAATAGGTTTGAAAAATTTGCAAGAATATTCAGCAGACGACATTTTCAGATGCAGTTTTTCTTGGCGCTTTAAGGGTTAACCCATTGTATACTTAATAGATTCTCCCACACTATATATTGGAAGAGTCCAATTTCAGTTATGTCCAGCTATGAGATTTACATATTCCTAAAGAAAAATGGCTAAACTATTTGCAAACAGTGGAGACCCTGATCAGATGCCGCATTCTGCGGCATCTGATCTGGGTCTGCACTGTTTTATGGGTCTCCGGACTACAATGGGTAACTGGAACTATTTTGTATGGTTATATAATTAATTTGGAAAAGACTTAACCATTGTTTGACAGAAATATGAGGTTGTTTCCTGGTCTTAAGCTACTGATAAAGATCTCATTTGATATGATTCATGAAGCATGGAATTTCTCTGCAAGTTGGAGTGCCAATTTTTACAGGTGGATAAGTACAAACAGACCATGAGTCTTTGTCTTTGTTTCATAGTTGTCTTGTCTGCTTTGAAAAAGTTACATACAACCATCAGCTTCTTTTTTTTTTTTTAAATCTAGAAATAACATGTTAATGCTTAGTACCCCAGGTAAAATTTTCAGCAGATGACATATTGAAATATTTTTCTTATTTTTCCCAGAAATGTTTTTTGACATTTCATGCAAATAGAGACAATTTGCATGAAATGCCATATCCAGTTAATGGGAAAAATAAAAATATCATCAATTTTTTATCTGCTGAATTAGCCCAGAGAGTGGTAAAGGTTAAACATAAGTGTTCTGCTGACTACCAATAACTTCCTGTTTCATATTTATGTCCCTACCTCTCTGAGATAAAGGGGTTCATATTTAATACCCATATATTGGTTTTGCCGAAGACCTCCCTCCCCCAGATACCATGTTCTTGCTGTAACATGAATGCCATCTTAAAATATTCCAACAATTCAAATTGCAGTAAATCTCTTCAAATTTTGAACACTTTATTTCATCCTAATTTGCCCGAATTTTTACTTTTTATGCCTGTCTTCCATAAAATACTCTTTGAAATGGCAAACAGTGTATATAGTCACTGATCAGACTGCTTCTGAAGGAACTGTCTGATCAGGGCCTACACTGTTTGCATATATGCCATTTTGTCAGAAACTTGGGTGTATGAAATTTGAGGACATCTACCGTAAGATCGATTATAGAACAGATTCCAGATCCAGAAGCTGTGTTGTGTACAAGAATGACTGCCTGTCTTTCTTTTCCAGTTTTCCCCCCATTCTTAGTAGCAATTGTCATGTTTGTAGTATGTACCTTAAAAGCCTGTTGGAATATTTTAATGATACTTGGAGAAATGTCAGTGTATGCAATTCTCAATGAAATGTCAAGTCTTTAATAATTTTCTGTGAAAAATACATGCGTTAAGAAAAAAAAAAAAAAAGTCATCTGCTTCAGTTGTTGTCAGCACTTTAACCCTTAAACTGCCAATCACAACAATTGTCGTCTACTTTGACATCTGCTTGTGATTTTAAAAGTCATTTTTGCAAACAGGAGCAGTCTGATCAGGGTCCACACTGTTTGCCTGTATGCAAAAATAGGTTTGAAAAGTTTGCAAGAATATTCAGCAGAGGACCTAAGTAGACAACATTTTCAGATGCAGGTTTTCTTGGCATTTTAAGGGTTAAGGGTTAAAATCAGTCCAAGATGCCGTAATAATCCTCGGATATTGATTGTGACCCTAAGTTAATTATTGAATATGACATATTTCCATAATCGGAGAATATCTTCTGAAAAAAGATGGCAAGGTCTTACAATGTTATGATGCAAGTAATTTAGATGTAAGAGATAGTGTTGATAGCTGTTTTATATTGATTAGCAAATACCGTATTCGATCTAATTACCACACATACCCCTATAAGCGCACAGTCAAGAAATTCCGTAGTGTTCAGATTATAGCCAGTGTAGTTTTTCTTTACTTCTTTATGAAGGCATATGCTGTGGGTACTCATTTGAATTGCATCGACTTGTCAAACGAGCACCCACAACATATGCCTTTATAAAGAAAGTCAGCAAAAATCGTATAATCATCATCAAATAAGTCCTTTTCTGATCTTTTCTATAGTGTATCCTTAGCAGGTAGATACATATTTTACCACCACTGAGTTGTCCTAGTAATTTTGAAAAACCTAAGCGCACAGTGCAGTAATTAGGTCGAATACGGTATTTCTAAATATCAAGGTTTTTCTTGTGAATAATTGTAGCCCCAGAAATAAAGTTTATGGCTTATACTTTTTTCATATCAGTCTGTCTATCCTTCCATCTTGACCACCTTTTATGCCCTTCTGTGCAAAACACTTGTTTTAGAGCCCACTTATGGAGTGCAAGACAATCACCCATTTGTTAGTCTGTCCATTCATCTGTTCATTTGTGTATGTTTGTGGACACCTAAGACATATATTGTATTTGCCACTCACAAGCATGTGAGCCTCCTGATTTCACCCTAGATCACTCCCACGAAACAAGTCTCCTTGACCTAGTTTTGGGAGAAATCAACCTGCATTCTGATTTTTTGGTGTATTCTCATATCTCTATTTTTATGCATGCTAGCCCCCCTCATACTTCATTACAGTCATGCATCCTATCACCTGAGGTCACCTCCCACAAAACTAAGTCATCTCAACATATTTTAGCAAAATTCTAAGATCTGTGGTCTGATTTTCAGGGTAAGGGTCATGTCTTCTCTCACATGCGTGATTTATGATACCATCCTATCATCCCAGGTCATCTTACTAATCCAGGTCAGGCTTCACCAGTGAATGTACCAAAAAGTATATTTGGACCACTTGCTTTATTTGGAAAGGTGCTTTTTAAGGTGTTTGGGTACACCCAGTAGTTTATCCACCATTATATACAAGGGTGATAACTTTTGTGACTTCCTGCTTTCCTGCACACCAAGTCCCAACAGAAAAGCAGTCTACTCTTAAGCAAAAAAAAAAAAAAAAAAAAAAGTATCCATTGAGTTGGATTATATACTCTAAAAGGATAGACTCTAAAAGGAAAGAATTTACTCCCCAAGGAGGGGTCAACTCTAAAAGAAAAAAAAAACAAAAAAAAAAACAAAAAAAAAAAACAGTCTACTTTAAAAGGAAAGAATTTACTCCGAATGGAGGGATTACTCTAAAAGGAAAGAATAACAGTCTACTCTAAAAGGAAAGAATTTACTCTCCATGGATAGGTCTATCTAACAGGAATGACTGTTTTAGTCTACTCTAAAAGAAAAGACTTTACTCCCCATGAAGGGGATTACTCTAAAAGGAAAAGAATACCAGTATACTCTAAAAGGAAAAGAAAAACAGTCTTCTCTAAAAGGAAAGAATTTACTCCCCATGGAGGGGTCTACTCTAAAAGGAAAGAAAAACAGTCTCTCTAAAAGGAAAGAATTTACTCCCCATGTAAGGGTCTACTCTAAAAGGAAAGAAAAACAGTCTAGCTAAAAAGAAAGAATTTACTCCCCATGTAGGGTGTACTGTAAAAGGTAAGAAAAACAGTCTACTATAAAAGCAAAGAACTTACTCCCCGTAAAGGGGTCTATTCTAAACGGAAAGAAAAACAGTCTACTCTAAAAGGAAAGAATTTACTCCCCATGGAGGGCTCTACTCATAAAGGAAAGAATTTACTCCCCATTGAGGGGATAACTAAAACAAAAGAATAACAGTCTGCTCTAAAAGGAAAGAATTTACTCCCCATGGCCGGCCTCGGTGGCTCGGATGCGCCGTCCGACTGGAGACCAGGGGGTCGCGGGTTCAACCCCCGCCGCGGTCAGCAACATTCTTTCGTGGAGATTGATCATGAAATATTTTCTACGGTCATTCTCTCCCTTCCGCTGATTCAAGAAGGGCAGTTGTCAGTTTCTGGCAAAAAATGTGCACAATACTGGTTAACAGCTTAGAGGACTAAGCCTGCCCAGTAAACGTGTGGTTAGGTAAACTGACCGCGCTCGACATGACCCCATTGGGTTGACTGGGCCATAAAACCTCAACACAAACAAATTACTCCCCATGGAGGGTCATTCTGAAAGGAAAGAACTGACTCGGAGGGGTCTACTCTAAAAGGAAAGAATTTACTCCCTACAGAGGGGATTACTCTAAAAGGAAAGAAAAACAGTCTACTCTAAAAGGAAAGAATTTACTTCCTATAGAGGGGTCTACTCTAAAAGGAAAGATTAACAGTCTACTCTAAAAGGAAAGAATTTACTCTCCATGGAGTGTCATTCTGAAAGGAAAGAATTTACTCCCCATGGAGGGGTCTACTCTAAAAGGAAAGAATTTACTCCCTATGGAGGGGATTACCCTAAAAGGAATGAAAAACAGTCTACTCTAAAAGGAAAGAATTTACTCCCCATGGAGGTGGTCTACTCTAAAAGGAAAGAAAAAACGTCTATAAAAGGAAAGAATTTTTTCCCCATAGAGGGGGTTACAAACCGTCTACTCTAAAAGGAAAGAATTTACTCCCCTTGGAGGTGATTACTCTAAAAGGAAAGAAAAACTGTCTATTCTAAAAGGAAAGAATTTACTCCCAATGGATGGGGTTACTCTAAAAGGAAAGAATAACAGTGTACTCTAAAAGGAAAGAATTTACTTCCCTTGGAGGTGATTACTCTAAAAGGAAAGAATAACTGTCTACTCTAAAAGAAAAGAATTTACTCCCTATGAAGGGGTCTACTCTAAAAGGAAGGAAAACAGCTGGTTTACTCTAAAAGGAAAGAATTTACTCCCCTTGGAGGCACTGCTCTTAAAGGAAAGAATTTACTCCCCATGGAGGGGTCTACTCTAAAAGGTAAGGATAACAATCTACTCTGAAAGGGAAGAATTTACTCCCCATAGAGGGGTTTACTCTCAAAGGAAAGGATAACTGTCTACTCTTAAAGGCCATAGAGGGGATTAGAGTTGTCTAAAAGGAAAGAATAACAGTCTACTCTAAAAATAAAGAATTTGTTTCCCACAGAGGGGTCTACTCTAAAAGGAAAGAAAACATGTCTACTCTAAAAGGAAAGAATTTACTCCCCATGGAGGGGATTACTCTAAAAGGAAAGAATAACAATCTACTCTTAAAGGAAAGAATTTACTCCCCATGGAGGGTCTACTCTAAAAGGAAAGAAAAACAGTCTACTCTCATTTTAAAGGAAAACAATTTACTCCCAAGGGGGGATTACTCTCAAAGGAAAGAATTTACTCCTTATGTAGAGGGTTACTCTAAAAGGAAAGAATTTACTCCCCATATCTGTTTTGATCTGCTAGGCGGAAAGGTAAAGATATTCCCCAGTCTGTCTTCTGTCAGAAACAGCTTCATTTTCTCTGTAGGTTTCCCTAATTTCCTGGGCCCGGTTGTTCAAAGCGTCGTTAGCTTAACGAGCTCGTTAAGGGTCATTTCGTTAACTGTTTTAGCGGATTCAATATACATTATTTTGATATTTTTTGCTGAAAAAATGTGAGTAGCTTTTGCATTGCAAAAGCTACTCACATTTTTTCAGCAAAAAATTTCAGCATATTTGTGTATCACTCGATGTAAATTTTAACGAATCGTTAACTAACGACATCGTTAGCTTTGAACAACTGGGTCCTGAATAATTGGCATGCTTTACTTCTTGACAGAAAGCATGGTGGATTGTATTGACAACAGTGGGAGAAGAAAGATTTATTCGAGGGTTGAGCGCAAGACTGACGTAAGTCAGATGGTTGTTTTTCTCCAAACTTAATCTCCTCACCATGAAGGCGTAATGAAGATTACAACATTTCTTTCTGTAAACAATGAAAATTTAGGTGCCATTGCTCGTATGAGCAATGGCACCTAAATTTGCATTGTTTACAAAGGGGTCCAAGTTGCCCCTAAACAAGGGTTTCAAAAATATGTTTGAGTTACCATAGTCTTGCGCTCAACCCTCGTATTTTGCAACAGATCTATTGAACAGTCCACAACTCTAGAAAAAAGCATTGATATTTTGCTTATTTCTCCTTGAAAACACAGGTTGTAGGTATTCTTTAGAAGTGCTTCAGTGAGATGCTTCTAGTGAGTACTATTTGCCAAGGCATTTCTTATGAGTAGTCACACAATACATTGGCCAAGGCACATCAAATGAGCACACACAATATTCTTTGTTGAGATACTTCTGATGAGTACTTACATTACATGCATATGTTTGGTGAGGCACTTCTAATGATTACCCAGGCATTATGTTTTAATGGAGATATAAGAAAAATATATAAATATATGGCCTGAGCAAACAGTGCAGACTACAGATCAGAAGCTACAGGATGCAACATTTGATCAGGGTCTGCTCTGTTTTACACTCAAACATATTTAAACACACAAAAAGGTTGTAAAATGTACTTGTTGAATTTTTAGGACAAATATGGTAAGGAGTTAAGCTATCGATATTTAGGATAAATACAACATACCACTAGATAAGAGGAGTATCCATAATTTTTTTTTCTTATTTCACCATAGCTCTTGATAAGATGCTTTTTTTTTTTCAATCCAATAGTTTTGATATTTTTTCTTATTTATTCACGAAAACATATGTTGTGGGTACTCATTAGAAGTGCCTTGGTGAGGCTTTTCTAATGAGTACACAGTTGTCATACATACTTAGTTTTTTTTCTGTATAATCTATACATTTTTGTTTGTTTCCAAAAATAATTTAAAAAAAATGCATAGATACCCTAATTATAGGATAGACGGGCCTTAGCAAACAGTGTAGACTCAGATCAGATGCCACAGGATGTAGCATCTGATCAGGGCAACTGTTTTCCATTCATCTAGCAATTATTAGATGCAGCAACAAGTAGTACACTACAACGTCTTTATAACACGGTTCACATTATAACATGGTTCCTTTATAACACGGTTCATATTATAACATGGTTTTGGATATTACACGATTCAAAGATGGATCAAAAAAATGCATAGATTATATTGAAAAATGACCATAAATGGTCATTTTTCAATATAATCTATACATTTTTTGTTTGGATATAACACGGTTGTTTAACTAACACGGTTTATGCTATGGACCCCAACAATAGTGTTATAAAGAGGTTGTGGTGTAAATGGACATTTCAAATTCTAGGACAAGTATGGTAAGGCTGTCCCAATACCAAGGGTAAATTCTTAACAAAAACTCATCTTGACAACATATTATCTTTTATAGTTGATTAGTTGCATGATTCTCATATGCAATTACAGACTGTTCACTGTAAGTGCAGACTGTTCATATGCAATCACAGACTGATCACTTTGGGTGCAGACTGTTCATATCCAATCACAGACTGGTCATATGCAATAGAAGATTGTTCACTGCAAGTGAAGACTATTCATATGCAGTCACAGACATGTTCACTGCAAGTGCAGACTGTGCATATGCAATCACAGACATGTTCACTGCAAGTGAAGACTATTCATATGCAGTCACAGACATGTTCACTGCAAGTGCAGACTGTGCATATGCAATCACAGACTGTTCTCTGCAAGTGCAGACTGTTCATATACAATCACAAACTATTCACTGAAAATGAAGACTATTCAAATGCAATCACAGACTAAGTTCACTGTGAATACAGACTGTTCATATGCAATCACAGATTGTTCACTGTGAGTGCAGACTGTTTATATGCAAGCACAGATGTTCATATGCAAGTGCAGCTGGCTTTTATAGAGAAATACAGAAAAAAATGACACTCCCTGTATATGGAGGCATCTTATATTATATAAGGCCTACTTGCCTTCAAAAATCAATACACTGCCTTCAGTGTGCTAAATTAAAGTATCAGCAGATGATATCCTGAAATCAGCTTTTCTCCTAAAATAAGGCTTGACGTTTCATTCAGTTTAAACAGTTTCATTTGGAGACATTTTGAATGACCTGTCAAGCCCCATGTTTTGAAGAAAAAAACAAAGTGAAGAATATCTATATACAGTAAATATTTTTCTTATTTCTAGGTGAAAACAGATTCTATGGTTACTGTAAGATTGGCCAATGTTTTCATAGTGCTATGGCTTCATATGTCATGTAAATCCTCTGCCCAAGAAATGAAAGCTTTATTTTCTCGGCAAAAAATAAAAATAAAAATAAAATTGCCATCTGCTGCGGTTAATTGTGACTGGCACTTCAAGGGTTGTGTGAGAGAATCTCAACCCTTAAAGCGCCAAACAAAATTTGTAGCAGACGACATTCTAAATTTTTTTTTTTTTTTTTTTCAGAGAAAACAAGTCATGACATAAAATGTCAAGACTTTTTTTCTCTGAAAAAGAAAAAAAAAAATTGTCTTGTCATCTGCTGCAGTTATGATTGGTGCTTAAGGGTTAAGAAACCGAGTAATAATGAGCCATTATGTCAGAAGACACACCTTTGGACATGTGCCACTAGTGAAGATTCAGATCAGCCTGCTCATTCATGCGGTTTGATCAGAAACTACACTTTACAGTTTGTTTAGCCAGTGATGCACGGTTTGTTCAGGCGGACAATGAAGACTCGGATCAGACTGCAGATGCGCAGGCTGATTTGAGTCTTTGTCCTGCACACATGTCAGAAGGTACATTTTCTCATATCGAGGCTCAAATGATAATTCTGTCTTTATTCCCCACAATTTCTGCACATTTATTGACTTATTTTGAGTTTGGATGTGCAGAACCTATCACCGTATTTACCCTAAATATTTGGACACCTTAACTCCCTACCATGTTGAATAAATTATGTTGTCACGCCCACTTCTAATTTTCAGCCAGTCAGATTACTTGATCTAGGTTGTTGATACAAATTCACTTATTTAATGACAAACAGTGCAGATCCACATCAGTTGGCTTCTGAAGAAGCCAACTGATCTGGATCTACACTGTTTGCAAAGGCAGGGCATATCAGGGTCTACTCTGTTTGCAAAGGCAGGGCATATCAGGGTTTGGCCAAACCAGGGTTAACACCTTACAGTACTGGTCCTAAAATTTGAACAAGTCTTTGTGATCCAGATCAGCCAGTGGAGATGCTTAGTCTGATCAGGAACTTTGCTATACTTTATGTTCTACAGTACACAATGATTCAATAGGAGGACAGTGAAGCTCCTGATCAGGCAGCACAGATGCAGCCCACCAGTTTCAGTGGCTCAGTTGGATGCGGGTCCAACTGGAGATCAGGAGGTTGAGGGTTCGACCCCTGCCGGGTCAGTAACATTCTTTTGTTGAGATTGATCATGAAATGTTTTCCGGTTCAAGAAGGACAGTTTTCAGTTTCTGGCAAAAGAATGTGCACAATACTGGTTAACCACTTAGAGGACTAAGCCTGCCCAGTAAAAGTGTGGTTAGGTAAACTGACAGTGCTTGACATGACCCCATTGGGTTGACTGGGCCCAATTATCTTCTTGCATGGCCCTGGTATAGCTTTGCCATATTGAGTGGTCAGTAAAGTATCTGCAATTCATCATTTTAGCCATATGTCCAAGTAGTCACATGGACTTGTCCAAATTTTAGGACAAGTCATGCATGCCCTCTGAACCTGGAGATGCCCTGTCTTTGCAAACAGTGTAGACTTAAATAATGTTGAAAAGGATGTAAAACAGGGCAGTTGTCAGTTACTGGCAAGTGTATGTGTACAAAGTTTTAAAAGCCTGCCCAGGAAAAGTGTGAGAAGGTTAGTCCTGCTGAACCCGGATATACCCTTCCTTTGCAAACAGTGTAGAAGAAGCCAACTGATCTGGATCTGCACTGTTTGCCATTAAGTATGTGGATTTATAGCAACAATTCGGATCAAATAATGTGATTGGCTGAAAATTAAAAGTAGGCATGGCATCTTAATTTATTCAGCAGGACAAGGGTTAACTGACCAGCTTGACATGACTTTAATAATGTTGACTGGGCTGTAAAACATCAAACAAATTCAAAATCAGCAATAACTGGTAGAAGAAAAATCAGTTAGGTTTTGCATCATGAAAGGAAAAAAGAAATACATGTATGTATTTTTGGCAAATATGGTATTTAGCTAAGTATATAGTCACAGACTTATTTCAGCATATATAGAAACCCTTGACATAATTATCGTATTCTTGACAATAATGATTCTACACTGAGAGGATTTACTGTAAAAGGTTCGGCCTAATTCTCACACAAACTCAACTACACTGAGCTATTATCGGGAACAATTTTCTGAAGGATTCAGAGCTGAGTTTCGAACAAATTCAATTTGGAATTGTATGTGAAGATGTCTGGAGATGTGTGTCATGACAGCTTGTTGAGCTATAAGTTTACTGGAATATGTGTGAGAGAATTCCTGTAAGAACGATCCAAGGACTGGGTAATTGTCACATTTTTTTAACTTGTCTCCTATCATGGCAGTTAATGCTTTGCATTCTGGTTAAAAATTTCAGCAGAAGACAATCTGCAATATTTTTCTTATTTTTCCTAGAAAATAGGCTAGACATTTCATGCAAATTGTCTCCTCATGAGACAATTTGCATGACATGTCAAAGCCTGTTTTCTGGGGAAAAATAAAATAAAAATATCATCAGTTTGTTGTTTGCTGAATTTGCCCAGAGAGTGGTAAAGGTTTATTCGATTCTGATTATGGCAGTAAATGGTGGGTATAAATTTCAGCACATTCAGATCATCTCTTGAAAAATTGTTTGCATGAAATGTTAGACCCAGTTTTCATGGAAAAAAATAAGAAAAATATCAGTTCATTGTCAGCTGATTTTACCCTGAGAGCACACACGCTTAAAGCTAGTGTTAACCCTTGTCCTGCTGAACCTGGATATATCCTGTTTTGCAAACAGTGTAGATCCAGATCAGTTGGCTTCTGAAGAAGCCAACTGATCTGGATCTGCACTGTTTGCCATCAAGTATGCAAATTTATAACAACAATCTGGATGAAGTAACCTGATTAGCTAAAAATTAGAAGTGGGTGTGGCATCTTAATTTATTCAGCAGGACAAGGGTTAAAGGTTAAATAGAGGATTTAACTTCATAATGCTCTACATAAGATGATAGAAAGATTTTTCTTCAAGAATTTGTAAGACAGAGTATTTATTTCAGTTTATGGACTTTTTTGCATGGACTAAAGTCAATAACACATTATGTATTTGCAACATTGAGTAAATTAACCCTTCTCTTGCGGAACACGACATGCCCTGTCTTAGCAAACAGTGTAGCCTGAAGAAGCCAACTGATCTGGATCTGCAGTTTGTCATTAAATATGTGAATTTCTATCAAAAACCCGGATCAAGTAATCTGATTGGCCGGAAATTAGAAGTGGGTGTGGCATCTTTATTTAGGGTAAACTGCACAGGTGCATTGTTATGTCACTGGAAATGCATCTGCTAATCTGCTCAGATAATATGTGCATACAAGCTAATTGCTTCAGTATCTTGTGAAAGAATATCACAGTGTTCAAGTACTGGGTCCAGTGAGCCTGCCCAGAAAAAGTGTATTTAGGTAAACAGGCAGGCTCGACAATTGACCTTAATAGTATTGACTGGGCTGTTAAACTCCAAACCGACCAAAATCATTTAGATACAGGTTTATTACAACTGACTATTCATCTTAACCGATTGAAGATGGAATAGACTCTCCTACACTATATATTGGAAGACTCCAATTTCAATTTTAGGTATGTCCGGCTATGAGATTTGCATATTCCTAGAGAAAAATGGCTAAACCATTTGAAATCAGTAGAGACCTTGATCAGACACTGCATTCGGTGGCGTCTGATCTGGGTCTGCACTGTTTGCCAAGTACCTTTTACGGGTCTCCCGACTACAATGGGTGAAGGAGGGAGAAATCTAATCTGAGAACATTTGCCTTCCTTTTCAAAGGGAGACCACTTTAGATATTTAGCAGAGTAGAATTTACTTATATGATGTTTGAGGGTGTGAGGAGAGGTTTTCTTGAAGGTAACAATATGCTAGCCTCCTTTTCAGATAGGAGACAAATATTTTCAGTACAGAGTGATCTCCCTTGGCGGTGTATCCAATCACGTGAAGAGACAATTCTAAAATAACAGTTGAGATCTGGCAGGTCTAGTAGGAAGAAATAAGAAAAAAAAAATATAGGAAAGCACATTTTTTAAAACTTCACAAACTGATTATATTTTTCTTAATTTTTCCTGAAAATAGGCTTTGACATTTCATGCAGATTTCTCCTAAGGAGACAGTTTGCTTGAAATGTTGAAACCTATTTGGCAAAAATACTTCAAAATGTCTTCTGCTGAAATTACCCAGCATACTGTTAACCTTTGCCATGCTGAATAAATTAAGATACCACACCCACTTCTAATGTTCAGCCAATCAGATACCTTGATGCAGGTTAGTTTAACTTTTATTTTATTTGTATACATATAACATTACCGTTTACAACGTGACATGACAAAACATCAATACATACAAATGGGATCCAGAAGAAAGTCGTTTGACTTTTTTAAATCTGTATGCAGGTTGTTGATACAGATTCACATATTTAATGACAAACAGTGCAGTTGGTTTCAGAAGCCAACTGATCTGGCTCTACACTGATTTCAAAGGCAGCTAGGACATATCTGGGTTCAGCAGGACAAGGGTTAGTACCACAGACCTTTTTTTTCATAAAATACATCTTGATAAAAATTCCCTTTACCCATTTTAGTTGGGAAACCCCCAAAAGGGTAACAGCCAAACAGTGCAAACACAGATCAGATGCTGCAAAATTTGATCTGGGTCTACACTGTATTAGATACAGAAATTTCTATAAAACATAGTACATTTAGTAACAATAAAAACTAACCAGACTGAGACAGTCTGCTATTGGAAATAGATTGGTCCAAAGAGTTGTGGTAGAAGAGTCCACTTGAAGAAAATGAGTTGACTGGAGCATCATACCCAGAATGACATGTAAATATTCTTTAAAGGATTTAAAAGCTGAATGAACATAAAGTGTCAAGCCCTCTTTTCTGGGAAAAATAATTCCCCCCTCCACCCCCCCACCCCCCCCCCCCTCCATTACTGAATTATTCAGTATTTATCCTAAATATTGGGTCAACTTGACCTCTTACCATACTTGTTCTATCATTTACTTCGACTTGTGTTTGGAAAACTTCTTGGTGAGTGGCAAATAGTGTAGACCCTGATCAGATGCCACATTCTGTGGCATCTGATTTGGGTCTACACTATTTGCTTAGGCCTGTCTGTCCAATATTTAGGGTCATTATGGTACATCTGAGTGCCAGTCAGCAGTAAGAGGAAATTCCGAATTATTGATTTTACCTTCCTTCTGAAAGGGCTCTATTCTAAAAGGAAGGAATTTGCCCACTTTTAGAGAAGACTCCTGTTCAAAAGGGGCTTGGTGTGTGGGAAAGCAAACAGGAAATCACAAAAGTTGTCTCCCTTCTACAGTGGCAGAAAATCTAACGAGTGTATTCAGTCCCCTTAAAAGAAATCTGCACTTTTTTCTGGTCTTGTTTTCTTTCTTTCCTGTTGCATCAAAACATGTGCCAATATCATCTATCTAAATTTCTGTTTTTATCCCAGAATCTGTTTCTATTCCAAATAAAATTCCCCTAAAGTCTGGGAGATGTTTCATGTATATTTCAGGTAAATGTAGTGTGTACTATCTAGTGTATTTACCATAAGCCAGCACTTGGTAAAATTGTTGCAGACTTCATTCTAATATTCATCACGAAAACATACCTATATAATTTTAACCCCCTTAAACCCCACTTTCATATAGTAAAACTGGGGTTTACAGGGGTATACATTATTTTTCTTATCTCTGCTCAAAACATAGATTGTGGGTACTCGTTAGAACCACCTCGGTGAGGCGGTTCTAATGAGTACCCACAATCTATGTTTTGAGCAGAAATATGAAAAATATCTTAGTTTTTTATCTGAAAATTTTCAGTTTTTGGAGATGATATTTTCTATGTATTTGAATAGGCGTGTTTTCGTAATGTTTGGACGGGTTTTTCAAAAAATCTGTCCTTTAAAATAACTAAGTCCGGGCGGGTTAGGGCATCGTCCCAGGTTAACCTTTTGGTTAACCTTTTTCTAAGCCTTTTTCTAAAGGTATATGTTACCTTTATTCTTCAGTGGATTGCTTTCATATTTGGTAGGGATGAAGAGGAGAACCAGTAGGTGTTTTTTTACATGCAAGAGAGACAACTCTCACTTTCTTCTTTATTTAAAAAACCCTTACATTATAAATGCCGTTAGGCATTTTTCTTGTTTCAATATATATTCAAAGAAAATAAGACTTGGCCTTTCATGTGAATCATCTGCATACCAGCCATCCTTTTCACTCCTAACATGGCTACCTTGTGCATCTGCACCAGAGCTGGTAGTAACTTCTAAGGCCTCGGGCTTGAGTTTGTCATTTGTCTCAAGAGGCAATGTCTCAGCATCACTGCAATATTTTTGATTAGGAAAATAACTCTTGAAGCGCCAAACAAAATTAGCAGCAAACAACATATTTTATTTTATTTTATTTTTTTTTTCATAGAAAAGAAGTCCTGCTTAACCCGGATATACCCTGCCTTTGCAAACAGTGTAGATCCACCCTGCCTTTGCAAACAGTGTAGATCCAGATCAGTTGGCTTCTAAGAAGCCAACTGATCTGGATCTGCACTGTTTGCAATTCAGTATGTGAATTTATATCAATAATCTGGATCAAGTAATCTGATTGGCTGAAAATTTGAAAAGGGCGTGGCATCTTAATATATTCAGCAGGACAAAGGTTAACATTTCATGTCGGGGGGGGAAAAGTCTCACAGATTCAGAGAAATTCAGAGGTAATATGACTAACTGAAATATTGTTGATTAGGAAGTTAACTCTTAAAGCACCAACCAAAGTTTATAGCAGATGACATTGTAAATATTTTGCATAGAAAATAATATTTGAATTTCATGTGAATCATTTGCTTGGTATATGAGTGACATGAAATGCTGACTTGTTTTCTATAAAAAAAAAATAATAAAAAATAGTATTTAAAAGTGTTGTCTGTTGCAGTTGTGCTTGGCGCTTTAAGGGTTAAACCAGCTCTTTATGATATAGCATACATAAAATTGAGATGTCAAGCCTACATCTAATTTTTAGCCAACCAGATTATTTGATCCTGATTGTTGCTCTAAATTCACATACTTAATGCCAAACAGTGCAGATCCAGATCAGTTGGCTTCTTCAGAAGCCAACTGATCTGGATCTACACTGTTTGCAAAGATAGGGTATATCTGGGTTCACCAGGACAAGGGTTAAGGTGAATATTCGGACTTCTTAATGGTTCTCACTGCCCACTGGGATTTTGAAACTTGGGTGTCGCAAAGCCATTTTCTGCAAAAAGAAGGAAACTTGGGTGTCCCAAATCCATTTTCTGCAAAAAGTAGGAGTCCTGCGTTTACACAGTTACGATGAAAATCATTGTCCCAGTACCCAAAATATATGAACAGTTCTTTTTTTTGAGAACAGACTTTACTTTTGCAGGGGACAAGTTCGACAAATAGGATATTGTACATGTATTTCCATAGCCATAGTTTAGTCTGAACATCTAGGGTAATTACGGTAATCACATATTTGACATATGCTGATTTTGCTCTCTATAATGATTCTAAAGTTTAATCAGTTTTAATTGCAGTGATCTATTTCCAGTTTTGTGCTAAAAAGAGGATAGATTTAAAAAGAGTCAATTTTTCATTCAAATCCATATTCTGTAGATCTAGATAAGGCATTTTTTTTAACCAGAAAGTATGGCTATTGTTCTCCACAAAAAACATACATGTATGTTGCATTTCTGTGACATTCATTAAAAGTGCCTGAATGAAGTGCTTCTAATGAATACCTACAACATGTTTTTATGGAGGAATAAGATTTTTTTTCACTATTTCCCACTTATCTAGAGCTATGTATTATTCTGAAAATATCGAAAGTCTGCTTTTAACCATTACCATTCTCTGGGCAAATTCAGCAGACAACAAATTGATGATATTTTACTTATTTTACCCAGAAACTAGGCTTTGGCATTTCATGCAAAGTGTCTCCTTGGAGACAATTTGCATAAAATACCAAAATCCATTTTGTGGGAAAAATAAGAAAAATATTTCAAAATGTCATCTGCTGAAATTTTTACCCAGCATGCTTCGCGATAAGCTTCTGATTGTTTTTCTCTGATAAGTTTGTTTGCTTTTTGTTGGCATGATTTCTATGAACAAAAAAATTGGAACAAGAACGTATTGATCAGGTTGAATCATGACCAGTGAGAAAACCCATCTTTTACAATTTACAAATGGCCCAACATCCGCCTTGTCCAAGCCTTTATCATGATTTGTTCTAAGATTCTGAACAGTTGAAATGATTAGTTTGTGAATAGCAAAGACTCTGAATAGCTGATCCAGTTTGTAAACTCGTCTTGGTTCTCAGTGTCATTACATGACATCAGACGGTATAAGACAAGCTTTTCTGTGATGCAGCTCATTTGAAGGGCGCCAAAAAAAATCAATTCTTGTCATGGTTTAGTATTCAGATGCAGCCTTCAGAATGCCAGATAGACCGTTTGTTGTCAGAGTACGAGATTAACCCTTAAAAAGAGCTTCAGTCATTACTACAGCAAATGAAATTTGAAATATTTTTTTAATTCTTTCATGGGAATGCCTTATTTTAGCTGAAAATTGATAAAATAAAATTTGGAATGTCATCTGCAACTACAATTTTGTTTTAAGTGTTAGCTCTTTACCGGTTAGTGGTGACCTTTGTCATCTGCTGATAATCTTTGCAAACAGTTGGACCCAGATAAGGCCCGATAAAACGTCAAGCCTGATCTGGATCCAAACTACTCTGATGGTATTCCTGAAATATTTTTTTGAAAAAGATAATTTAAAAAAAGAATCCCCAGACAACAAAAAAGCATGCAAAATTCCCCAGTATGCAAAGAGTTAATGCACATGTATTTTTGCTCAGGAAAATGAATTCAAGGATTTTATAAGATTTGTCTCCCTGAGATGATTCTAATGTGGTACTGAAATGGTTATACTGCAGAAATAAAGAAAAAAGGTCAATATTTGTTATCTCCGAAATAACTTTTCTGGAGCCAAGGAACTGGTTTGAGTGAAGAGCCGGAAAATTTGCCATTGTTATATAACAAAATCGTCAGTGACCTAGATCAGCCTGAGTCTCTTCCTAGTTTGGTCCATCTGTTCTCTTAGCTACATGCAGACTAGTCTGACTCTCTGGTTCCATGTTGGTCATTTACATCAAAAGGGACTATTTTTTCTGTTCCGAATGTTGGGAGAAAGACAGATAGGTTGATTATGCTAAGTTCTACAAGTGTAGTTAATTAAATGGGCAGAAAAATCAATGCAGATGTCGAATAATTGTTCTGTTTTCTGATGTTCTTTATTTTGTTATGTTGCTAGGTCATTTCATTATTGTCACTGCTTTTTGAGGTGTGGCATTAATTTCATATCTGAGCCTCAGCAGATGACTTGTTAACTCTTTGCATGCTGGGTAATTTTGCATGCTTTTTTGTTGTCTGTGGATTTTTTTTCAAAATTAACTTTTCCAAAAAATCTTTCAGGAGTACTAATTATCAGAGTGTCAAACAGTTTGGATCCAGATCAGGCCCGATGTTTTGTCGGGCCTGATCTGGGTCCAGACTGTTTGCAAAGGTTATCAGCAGACAACAAAAGTCGCCACTAGTGGGGAAAGAGTTAAGGAAGAGTGTTTGTTGAGAATTCTGGGATATTTTTTCTTATTTCTCCATAAAAACATAGGTTGATGGTACTTAGTACCCACAATGTATGTTTTTTTATGGAGAACTGAAGAAAACTATTCCAGAATTATCGGCAAAGTCCTCTGCTAATTAAGCATACTGGATTTACCCTATTATCTCAACCCCTTACTCATTACCATACTTATCCTAAAGAGTCATTTTTCTGAACAAGTTTTTTTATTACCTGTTGATAGACTGCTGGATGAGTGGTATACACCCTGATCAGATTGACCAGACACCACATTTGCAGTGCAAAATCTGGGTCTGTACTGTTTGCTTAGGCCTGTCTGGGTGGTGGAGAATGGGGGTGATGGGGGGTTGAGGGGGTGGGGCACTGCAAAGGCTTTGTGAATGGTTCATGAACAGTTCATAAAGAGGTTGCCAGGGACAGGCCTTCAGTAACATATTTTTTGGGACTTTAACCAGACCTTGGATGAATGATAAACAAGTCCTGCCTAAAGATACTACAGCTGTGTCACAGAAGTGTCAGGCAGCCCATCTATTTTGCAAGTCCCAGTTGATCAGGTCTTACATGGTGGTTGAAGAAACCGCATGCCTTACAGCCATGTTAAATGCAACATATGGCATCCCAAATGAAACAGTAGTCTGTCTCCAGACTCTATCTTTTCTGTCATTTTCTCTTTTCTTTTCAAAGGTATACAATCTAGTACAGCTTATAATGATTTGATAAGTTATGTCCCTTAGTGGAAAAGGTAGTTTCTGTAGTAAAACAGTGAAATGGGATTAAAAAGACAAGTACAGCCACAGGAAATGATAAAGAATGGCAAAAAAAAATTTAAAAAAATGCAGAAATGACTGGAGCCAGTCTAATGAAACAGTTATAACCCTTAAAATGCTAATTACAACTGCAGCAGACAACATTTTGATTTTTTTTTTGGGGGGGTATATTTTCAGAGAACATAAGGCTTGGCATTGACTTTGAATTGTCTGCCTAGCAGACTATTCACATGAAATGATAAGTAATATTTTCACTGAAAAATGATATACTTGTTTAGAATGCTGTCTGCTACAATTGTACTTAATGTTTAATATTTATACAAATGCTTCATAATTCATTGAACATTGGCAACAGGTTGTATTTTTTCTCTCATGCATATTCATGAAGTGCAGCTGCTATTTTAGCCTTTAGCCTTTTCTGGGCTAATTCAGCAGATGAAAAATTGATGATATTTTTCTTTTTTTCTCAGTGAATAGGCTTTGTCGACATTTCATGCAAATTATCTGCTTTCGAGACAAACCATTAGAACTATTGAAGCTTGCAGTTTTAATGAGTATCCAAAATTCTTATGCATTTATAAAATGGAAATCAGAAGAAAGGTCACAAAAGTATCTTGAAGTACTCCACTCAAGAAGTCCTCTGCTGATCATTCTTTTAAGTGTATGAACTTAGTCAGACATCTTATCACACTTTTGTTTCATCAGTTTCGGAAAAACTTTTTAAACCACACAGTGTGTAATTTACCCAAAAGGATTTGTTGTCATGCTGAATAAATTAAGATGCCATGCCCATTTCTAATTGTCAGCCAGTCAGATTACTTGATCCAGATTGTTGACATGTTCACATACTGAATGACAAAAAGTGCAGATCCAGATCAGTTGGCTTCTTCAGAAGCCTACTGATCTGGATCTGCACTGTTTGTAAAGGCCAGATTCAGTAGGACAAGGGTTATTGCCTTACTTAACCCTTGTTATGCTGAATAAATGAAGATGCCATGCCCACTTCTATTTTTCAGCCAATCAGATCATTTGATCCAGATTGTTGATATAAATTCACATACTTAATGACAAACAGTGTAGATTCAGATCAGTTGGCTTCTGAGGAAGCCAGTTGATCTGGATCTATACTGTTTGCAAAGGCAGGGTATATCCGGGTTCAGCAGGACTAGGGTTAAATTGTCCTAAAGTTTGAACAAGTCCTTTATATCACCTGTTGATGTATCTACAAACTGCTGTATGATTGGCAAGCAGTGCAGACCCTGATCTGATGCTGCATTCTGCGACTTCTGATCTTAGTCTACAGTGTTGCTCTGGACCGACTGTTTGAATACTTAGGATGACTATGAGATCAAATATGGTATGTGTTTCCCTGGAAGGTAAAAAAATAATGAAAAAAATCACACCCTAAGTATCTGAAGCATTGTCACTGTATAGACATGTAAGACATCATGCAATTAGCTACAATAAGAGAGGGTATCTACATAATATTCTTTTTTCTGAATGAAAACATATGTTGTGGGTACTCATTAGAAATGTCATGGTGAGGGGCATCTAATGAATACTACAATGTACGTTTTTGTCAAGAAATAAGAAAAATATCACTATTTTTCATTTGAAAAAAAACAAAACAAACTTTATCTGGAGTTATGAGACATGTTTTTGATTAATTGCTTTTCTGTTCTTGTTGCAGGGACTTGATGTTGGGGAGACAGACACAGTCCGACGGCGGAACAAAACCGTTGTGACACCAAAAATGACCATGGAAAGTTTCAGAAATTCTTTTCTAAATGGTAAATACATTTATACCTTGTATATTGTAAATAGTAGCTCTAATAATCCACATCGTTTGAAAACATGAGTCAAAGCTCCAAATAGTAGAGAAATCCACATAATATTTTCCTTATTTCTCTTCTTCTTAACCCTAGTCCTGCTGAACCTGGATATGTCCTGCCTTTGCAAACAGTGTAGATCCAGATCAGTTGGCTTCTAAAGAAGCCAACTAATCTGGATTTGCACCAGCTGTTTGTCATAAAATGTGAATTTGAATGAAAAACCTGGATAAAATAATCTGATTGGCAGAAAATTAAGAGTGGGCCATCTTAGTTTATTCAGCAGGACAAGGGTTAAGTTATCATGGAGAAGTTGGAAAAAATATCAGTACCTTTCGGTTGACAAAAGTGCCTTATCTGGAGCTTTGACGAGTTCTGGGCCACTGCTGTTTGCCTGTACATGATCCAGCAAACTATCAGGGCTTTTCTTTAGCTCACCTGAGTGATTGCTGAGGGTGAGCTATTGTGATCACCTTCTCTGAGTCGTCTATTGTTCGGTTGTCTATTGTTTGTTGTCAGTCATCAACAATTAGTTTGTTAATATACTCTAGAGGTCACAGTTTTGAACCAGTTCTAATGAATCTTGTTCAGAATGTTTGCCACTGTAAAATCTGGGTCAGAACTGGGTCACTTGGTGTCAAAAACTAGGTCACCAGGTCAAATCAAAGGAAAATCTTGGTAACACTCTAGTGTCACATTTTTAAAGCAATCATCATGAATCTTTCAAAAAATGTTTGTCTTGATGATTTCTAGGTCAAGTTTGAAACTGGTCATTTGGGGTTAAAATCTAGGTCACCAGGTCAAATCAAAGGAAAACCTTTCAACACTGACTAGAGGTCACATTTTTGAAGTGATATCATGAATATTATTCAAAATGTTTGTCTTGATGATCTCTAGGTCGAATATGAAACTGGGTCACTCTGGGTCAAAAACTAGGTCACTGGGCCAAATCACAGGAAAAAAATTATTTTTCAGAGAAAACAGGTCTTGACATTTCATGTGAATCTGTCTGCTTGCAGATGGATTCACATGAAATGCCAAGACTTGTTTTCTCTGAAAAACAAAAAAAGAAAAAAAAATCAAAATGTCCTTTGCAGTTATGATTGGTGCTGAATTGTAAAGTTTACATGGTACAGCTTTTCCTCTCACATAGTCATGACAAATTAAAAAAAAAAAAGTTAAATGATAAAACAGATATAGAGTACCAGACTTACCCAAATTATTTGAACAGACATTCCTGAGCAAACAGTGTTGACCTAGAGCAGCTTGATCATAACCTGCACTGTTTGCAGACCATATAGACACATTACTATATACTCTAATGAACTAATCATTGAACTAAATAAGATTTTTTTTTTCATCTGAAAAGTGCTAATATTTTTCTTGTTTCACCAAGAAAATTTGTTGAGGGTACTTACTAGAAGTGCCCCACTGACTAGAAGTGCCCCTTTGAAGGAGCTATCAGAAAAATATGCAGATACCTCTACTTATCTGGAGCTGTGACTTGTTCAGATTCACAGGACAGGTAAGATGAGACTTCTAGGACTATGCCTGATCTGGAAGAGTGTGAGTAGGGTAAGATGAGACTTCTAGGACTATGCCTGATCTGGAAGAGTGTGAGTAGGGTAAGATGAGACTTCTAGGACTATGCCTGATCTGGAAGAGTGTGAGTAGGGTAAGATGAGACTTCTAGGACTATGCCTGACCTGGAAGAGTGTGAGTAGGGTAGGACTATGCCTGACCTGGAAGAGTGTGAGTAGGGTAAGATGAGACTTCTAGGACTATGCCTGATCTGGAAGAGTGTGAGTAGGCTGACAGGCTTGACATTACCTTAATCCTTGTCCTGCTGAATAAATTAAGATGCCACACCCACTTCCAATTTTTAGCCAATCAGATTACTTGATCCAGGTTGTTGATATAAATTCACATACTTAATGGCAAACAGTGCAGATCCAGATCAGTTGGCTTCTTCAGAAGCCAACTGATCTGGATCTACACTGTTTGCAAAGGCAGGGTATATCTGGGTTCAGCAGGACTAGGGTTAACAGTGCTGACTGGGCTGTAAAACTCAAAATCAAAATAATGTAAGGCATTAAGGCATCCGAATATTTAGCATTTGGTATTGCCTTATGTTCTAAGAGTTCTAAACTGATTCTTTCAGTTAATGATTGGAGTAGCAGTTTTTACAGGAAATTTTGAATACTAACATATGTTTTCCATTATTTTCATCAGCATTTGGGCCACACCATGTGAAACTGTGACTTCGGGAATATACAGACAGTAAAGGCTCAGATCAGCCTGTGCATCCGCTAACAGAATCATTGGATACTACAGAATGTACAAATGCATGGAGAGCAAAGGCCAGGATGATTCTTTGCGCATTTGCCGAATGATCTGAATCTTTGCATTTTGCACATGTTCGAAGGCTTTTTTTCTTTGATGCGAACCATTTATAGTTTTCAGATATGCTGTTCTGTGCAGAAATTCTGCTTTATTGTCAGTGAGCTAATCGTGCTAATTATCGTTTGCAAAGTTTTTACGTTGTAATTAATGCTACCGTGTATACGCTATTTTTTTTTTTGCATGATGTTCCTTAGCAAACAGTGTAGATCCAGATCAAACTGCTCCTTTAAGGAGCAGTTTGATCTGGGTCTACACTGTTTGCCATTCAGTCACAATGTTTTAAACAAATCACCAAACTTGTTCAAATTTTAAGTGAAGAAAGGAATTCTGTGTCCAAATTTTTGGGGTAAATTTGGTAAACCAAGTTTTTTTTTTCAGAGTCATTACTGAGATTGCCAGAAATGGTACTTTAGATAAGCAGGCTATGTTGATTATTAACTCTTTTCCTCCTCAAAAAATGTTTGGGGATCCCATTAAGAATGATGTTGCTAAGACGACACTTGTGAGATCCCGGAACATGAACGCTGCTTCCTAGAGAAATGAGAAGAAAATGAGAATATTTGTTGAATAATTTTTATCAGAAGCCCTGTAGTAATTAATTCTAGGGGAAAGTTTTTGCTTGTTTTTATTGATGTTGTTTGCTGGAAAGTTATAAAATTCTGTGCGAAGAGATGATTAAAGATATTAGTTTGTTACAGGTTTTTAGAGTAAAGTGCAAAAATTTGTATCATCAGTAATTTAGTGCTGGAATATGATTTTTTACAGAAAAGAAAATAATAATCAAAAAAAAAAAAAAAAAAAGAATATTGGAGGATCCTAAATGAGAAAAAAAAAACAACAACAACATTTCACATTAGACATAGCTCAAGACAAGGCACCTTTTTCAACAGAAAAGTACTGTAAAATTTCTAATAAACATGCATGCTCTAATAAATACCTATCCCCCAGCCTGGGCCTGAAAATCGGTAATTTTTTTAGCACCTTTCTCGAAAATACCAGCCGCTAATAAATGCCCACCAGTACCTCTTGCAGTTAGTTTTCGATCTACTGTTTAATAATCAAATAAACAAGTCCCTTTTCCTCTCTTGGTCCAAATAAAAGATATGAACATGGGATTTCTAGTCCTCTACCACAAGAGTGGCTGACACGTCTTTTATAATCCTAGTCTATACTTAACACATCCACGGGAAGGCTAGTATATACTTCCGATATCAGTATGGTGGTCATCGAAGGAAAATTTGAATATTTCGAAGTTTTCCAACTGTTATCAAACACTGTAGACTCTAATAAAGGCCCACCTCCATTTTTATGAAAAATTATGATTCTTATAAATGCCCTGGCTTATAATAAGAATTTTACGGTTTTAATATTTTTCTTCTTTCTCCATGAAAACATATGTTGTGCATACTCATTAGAAGCACCTCGCCAAGGGGCTCCCATTGAGTACCCACAACATGTTTCCATGGAGAAATGCGAGAAATTTTCCTGATTTCCCCTGTTATCAAGAGATATGTAACCCATTGTAAAGGCCTATCTGTCCCAATACTTAGGGTTATTATGGTAACTAATTGGAATCACCTCAGCAATATCAGAATTGCCTTGATATGATCAAGGTTATTCTACTGAGTACCCACAACAAAGGAACTGCAACATCAGAAAATATACCTTTGGACATACCATTGTGCACCCATCAAAGATTCAGATCAGCTTGTGTTTTCACGCAGTCTGATCAGAATCTTCACTGGGCACATTTTGGATAACCAAGGATGCAAAGTTATTTCATAAGGATAATGAAGATTCTAATCAGACTGCGTTAATGTGCAGATTGATTTGAGTTTGTTGGGCACATGTGTCTATGTTTTCTCATATTGCAGTTTAAATGCTTTTATAGAGGACAGAATAGAATATTTTGGGCTGTAATCTGACGGCTTGGAATGGTCTTCTGTGCATTTATGTGCCATAATTAGGTCAAACATGGTAAGCTGTAGATGTAGGAATACATTTACTTCTCTTATTGCACAGTAAATGTTCGAATATATCGATCTTAAAAATACAAACACTTTATTCCATACCTTTATACCTAATTTTTGTTTTCTGTGCAGTTGTTTCTAAAATACTTAAATGAATGGCAAACATTGCAGACCCTGATAAGACTGCTCCTTCATGCATTTTGTTAGAAACGTTGATGTACGAAATTTTAAGACATTTACTGTATACACGAGTATTATCTGTTTCAGAAAATCAAGAAGTTAACTTTGATGCAATATTGGGTGAACTTTGTGAACTAGAACACCAGCTCAGCACCACTCACTCGGACTTGTCACTTTACGGCGGACATTCCCTATCACAAGGACTCATTAAAGATGAAAATAGAGACAGTGGTAACGACCTTGCTCAAGCTGAGTTGGACGCATTAGCTTCAGAGCACTGTGGTGCAGTGGTAAAGCGTCGGACTCGAGATCGATAGGTACCGGGTTCGATTCCCACTAACAGCAAGTGTTGTTTCCTTGAGCAAGAGGCTTTATCCACATTGCTTAGTACTGGTTTCTGCCCAGGAAAAAAGAGGGCCACATGGAAGATTAGTACTAGATTACTAAATGTGTTACCCTCTATAAATAAGGTCGATTATTATTATTATTATTATTAGAAATTACACGCAGTTTAGGATTTAAACACAAACGACCAATGGGTGATTTGGATTACTTTAGTGCTCATTATCCTGGAGATCTCGGAGGCTGCACAGACGCAATGTTTGAAATTGGAGAAACAGACTCTGCGTTCTCCGAGTCAGCCTCACTTCCGTCATCCGAGTCTTTCACTTCCATGGTAACAGTCTCGTCGTCGATAGACCCTTCACTGACGGGAGATTCTTACAGTTCTAGTAGTGGCAGTACCATCACACCACAGTCTATCCACTCAGACGTAAGTTATATTCATATGTAATACATAGCTTCAGATAAGGCACTTTTTCCAACCCAAAATGTACTTATTTTTTCTTATTTCTCCATAAAACATATGGTGTTGGTACTCATTAGAAGCGCCTCGATGAGGCGCTTCTAATGAGTACCAACAACATATGTTTTAGCTGAGGAATAAGAAAAATTTTATGTGAATACCCCCTCTTATCTGGAGCTATGTATATACCATAACTTTTGAGACAGACTTGTCAGGCCGCGAGGTAATAAAACTTGTTTCATGCTCAACTCAGCTGAGCATGAAATTTTCTCTGCAAATAAATATGAAAATGCTAACTATAGTTAAAGTTCCTCACCAGAATGTTTTTAATTTTACCCACAAAATACCAAATAACATACATGCTTTGTAAAGAAATAAGAAAAAAAAAATGACTTTGATGCACATCCATGAAACATCTCATTGTCAGCTGTTGCAAGATAATTAACGCTGAGCACTCTGGGTAAAAATTTCAGATGAAATATTATTCTTATTTTTCCCCCAAAAATATGATTTAGAGACAATTTGCATGACTTGTCAAAACCTGTATCTGGGAAAAAAAATAAGAAAAAACTGTCATCAATTTGTTATCTCCTGAATTAGGTCAGAGAGTGGTATATAAAAGGTTAAAAAATAAAATGGATATTGTAGCAAACCTTACTCCAATACCAGCTCTAGATACCAGGGCCCAGTTGTTCAAAGCTAATGATGTCGTTAGTTAATGATTCATTAAAATTTACATCGAGTGATACGCAAATATCCTGAAATTTTTTGCTAAAAAGTGAGTAGCATTTGCAGTGCAAAAGCTACTCACATTTTTTCAGCAAAAAATATCAGAATATTGTATATTGAATCTGCTAAAACAGTTAACGAAATGTCCCTTAACGAGCTCGTTAAGCTAACAATGCTTTGAACAACTGGGCCCAGAGATACTTCAATGAATCGCTGTTCATTTTTTTGCAAAATTTTATGAGCCTCAACCTGAGAAAACGTACCTTCTGACGTGTGCCCGACAGAGACTCAAACTAGAAAAGAGTCCATGGGACATGGATGCCCGCACCTGGTACAGGGGCAGGGGCATATTAAGCCTGGGCCTCAATGCAGTCTGATCAGTTTAAGTATGTTTTAGTTTTAAACAGCAGGTGTTGGGAGTGAGCATATTAGTGTTTCTTCTGTTTCTGCTGTTGTTCACTTTTGCCTTCTCCACTTTTCGCCCACCTTTGATGAACAGTCGGCTCATATAAGTGAAACACTCTTGAAAGGGCCGTAAAACCCCACTCAAAAAAGAAAAAAAAAAAATTTGTACTAAAATTAAAATAAAAATAATATCATGACTATATAGTCATGATATTATTTTGGTTTTATTTTAATGGAATATCAAATAGGATTATAAGAATAAATATTAAGTCACTGGAGCCAGTCTACTCTACTAGTTCTGCTACCCCTTTTCTCTCTTTCTCTAGAGATGACACAAAGTGGCCAACAAGGGTTGACATGTCATTAAACAAGAATAAAAAATGTTTTGGTTTTAAAAAAGTCTTTTCCAGAGCTATGATAGGTTTGACATAATGGTAAATCAATGTTTCAGTCTGCAAGTCAGTCGACCATTAACAGCCTATAACTCAAGTTCTGTCAGCACAGAAAAAAGTCTTATTTCATTGTCTGTAGTGTAATAGATTCCGATATTGTATAAAAAATGTTATTGGAAACCGGAGAAAGAGAGCTCTTAAAGGGACTCGATTTTCTGCCAGTTTTACAAGATAGGCTAACATTGTGTCTTCTTGTTTGCTTTTCTGCATTAGACTGGCTCCAGTCTCCAGTGACTATATATTTTTACCTTATAATCCTGTTCAATAATCCACTAAAATAAAACCAAAATAATATCATGACTATAAAGGCTGGTCACTAGTGACCAATCTTTATAGTCATGATATTATTTTGGTTTTATTTTAGTGGATTATCAAGCAGGATTATGTAAAAAAATATTTAATCACTGGAGACTAGAGTCAGTCTATTTCTCATTAAGTCTTCTGAAAATGGCTCTGCTCTAGAAGAAAAGAATGCTTCCAGGGTGAGTAATGGTCCTTGGCACAAAATCTTTGGGGAAAATTACCAGACAAGTGCATGTATATCATTCTGATGTTTTCTTATTCTGTAATAGATTATAATTCTTCAAATCAGCTCAAAATTTAAAAGCTCTGAGATTGTTCAGGAATTTTTACTAAATAAAAATCAAGTTCCAGGTCAGGTTAATATTATGTAGATAAAGATACAGTAAATATCCTAAACTTTTTACCCAGCATGCTAAGCATTAACCCATGTCCTGCTGAACCCAGATATACCCTGCCTTTGCACACAGTATAGAGCCAGATCAGTTGGCTTCTGAAGAAGCCAACAGATCTGGATCTGCACTGTTTGCCACTGTTTGCCATTAAGTATGTAAATTTATAGCAACAATCCGGATCAAATAATCTGATTGGCTGAAAATTAGAAGTAGGCGTGGCATCGTAATTTATTCAGCAGGAGAAGGGTTAATCACAGTTCACATGCACTGTGGTGCACTCATCTATTTACAGTGAACTGCTTTGATCTTATCACTCAGCATGCTGGGTAAAATTTTCAGCAGACAACATTTTGAAATATTTTTCTTATTTTTTGTGGGAAAAATAGGCTTTGACATTTCGTGCAGGAGACAATTTGCATGAAATGGCAGAGCCTATTTACTGGGAAGAAAAAGAAAAATATCTGTTTGCCGTCTGCTGAATTTGCCCTGAGAGTGGTAAAGCTTAAAAAAAATGATAAAAAAAACCTCTGTTAGACATATAAAATATTTCTGCAGACTTAATTATATGCTATAGATAAGATGAGTATTCCAGTAGATATTTTCTTCTGTTTTCTCCAAGAAATCATATATTGTATGTCATCATAGCCAGACAATTCCAATGAATACCATGCATATTTTTTTCTTGGAGAAATAAGAAAACTGCCAGTATTTTGTGGTTTAAAAAATGTTTTTAAAATATCTAACTACCATAAAGCTCTGCTGAACAAATTGGCAGACATGCTCAAGGTTACCCTGTGCATAAAGTTTGAAATTCTTGGCTGCAAGAAAGTTACCATATTTAACCTAAGATTTGGGACAACCTAAACTCTTTACAGAACATGTACTAAAATTTAAAACCTCTATTCTACTACCTGGTGATGTACTTAACCCAGTGTAGTCTGGAGACCCCTAAACTGGTAATTGACAAACAGTGCAGACCCAGATTAGATGCCGCAGAACATGGCATCTGATTAGGGTCTCCACTGTTTGCAAATAGCTTAGCCTTTTTAGCTGGCCGGGACTATGTCCCTGGAAGCTTATATTGTCACCCGGTTGTTGGCGTAGGCATCCGGGTCCGCATTAGCACAATGTTTCGGCATTCGTGTCCGCGTTAGCACAATGTTTAAGTTTTCAAAAGTGTGCGTCAGGCGAGCTGTGTTGTCTTGTTGCTATAGGAATATCTAAATCTCATAGCCAGTCATACCTAAAATTGAAATTGGACTCTTCCAATATATAGTGTGGGAGATTCTATTCAGTATACAATGGGTTAAAATATTGCTGGCTGAGTAGCAACTGTGTAGACCCTGATCAGATGCCATATTTTGTGGCATCTGATCAGGATCTACACTATTCACTCAGGCCTGTCCCAATACTTTAGGTCTTTACAGTATTATTATTATTGAATACTTGCCCCACTAGTGGCAACTTTTGTTGTCTGCTGATAACCTTTGCAAACAGTTTGGACCCAGATCAGGCCAGAGAAAACTTCAGGCCTGACCTGGATCCAAACTGTTTGACACTCTGATGGTATTCCTGAAAGGTTTTTTTTTTGAAAAAGCTATTTTTAAAAAAATCCACAGACAACAAATTTTAAGCATGCAAAATTATCCAGAATGCAAAGAGTTAAACAGAAATATTGATACTTTCTTATTGTTCCTTGAAGGCATAAGTTGAGAAATCTCATTAGAATGATTTCAATGATTTCAATGAGATGCAGTATTATGAGTTTTGTTGTCAACTACAAAAATATTTACATGTACTAGATGCAGGCATACTCTTCGTTAGCTCAGTATCAGGGAAATATTTGTCCTATTTCTTCACAAAAAAATATGTTGTGGATACTCATTAGAAATGCTGCAGGGAGGCACTTTTAATTAGAACCACATCATATGTTTCCATGATGAAATAAGAAAATTTCGACATTTTTTGGTTGTAAAAGACTGGAACTATGATACTTAGAGAAAAGTGGGATATCCATGTAATTTTTTCCTATCTCCACGAAAACCCTATATAGTGTATTCTCATAGAAGCACCGGCAACGAGATTTAGATATTTCTAGAGAAAAATGGATAAACTATTTGCAAACAATGAAGACCTTGATCAGATGCCGCATTCTGCACTGTTTACCAATTACCTACCCTTTTAGGGATCTCCCGACTACAATGGGTTAAATGAGTGCTAAGTACAACATATGTTTTTCTGGAAAAATGAGAAAGATATCAGTGCTTTTTGTTTGGGTCTGGCCAACTAGTTAGAGCTCCCGACTTTGAATCCAAAGGTCCTGGGTTCGAATCCAGCTTGAGGCAAAATTGGCGGAATTTACCTTATGACTGTATGGCACTTCATTGCACAGAGCCTTTCATCCTTCTATCATTTTGGTATGACTTTAAAAAATTTGAAAGGGATGTAACATCACGTAAACATGCCTATATAATTTTGACCCCCTTAAACCCCATTTTTATTTCGTAAAACTGGGGTTTACAGGGGTATACATTATTTTTCTTATTTCTGCTCAAAACATAGATTGTGGGTACTTGTTAGAACCGCCTCGGCGAGGCAGTTCTAACGAGTACCCACAATCTGTTTTTAGCAGAAAAACATAGATTGTGGGTACCCATTAGAACCGCCTCGGCGAGGTGGTTCTTACGAGTACCCACAATCTATGTTTTGAGCAGAAATATGAAAAATATCGGAGATTTTTATCTGAAAATTTTCAGTTTTTTGGAGATAAAATTTTCAATATATTTGAATAGGCGTGTTTTCGTAATGAACACCAAATAATCATCATGAAAAAGTGTCTTATTTAGAGAAATGCTTGAAGACTATTTTCGGCGGAGTGTTGTATATTTATAGACTTTTATCTGATTTCATGTTAGAATGTTACATGGTTTTCATGCCTCTTGGAAACTGTTTACACTGAAAAGTTCCTCTTTTTTGTGCAAAAATCTTGTTATCTTATGTTGAATGTATGCAAGTTGCCCATATTATCTTTGCATAACATCACAGTTAACACTTAGCATGCTGGGTAAAATTTCAGCGGATGACATTTTGAAATGTTTTTTCGCATTGTTTTTCCAGAAAATAGGCTTTGACTTTTGATGCAAATTATCTCCTAATTAAGTTGCCAACTTGAATTCTGAGATCCAGTAAAAAATCATTTTTTTTTTTATCCAGTTCAAAAATGACACAAACTGAAATTTTACAGGCTGTCAGATGTCAGATTTTATGATTATATTAATACCATATATATCAATTTAGTAAACCTTTCTTGGAAAATAAAATGCCTGTTTTTGAGGAATATGAAGCCTTCTTCTTTATTTACCTGACTCTCTGGGCTGGGATGATCGACATTTTTTAGCTCAGCTGAAGGCTCAAGATGAGCTATTGTGATCATCTTGAGTGCACTTGACAGATTTCCACCAAACTTTACAGAAATGTTTCACTCATGACCCTTTATATTAAAATTGCTCAACTGGTTCCACTGTTGAACAAGATGGCCACCAGAGCTTAAAATAGAAAAATCTTTAAATGACATCTCCTCCTAGGCCAGTAACCCAATTTCAAATTAATTTCACAGAAATGTTCTTCTTATGCTTCTTTACCTAAATTGCTCAAATGGTTCCGCTTGGCTAAACAAGATGGCCACCAGAGCTAAAAATAATTTTACAGAAATGTTCTTCTTATGCCCTTTTGCCAGAATTGCTCAAATGGTCCGCCTGGCTGAACAGGATGGCCGCTGGAGCTATAAATAGGAAAAAATCTTTAAACAACATCTCCTAGGCCAGTGGCCCCATTTCAAATTAATGTCAGAGAAATGTTCCTCCTTTGCTCCGTTACCATCATTGCTAAAATGTTTCCACTCTGCTGAACAAGATGGCCACCAAAGCTGAAAATAGAAAAAATCTTTTAAACAACATCTCCTCCGAGGCCAGTGGCCAGATTTCAAAATAATTGTACAGAAATGTTTCACCTTAATGTTTCACCCTTGACCAAAATTGCTCAAATGGTTCCACTCCTCAGAACATGATGACTGCTTGAGCTGAAAATACAAAAAAAATCTTAGGAGGACATCTCCTCTTAGGCCAGTCACCCAACTTCAAAATAATTTCACAGAATTGTTCCTCTTGTGCTCTTTTTCCAAAATTGCTAAAATGATTCTGCTCCACTGAACATAAGGCCACCAGAGCTAAAAAAAAAAAAAAAAAATCTAAAAAAAAAAAAAAATCTTTAAAAAAACAACATCTCCTAGGCCAATTGCCCGATTTCAAAATAATTTCACAGATATAGCTTCGTCTTATGCCCTTTTACCAAAATTTATTAAATAGTTCCATTCCAAATAACAAAGATATGAGGGAAGTTCAATAAGTTCGTAGAACTCGGGATTTAACTCACAGATTGGAAGATGGTTTCAATATTATTTTTCAATATAATCCCCCTTTACTTCAATGCATTTGGCCCACTTTTCTTTTAAGCAGTCTATGCCTTTGAAATAAAAATCGTCTATTTGGTCCTCACACCAAGCCTCTGTAGCAGCCTTGAGCTCATCATCGTCACGAAATCTCGTTCCACGCAAGTGGTACTTCAAATTCCAAAACAGATAATAATCACTTGGGGCCAGGTCTGGACTGTATGGTGGGTGATTTAACTGCTCGAACTTGCACTCACGAATAGCGGCTTGTGCAACTCTGGACTTGTGCAAGGGGCATTATCATGCAAAAGAAGGACACCAGCAGCTAGCATTCCTCTTCGTTTTTCTTTAATAGCAACCCTTAATTGTTTAATGACATTGGCATAGTATTCTCCTGTAACTGAAGTACCAGCAGGCTTGTAATCTATCAATATAATCCCTTTGGATTATATTGATAGATTACATTATCTTGCTGGCTGATGGTTGGGTACGAAATTTCTTAGGTGGGGGTAAGCAAGGGTGCTTCCATTGCATGGACTCTTTTTTAGTATCTGGGTCCCAGTGGTGAAGCCAAGTTTCATCTCCTTTTACAAGACGAGTGTGAAAGTCTTCTGGATTGGCATTGTACACTTCCAGAAGTTCTTGACTTGACTCCACCCTTTGCTGATGATCTTGCATGTTCAGGTTTCTGGGTATCCACCTGGCAGATACTTTTGACATGCCTAAATGTTCATGGATTTTAGTGTAAACACTTCCATTAGAAATACCACATTATGAAGCTAGTTCGGCAACTTTGATTCGGCGATTGTTTAGCACAAGTCTCTCAACACGGTTGATCATCTCCTGGCTGATGACATCAGCAGGGCGACCTGGCCTTGGGTCATCTTCTAAGGAGTCTCGCCCACGTTTAAATTCTGCTGACCACTTTGCCACAGTGGAATACTTTGGACTACTATCACCATACACATCAGCCATGCGCCAATGGATTTCTTTGGCCTTTGCACCCTCCTTAGTGAGGAACTTTATGACTGCTCTGAACTAAATATTCTGACTTTCCATTTTTGCCTATGGGTATAGGTTTGCAAACAAAAAGTAAGAGCAAAAAATGTACGTGTTGACTGAACGGCTGTTATCATTCAACTGACAAAGGTTTACACTGCACAAAAATGAAAAAAGAAATCTTGAATTGTGTAGAAAAATACCGAGTTCTCTGAACTTATTGAGCTACCCTCGTAGCTGCTAGGGCTAAAAATAGAAAAAAAGATCTTTAATCCTCACCACCTCCATCACTTCTACAAGCTATTTAACATTTGAGCTTAAGTGAGTGATCCAAGGCCATCATAGCCCTCTTGTGTCAGGAAATAGGCTTTGATATGTCATGAGAATGTTCTCTTAAGGAGACAATTTGCATGAAATGCCAAAGTCCGTTTTCTGGGAAAGATAAGAAAACTATTTCAGAATATCTGAAAAATTTTCCCAGCATACTGAGGGTTAAGCAGTCAGATATTTTAAAATACAGATATTAGTATTACTGGAATAACCCTATTTATTGCTACAGAAAGACTTGAGCAAACAGTGCAGACTGATATTAGACTCTGCAGAACACAGTATCTGATCATGATCTACCCTCTTTTGCTACTGAGACAGGTTTTAGACAGATCAGCAGTTAGTAACGGGACATTAAAATTATTGGACCTTTAACCCTATTCCTGCTGAACCCGGATATACCCTGCCTTTGCAAACAGTGTAAATCCAGGTCAGCTGGCCAACTGACTGGATCTGCGCTGTTTGTCATTAAGAATTTGAATTTGTATCAATAACCTGAATCAAGTAATCTGGTTGGCTGAACATTAGAAGTAGGTGTGGCATCATGATTTGTTCAGCATGGCAAGGGTTAACAGTCATCACAGGAGATGATTCCAAATCTTGTAACATGCTTTCAACAGCTCTACATACCATATGGTAAGAAGATTATCCAGCAGATGGGCAAGGGTAGGGGTGGGGTGGGGGGGAGGGGGGGGAAGAGGGTGGGTGGGGGGCATGTTAGTATTTTCTTATGTTTCTTCAGTATCATTCATTTTTTCCTCTCATCCTCCTTTCCTCTATTCTACTAGCTAGTTCTTCTGTTCCTTTTCCCCTTTTGCTTGGGAGACAACGGATAATGACCCATAAGGGTTGATAGAACTCGAACAAACATTTGTCTGAAGACTGAAAAATTTCTTGACAGAATCCTTGTGGTTCCATTTCTTATAGTTGTGAAAGTTCAGGAATTGTAATGACAATCCCAACATAGACAAAACAAATTGAAAGTTGAACAATAACAAAAAATGATGTGAAACTGAAATAAAATTGAATTCATTGGAAACTGTCTATAACATGGATATATTGTCTTGACGATATTTATTACAGCAAACTAAGGCAGGAGAAAAACTTTAACTCTTTCACTGCCAAAGGTGATAATAATAGACTTTTGCAAACAGCATAGATCCAGATGAGACGGCTCATCATGAGCCGTCTCATCTAGATCTATGCTGTTTGATGTTCAGTCTTTCAACTTTACATATAAACCTCTTTCCAAGCAAGAGTTTGTTAAAAACAAAAAGCAGACGACAAATGTTGTCTGAAATTTGGCGCCGCAACAACCATTGTAACTGGGATATCCAGAAAATTGTTTTTCTTATTTCTCCACAAAAACATATGTTGTGGGTACTCGGGTGAGGTGCTTCTAATGAGTAGCCACAACATATATTTTCATAAAGAAATAAGAATAATATCCACACTATTTGTTTGACTAAAATCTGGAGGTCTGAACCATAATATGCAAAAGTGCAAATCAGCTTTGCACTGTCTGCACATTTTCACAGTTTCTTGAAAGGCTAAGCTATTTGTGCTTCTTGTAAGTGCGTCCAATGGGAACTGCAAAGCAGTTCCCCGAACCGCAGAGCGGTTCGGCGTGCAGACGCACTATTATAGACTACCAATGTGATCAGTGATGTGTGTGACCAAAATTGTGATGGTCCAACAAACGCTTGGGTGGTTCGGTGCTTATCCTGAAAAACAATAAGCGTTCTGTGATTTGGCAGAGACTATTGACATGGCAGCCGTGCCGATAATAGCAACAAAACAGCCAGTAATGCCAAGTATTCCAATTGCAAGGGATTGAATCACGAGACTTATAATGTCATCCTACAAAATTTGCGATTGCCACCGTTTTGAATTTTGTCTCACTTAGAATTTTATTTCTATCCGTTCTCCATCTATTTACAAGCTAAGCATGATTCGTTTTGTGCATAAGGTACACTTTGGTGTAGATTTTTAGGTAACACACAGACTTTACGCTCTTTTCACGTGATAATCTTAAAAACTTTGACACAGGTAAGCGAACGTTGTCGTTGTACCTGTCATCGGCATATACTAGTTTTCGGTATTCGGAAAGCATGGCTCCTGCCCATCGGGGCCTGCGAAATAGATGGGCTGCCTAAAGCCTCCATGGCAGAGCTGCTAGTAACTAAGCAGGACCCAAATTCATGTGATTGGGTCGGGTAAAAGTCCCACAGATTTGGAGGCAATGTCTCTGAACTACTGAAATATTGTTGACTTGGACGTTATATCGCAATTTTTGCAGTGGATTAGAAGTCAAGTGTGGTCTGAAATCAAATTCATTTAGATCTGGCCAACCCACCTATGAAGCATGTGATGATAATTTGGATGCACAGATATAGGTAGCACCTATTAAATTCATATTATTTGGACCAAACTTTGAATAGAAGAGGGGAGACTGGTAAGCTCCTTCACAGCTTACATCCCATATTTATCCTGAATATTGGATTATCTTAAACTCCTTACCATAATTGTCCTAAATTTGAAGGTAATTTTACTATCTGTTTATCTGTCTAAAAATTGCTGGATCAGTGTGGACTCATGAGGCTTTCTTAAAAATATCAGATTGTTGAGAGCTTTATCATAGCTCCAGATAAGAGGGGGTATCAGATAAATATATATATTTTTTTAATTCTTTATAAAAACTTATGTTGTGGTACTCATTAGAAGGACCTCATTGAGGTGCTTCTAATGTCAGTATCCCCAACATATGTTTTTGTGGAAAAATAAAAATATCATTACTTTTTTATTGAAAAGAGGGCCTTATTATCTGGTGCTATCATGTATTTATTTATTTTTTCTGGTCAGAGCATTCTAAAAAATAACAGCACTCCTCAAAAAATAGTACCTACATGTTGTATAATATAGATTTCAGTTTTTTTTCCCTATTTCACAGAAGTGAGAAAAAATATGATATTTGCTTGTTTTAGGCCCATTATACCATTAAATCTGTCTGCTAGTCTGTTATAACATGTCAAAATATTTATTCTAGTATTTTTTAATGCTCTGATACCAGTCCATCCTACAAAAAATCAACCTTATGCCATCTGTGCTAGGCCAACCTGCAAATCTATACAGTATCATAGTTGTAGATAAGAGGGGGTATCTGGAAAATAGTTTCCTTATTTCTGCTGGAAAACATATGTTGTGGGAACTCATTAGAAGTGCCTCAGTGAGGCACTTCTAATGAGTACCCACAACATATGTTTTTCTGTAGAATCAGAAAATTATCAAGTTTTGGGTTGAAAAACAGTGTCTTATCTAAAGCTGTGAGTTTAATCAAATGCTTCACTCCATATTTAAATGTGCACAGTAAACATTATAGCTCCTGCACCCTCCCTCTTTCGTTTATTTGTATGTACATTCAGACTTGTCTTGACCTGTACCACTTGTACTTGGTTGCAAGGGTTTCTCTAGTGACACTCATGTATGAGACTTGGTGCCAAAGTTCTGTTCATTTCTGTGGAATTTCATTGACATGATTGATAACCATCAGTTTACTTCAGTAGATAAATAATAAATAAATACTCCAGATAAGAGGGCCTGTCCAGGTAATACTTTTCTTATATCTCCAAGAAAATATATGTTATGGATACTCATTAGAAGCACTGCAGTGAGGTACTTCTAATGAGTATCCATAACATATGTTTTTATGGGGAAATTAGTAAAATAATTAACTGATAAAACTCTCACTCTTCTAGATACCAGCAATATTTTCATTGACAAAGGAAGTTTTAATTCTGGAAGCATTGTTAGCTTAACAAGCTTGTTAATAACTAACTGGTTAACTGTTGTAGCCAAGGTATTTTCAAATACATTGATATTTTTGCTGCAAAAAAAGTGAGTTGCATTTGGGTTGCAAAAGCTACTTACATTTTTTTTTCAGCCAAAAATATCAATGTATTTGCCATATTTCAAGATAGAAATATTAACATCATGTTAGCTACCAACTTCTTAAGTTTTGAACAACTGGGCCCAGATGATTTCCAGTGGTTGAGCAGTTTGTGTTCTTGACTTTAGAGCATGAGGTACTTGGTTCAAATCCAGCTAGAGATTGAACTTGGTTTTTGTGTATGACACTTATTTGCCTACAGGCTTTCATTATATCTTCATTGTCTCAGTATGACTTAAATATTGTTGAAAGAGCTGTAAAACACCAAGTCATCGGACATTTCCAAGTTCTGCTGATTCCAAAAACTTTCAAGTGGATTTTCAATAGATAGCAAATTGCTTGTACTCAAAATGTGCTAAAATGCTTTTTTTGTTTTCTTTGTTTGCAGGAAGAACAAAAAGCAATCCTTCAGGCAGAAAAGATAAGGATAGCTCTTGAGAAAATTAAGGAAGCAAAAATAAAAAAGGTAGGTTAATTTCTTGTCATGAAACATCAAGGTTGAATTAGTAAAAATTAGCTGTATGGTTTTGAAATTCCAGGTTCTTACAGGTTTTATGTCAAAATAATATAATCCCAAGACTAATTTAGCAGCATTGGAATTTGCTGGAGAATACAAACTGTTTTAACAGTGCTAATTATACAAACAGCGGACAACACCTTGATTTTTTGGGTATATTTTCAAGGAATTTTATTTGAATCATCTGCTAGGCAGAAATGCCAACTCTTGTTTTCTCTGAAAAATAATTTGAAAAAAAAAATTAGAATGTTGTCTGCTATACAGTTAAGGGTTAAATTAACTATCAAAACTATGACTGGCATAGGGCCTCAATTGGTAGAGCATCCACTTTGGGACTCAGGAAGGTATTGGGTATGAACCTCAGCGGAGTCATACAAAAGACTTGAAAATGGTACTAGCTGCTCTTTCGCTTGGGGCTCAGCATTGACCCTTGTCCTGCTGAACCCAGATATACCCTGCCTTTACAAACAGTGTAGACCCAGATCTGTAGGCTTCTGAAGAAGCCAACTGATCTTGATCTACACTGTTTGCCATTAAGTATGTGAATTTATATCAACAATCTGGCTCAAGTAATCCGATTGGCAAAAAATTAGAAATGGGGTGGCACCTTAATATTATTCAGCAATTATTATTACAAGGGTTAAGAAAGTAGAGCTATTAATCAGAACTGGTCAGCTTGGTAACAGTGTATTACATGACTGGGTGACATCATATCACGTGTCCAGGTGTGATTTTTCAGGGAGGCATTCTCTAAAAGTGACCATGGTTGTGCCTGTTATGGTTTTGTACCCTGGGACCCCCTGCTCTGAAGTAATAACTGAACAACAACAATAAAAGTGACCATTGAGCTCTCTTCCACATCACGATAGCTATGTGATATGACTGAAAGATTGTTTAATGTGATGTAAAACCCATATAAAACAAACAAATCAAAACTGTGATGCACAAACCTTCTAGAATAGATTTAGAAAGAAGGTGTCATTTAGTCTATAGCCTTAGGCTTGCTGCAGTTGTGATTGGCACTCAACACAGTTCCAAAACATATGTTGTGGGTACTCATTTGAAGTGCCTTGCAGAGGTGCTGCTTCAGTTAAGTACCCCCAACATATGTTGTCAGTGAGAAATAAGAAAAGTATTTATCTGGATATCTCTCTTATTCAGAGCTATGCTAAGGATTCCCGTATTTATTCTAAGTATTGGGAAACCTCATCTATTTACCCTACTTTTCCTAAAATTTGAAATAGTCCATTCTATTACCTCTTGATGTGTCTAAAATATGGCTGTATATAAGGCAAACAGTGTAGACCCTGATCAGATGCTGCAGTATGACGCTGCATACTGCTGCTGCAGTATGACGCTGCATACTGCGGTGTCAGATCTGGATCTATACTGTTTGCAAAGCCCTATTTGTCCCAATACACTACAGCCTCTATATAACACGGTTTGTTATAACACGATTTTGGATATAATATGGTTCAAAGTTGTATCCCAAAAATGTATAGATTATATTGAAAAATGACCATAAATGGAAAATGACCATAAAAATGTATAGATTATATTGAAAAATGACCATAAATGGTCATTTTTCAATATAATCTATACATTTTTGTTTCGATATAACACGGTTGTTTAACTAACAAGGTTTATGCTATGGACCCCAACAATAGTGTTATAAAGAGGTTGTGGTGTACTTGGTTCTTAATGGTAGTTAACATCTTTCTTTTCAGCTGTTTGTTCGAGCATTTGCTGTAGATGGTAGCAGTAAAAGTATTATGGTTGATGAAAAGATGACGATTGGTCTCGTTATATCCATCCTTGCCGACAAGAATCATGTGCGATTGAACTCTGACCTTGCAGTAATAGAGCACATGCCAGAACTATACATGGGTAAGGAAGGGAACCAGTCATAGCTCCAGATAAAACATGCTGATACTTTTTCTATTTTCTCCATAAAAGCATATGTTGCGGGTACTCATTAGAAGTACCTGGCTAAGATGCTTCTAATGAGAAATAATGTGGATACCTCCTCTTATCTGAGCTGTGATCATACTTGCCAGAACTGTACATGGGTAAGGAAAAGGAATCAGGTCAGATGCATTTTCAACCAAAAAGTTACTGACATATTTCTCATTTCTCTACAAAAATATGTGTGATTTGTTTAAATTTTTCCCTGCATGCTAAGCATTAAAGCTTTTGAAAACACAAGCTCTGATTGATGGTTATGATGTCACTGAAATAGACAGAAAAAACAAACTGATGCCAAATGGTTTTTAGAAGAAAATTAACCTTTACCACTCTCTGGGCAAATTAAGAAGATGACAAATTGATTATAGTTTTCTCAGAAAATAGGCTTTGAAATTTGCAAATTGTCTCCAGTGAAGACAGTTTTCATGGAATGTCAAAGCCTAGTTTCTGGGAAAGATAACAAAAAATATTTCAAAATATTGTCTGCTGAAATTTTACCTGGCATGTTTAGCATTAACTAAGTACAGATTCCCACATGCATTACGTTTTCTGCTTTCATAATTAGCCTGTCATGCAGCAGTTAATGCATAAAGTGCCAATCACAACTGCAGCAGATGACATTTTGATTTTGTTCTTTTTTGTTATAAGTAAACAAGACTTGATATTTCATGTGAATGGTCTGCAAGGCAGACAGTTCACATAATATGTCAAGCCTTATTTTCTCTGAAAAAAAAATGAGAAAGTGTTCTGCAGTAAATTTGCTTCGCGTTTGCTCTTGTTGAAAGACTCCTCTCTTTGTGACAGCAGAAGTTGAAAGTGTTTTCAAAAACAAATCGAGGGTTGAGCGCAAGACTATGGTAACTCAAACATATTTTTTGAAACCCTTGTTTAGGGGCAACTTGGACCCCTTTGTAAACAATGCAAATTTAGGTGCCATTGCTCATACGAGCAATGGCACCTAAATTTTCATTGTTTACAGAAAGAAATGTTGTAATCTTCATAACGCCTTCATGGTGAGGAGATTAGGTTTGGGGAAAAACAACCATCTGACTTACACCAGTCTTGCGCTCAACCCTCGAAATGTACTTTTTCTAGATCTGATTGGTAGGTGATGCTTCCTTCCTGCCATAATTGGCTTTTGGCAGGAAGGCTTGACATTTTGCATGAATTGTCTGCTGGAATCTCGGAATATTGTTTTTTAGAGAAGATTAAGGTTTGACATATCATGAACTGTCTGCCAAGTCTTATTTTCTCTGAAAAATAATATAAAAAAATTAGTTTGTTGTCTGCTACAACTTTTCTTAGAGCTTTAAGGCTTAGAAATGTAGTGTCAGGGACATACTTATTCTGAAGTTATTGAACATCATGGCAAAGGAAGAATTTAGAAAAGGAAGAATTTAGAATAATCTTTTTCATTTTCCTATAACTCTTTCCCAGCTAGTGGCGCCTTTTGTTGTCTGCTGATAACATTAGCAAAGAGTTTGGACCCAGATCAGACCCAACAAAACGTAAAAACTGTTTGACACTCTGATGGTATTCCTGAAAGATTTTTTTGAAAACGTTGATTTAAAAAAAAAATCCACAGACCACCAAAAAGCATGTACAATTACACAGCATGCAAAGAGTTAAGGGGAATGGATACACTTTCAAGGGAGGCAACTTCCATCAAAACAGCTTTGTTTCCCTTCTGAAAAAGGGTCTGCTCTATAAGGAAAGAATTTGCTCCCAGTGGAGCAGAAGTGTCCTGGTGTCCAATTGCTCCGAACTTATGACTGTACGGAGCTTCAATGTCATTATTATCCTTCTGTAGTCTCGATGTGACTTCACTAATGTTGAAAGGGATGTAAAACACCAAATCATCATCATCATCATGCCAGAGGATCAAATTCTTTTCTTATAGAGTAGACTAGACCCCTTTTCTGCAGGGGACTGGCATGCAATGAAACAAACAGGAAGTCATAAAGTGAAAAGTTGTCTCCCTTGACAGAATTGGCGAAACATTTACAAGTGTATCCAGTCCGCTTAACCCTTGCCATGCTGAATAAATTAAGAAGCCATGCTCACTTCTAAAATTATCAGCCAATCAGATTACTTGATCCAGGTTGTTGATACACATTTACATACTTAATGACAAACAGTGTAGATACAAAACAGTTGGCTTCTTCAGAAGCCAACTGTTCTGTATCTACACTGTTTGTAAAGGAAGAGGCATATTCGGGCTCAGCAGGACTAGGGTTAATTCTTTTTTATGTAAAGCAAGTCAGAAAATGTACGAGAGTGAGTCAATAAGTAACCAGCCTATCCCATTTCCGATGGACCGAGACGGTCACAATTTTCATGGTTTGTTTTAATATATGTTTTATACATGGGTACAAAATTGCACACGTATCGAGTCATTCTATAATAAAATATTGAATGTCAGATATGGCTAATGATGCAAAGACATGCTTTTCATCTAAAGTTGAGTACCGTGCTGTAATTCAGTACTTGTATTTAAAAGGTAAAACAGGCAAGGAAATACACAGCGAGTTAGCCGATGTTTATGGGTCTTCTGCACCATTTTATGCTCAGGTTAAATTCTGGGTAGGGGAATTCAAACGCGGTAGAACATCTTTAGATGAAGCCAGGTCTGGACGCCCACTGGATGCCACCGACGAAGAAATGTGTAAGAAAGTTCGGGATCTGGTATACTCTTATAGGCGAATTCAGGTGGAAGAAATAGCGCAGGCATCAGGCATTTCACATGGTTGCGTTTCAACAATCTTACATGATCATTTAGGTATGCGCAAGCTAACAGCCCGTTGGGACCCCAAATCCCTTAGCGATGAGCAAATGGCAACCAGAGCATCAGTATGCAGCGCCTTGTTGAAGCGTTTTAGGTATTTTCTTTTGCGTCTGGTGACTATAGATGAGACTTCGGTTCATTATTATGAGCCAGAGAATAAAGCTCTGAGTCGTCAGTGGGTAGGGCCTGGGTCTCCGAGGCCAAAAAAGTTCAAGATGTAAATATCTGCTGGCAAGGTGATGGCCACAGTATTTTGGGATGCAAAAGGCGTTATTATGTTGGACTTTTTACCCAAGAGAAGTACAATAACTGGAGTGTACTATGCAAACTTGTTAGACCAGTTGAAAACCGCCATCCGTGAAAAAACGCCGAGGTAAACTCTCTAAAAGTGTTTTGCTGCAACAGGACAACGCGAGAGTCCCAACTTGCAAAGTTGCAATGGATGCTGTAGAGCGAAATGGGTATGAATTAATACCACATCCTGCCTATTCGCCTGACCTAGCTCCTAGTGACTTCTTCCTATTCCTAAACTTGAAAAAGGATATCCATGGACTTCATTTCCGGCTGATGAAGAAGTTGTGACGACAGTTGAGGAGTGGGTCAATGGAAAGAACATTGACTTTTTCAGTTCTGGGCTGATGGCACTTGAACACCGTTGGTCTAAGTGCGTCACACTAGAGGGCAATTACATCGAAAAAGAAGAGTTGGATCTCAACCGGAAATAAGTTAGGCTGGTTACTTATTGACTCACCCTTGTACCTTCGGATAATGCGCTCAGCAAAGATTCAGATCAGTCTGACCAGACTCTTCACAGGGGGCATTTTGAGTAGCCAAAGATGCTAAGTTTCTCCATGCAGACATTCTGATCAGACTGCATGGATGGGCAGGCTGATTTGAGTCTCTGCTGGGAGCATGTGTCAGAAGGTATGTTTTCTCACGCTATGACTCATATCAGACCATGATTGTGTCAAAATGCATAATTCTTAGCTCTGTATAAGGTGTGGTATTCAAATAATATTTTTTTTATTTGCCTATGAAAACATATGTTATGGGTAGTCATTAGAAGCTCTTTGGTGAGGTGCTTCAAAAAAAAAATACCACAAAATACGTATGTTTTTGTGTAATAAGGAAAATATTAGTACTTTTCTGATGAAAGGAAAAAGCGCTTTATCTGGATTTATGTAACTATAAGGAAATTCGTCCAATAAGAATATCACAGAGTATCTAATAAGAGTATCTAATAAGAATATCTAATAAGAATATCACAGAGTGACACTATTATTACACTCACTCCTAGAAAATAGATAAAAAAAAAAAGTCTCCACATTACGAAAACAAGCCTATTCAAATATATAGAAAATTTCACCTCGCAAAACTGAAAAATTTCAGATAAAAAACTCTGTTGTTTTTCATATTTCTGCTCAAAACATAGATTGTGGGTTCTTATTAGAGTTGCCTTAGTGAGGCAGTTCTAACGAGTACCAACAAGCTATGTTTTTGAGCAGAAATAAGAAAAATAAAGTATACCCTTGTAAACCCCAGTTTTACTACATAAAAGTGGGGTTTAAGGGGGTCAATATTATATAGGCATGTTTTCATGATGAGAAAATGCTGTTGTGCACACTCCCAGAAAGTTTAAAAGTCTGGTGAAAATACATCGATAAAGAATCTATCACTTTTAACCTTTACCGCTATCTGGGCAAATTGACAAATTAATGAAATTTTCATATATATTTTTCCAGAAAACAGGATTTGACATTTCATGCAAATTGTCTTCAGTGGACATGAAATGTCAAATCTTGTTTTCTTGAGAAAAACAAGAAAAACATTTCATTGTCTGCTGAAAATTTTACCAAGCATGCTAAGCATTAAGTAAGTACAGCAATAAAGAATCTATTACTTTTAATTTAGAGAGAAATTCAAATTACCAGTAGTGGCTTCTAAAGTTGGCATTACCAAAAGAAAACACTAATATCTCTAATTGGCAGAAAGTATTTGTTATTCCAGAAATAAAATGGGGCTCTAGATTCCAGAATTTGAAGATAAATATGCTGATAATTTGTTTTTAGGTTCACCATGGAAACATGCTCTGAAATCTCATAAGCATGACCTCTGCAAAGCATTTCTAAAGAGATCCCAAAACATAATTTAAAAAAAAAAGTAATAATAATAATGGAATATTCCTATATCTACAGCCCAGAGTACATTGTTTTTTATAGTAACAGGTGTTCACCCATGGTTTCAGATAAGTTGAATACTATCCAGGTAAATATTTTCTTATTCTTTCGTGAAAATATATGTTATGGGTACTCATCGGTGAGATGCTTCTAATGAGTACCACAACATATGTTTTTGTTCCAAAATCAAGAAAAATATCAATACTTTTTGGTATGTTTAGTCTGGTCTAGATAAGAGTGGGTATCAGGTAAACATTTTTCTTATTTTGCAACAAAAACATATGTTGTGGGTACTCATTAGAACTGCCTCAGTGAGATGCTTCTAATGAGTACCACAACATATGTTTTCATGGAGAAATAAGAAACATATCAGTACTTTTGGTTTGAAAAACAAAAGCATCTTATCAAGAGCTATGGTATAAAAAAGAATCCACATCTGGAGCTGTGATGTTCAATGGAATTCTAATGAAGGTACAGGACAGATAAGGAGATATTTTTGATAAAGAAAAAAAGATCAGAAATATTTTGTTATTTTTTTCACAAAAGAGTAAGTTGTGGGTTCTCCTTACAGTTACATCAGCAAGACAATTCCGTTGAGTGCCCAAAACAAATCTTTATAGGGGGAAGTAAGATAGCTTTTTATCCTGATATTCTTCTTATCTGTAGCGCTGTGAGATAAGCCGGAATCATTCCTGGCAATCACAGAAGTAATCCTTGGAGGGTTTTGATTTCATTGAGATTATTGTATGGGGATTTCCCAGGGAGCAAGGTATTTGGTAGGATATTTTGGTTTTGTACTTCTCCAAGAAAGTAATCTCATTTATATTATTACAGTGCAACCTCCATACAACAGCCACTATTGGGATCTCACAAAACTGTCTTTTCTAGGGAGGTGATCATTGTAGAGAGGTTCTTCATACAACAGCCACTATTGGGATCTCACAAAACTGTGTGTTCTAGGGAGATGCTCATTGTAGAGAGGTTAAATTTATAGTAAAACTGGCACTAGAGGCTGTTATAAGGAGCTGTCTGTTTTTGAGACTGAGTGGTGACCCATAAGAGTGAGTGGTGACCATTTATCCTAGTCCTGCTGAACATGGATATGTCCTGTCTTTGCAAACAGTGTAGATCAGATCAGTTGGCTTCTGAAGAAGCCAACTGATCTTGATCTGCATTGTTTGCCATTAAGTATATGAATATTTATCAACAATCTGGATCAAGTAATCTGATTGGCTGAAAATTAGAAATGGGTGTGGCATCTTAATTTATTCAGCAGGACAAAGGTTAAGACTAAGTGGTGACCATTAATGAATGGTATGACAATAGCCTCAGTGAGATGATATTTTTTCTTCAGGGAAATTTATGTTGTGAGTACTCATAAGAAGTGCCACATTGTGGTGCCAGACTGCATGGCATAGTAGGTTGGATCTGGGGCCGCAAGTTCAAATCCTAGCTTAGCCACAACACTTTTGTGGAGATTGATCTTGAAATCATATCTATGGTCATTCTCCCTGCCTAGATAGAGTCCTGATTCTGATGAGATCCCACAATGTCTCCTGTACTGTAGGACACGGAATAAGACAAAGTATTGATATCTCTGTCTCCAGAATAACAGTTACTACAGCTTTGAGTTCTGAGACCTGATCTATTTGTTTACTTAGTTTCGATTGCATTTGTAGATTTCTGGTAATCTTTCTGAAAAGCAAAATCGTTTTGCATGTCTGTGCACTTCTTCCTTATGTTATTGTATGTTTCCCTTGTGTCACTTCTAAGTTTCATCATCACGAAAACATGCCTATATAATTTTGACCCCTATTAAACCCCACTTTTATATAGTAAAATTGGGGCTTACAGGGGTACACATTATTTTGCTTATTTTTACTCAGAAACATAGATTGTGGGTACTTGTTAGAACCGCCTCACTGAGGCAGTTCTAATGGGTACCCACAATCTATGTTTTGAGCAGAAATATGAAAAATATCAGTTATTTATTTTGGTGAAATTTGCTATTTATTTGAATAGGCATGTTTTCATAATGTGCCATCTCCAGTAGATAACTGAAATAAACTGGAGTGAAAACATGCCTATATAATTTTGACCCCTGTTAAACCCCACTTTTATATAGTAAAATTGGGGTTTACAGGGGTATACATTATTTTTATTTCTGCTCAAAAACATAGATTGTGGGTACTCGTTAGAACTGCCTCGCTGAGGCAGTTCTAATGAGTACCCACAATCTATGTTTTGAGCAGAAATATGAAAAATATCAGTTTTTAACTGAAAATGTTCAGTTTTTAGTGAAATTTGCTATATATTTGAATAGGCATGTTTTCATAATGTGCCGACTCCAGCAGATAATTGAAATAAACTGGAGTGAAATCATATCAGTTGTACTGGATAAAGTCAGAAAATTATATAAATCAGAGAATTTTGACCAAAAACGGGAGCTTACTTAGCCTACTCAAAGTGACAGAATAATTTAAAGTATAGCAAGTTGAGTTAAAAAAATCAGTCGAAATATTTTAAAATGTCTCCCATTTTTTTACCTAGAAAATAGAACTTCTCTTTTGATTCAGAACTCCTCCTTTGGAGACTGTTTAGATGAAGTACATGTATCTGAAAATTAGGGTAATCTGAAAGCAAAGAATTTATTTTCCCTCAGGTCAACTTTTTTCAGGCAAGAAGTGCTTTGTCTTTTAGGCGTGTCCCATCTCCTTACTCTCACCATGCTGAATAAATTAAGATGCCACACCCACTTGTAATTTTCTGCCAATAAGATTACTTGATCCTTGTGTTGTTACAAATTCTTATACTAAGTGACAAACAGTGCAGATCCAGATCACTTGGAAGTGAAAACAGTTTTGGCAGTTGCCTTCTATAGAAGTGTATCTCTTTCCCTTAAGCAAACACAAGTGAAAATGTTTGAAAGAGGTTTGTCTAAGGAACTGAGTTGTCATTTTTACAGAGCGGATATTAGAGGACCATGATTCCCTTGTAGAAAATATGGTAATGTGGACCAGAGATACCAAGAATAAAATAATGTTTGAAAGTCGTCAGCAGAAAAATGATCTCTTCAAATGTCCAGAGGTAAGATTTTTAACATGAATTTAAAAGCTTTGTTGTATTACACATGTTTAGTTGGGATCGTGTAACTAAAGCCTCACATTAGATTCCACAATATCCTTCCATAGTAAAAATGTTCACCTGTTGTGATAAATTGGTTATAGATTCAAATTAAAAGTCGGCTGACCAGATAAGAGGAGTATCCATACAGTATTTTTCTTATTTCTCCACAAAAACATATGTTGTGGGTACTCATTAGAAGTGCCTCAGCAAGGCACTTCTAATGAGTACCCACAACATATGTTTTCATGGAAAAATAAGAAAAATATCAGTATTTTTCAGTTGAAAAATGTCCCTTGCCTGGAGCTATGAGCTGGTTTATGCATACTGATCCTAGTCAATAGTAAAAGTAACAAACCATCAGACTGCATTCCTGACCCCTTAGCAAGGCCTATTGTCTAGTTCTTAGGCTGAAGTTTCCTCCTGGGCCTACCTTAGTAGTGTTGATTGGGCTGTTAAACTCCAACACAACCCAACTCAACTCTGGGCCTACTGTGAGCATAGGTTTTGATGAGACTGTGTGGATGCGCAAGTTCACATATGCTATAACAACTCTTTTTCTCATGATGCGGCTCATAAGACTGACAGGCTCGAGCAGATCTGGAGGTGACACTGCCTTCCTCAGATTTCTAATACAAGTATCTGAGTGGCTTAGTGGTTAGCACTCATGACTTAGAAGATGAGATTTCAGGTTTGAATCCTACTAGGGGTGAAATTCAGCTCATAATCGTACCACACTTCTTTGCACAGAGCCTTTCAATATCACTCTCCCAGTTTCTCAGTATGACAACTCTTTCAGTGTCACAGGCGATAATACATGTAATAGGCTTTTGCAGACAGCATAGATCCAGATGAGACAGCTCATTGAGCTGTCTCATCTGGATCTACGCTGTTTGATATTCAGTCTTTCAACTTTACATATGATAGTCTTTCCAAGCAGCAGGTTGTTAAAATAAAAAAGCAGACGACAAATGTCGTCTGAAATTTGGTACCGAAAGAGTTAAATAGTAATGAAAGGTATTCTCATATGCTGACGAAAGATTTCGTCTCTTGCAATTGGATTGGACATTACTTTTGTAATCCTTTATCAGTTCTAGTTTTCTCTTTTGAATCAACTAATTTGTGTTTTCACCATGCCACCTGCCTGCATGCTTTCCCATCGTCCAGATCCTCTAAAACATATTCTAGAACGCTCTTCTAGTTTTAAAATATTACGAGATTTGGATGTCCGTGCCATTTTTCTTTGTTGTTTCTTTGTTTAAAATTTGATCCACAGTAAAATTATTCCTGGACTGGATCAGTATTATTTACCAATAGAAATGCATATCCAATGGTATAATTTTATGGGATACTTAAACCAGTCTCGGCTATTATGGGAAAATACACCTGCAATTAGTTTTAGACCTGGGGATTTCTACAGTCTAAATTAATAATAGAATCGGGTTTCTCTGCGCACAGATGCAAACATAAAAAGACACTTCAGGTAGTGCTCTGGTGTAATGGGAAGTGCAATCAGTCATTCATGGCAGTGAAATTGATCATTCTAGTCATGTTTTTAGCCTAAATTGCCAAATCATATCATCATCATCATCAGATTTCTAATAAATATTTTTCATCTTTTTTTTTCAGAAATACCTCTTAGTGTCATCCTCTTCAGAGAAAGGTGCTTCACTAGACCCAAAACGACGAGAAAATTTGATCCAGGTGAGAAAATTTACTACTGCTGGTAGATTTAGCTCAAGACAGTGTCCACTGAATGCTCAGCATGCTGGGTATAAACTTCAGCAGACACCATCTTGAAATAGTTTTCTTATTTTCCCAGAAAACAGGATTTGACATTTCATGCAAATTGTCTCCAATGGAGACAGTTTGCATGAAATGTCAAATCCTGTTTTCTGAGAAAAGTAAGAACAACATGATCAATTTGTCGTCTGCTGAATTACTTTTCTTGTTGCTCCATGATAATATATGTTACCATATTTACCCTAAGAGTTCGGGCAGACCTGAACAAACAGTGTAGACCCTGATCAGATGACTTAGAATGCAGCATCTGATCAGGGTCTACAATGTTTGCCACTCATCTAGCAAAAGTTTAGACACATCAACAGGTAGATAAATTTTAGGACAACTGTGGCAAGGAGTTAACCCTTAAAATGCCAAGAAAACCTGCATCTGAAAATGTCATCTGTTTATGTCGTCTGCTGAATATTCTTGCAAACTTTTCATACCTATTTTTGCATACAGGTAAACAGTGTGGACCCTGATCAGACTTCTCCAAGAGGAGCAGTCTGATCTGGGTCCACACTGTTTGCAAAAGTGACTTTTAAAATCACAAGCAGATGACAAAGCAGAAGACAGTTGTTGTAATTGGCAGTTTAAGGGTTAAGGTGTCTGAATTCTTAGGGTAAGTACAGTATTGATACTTATTGGAATAGCATTTTTGTGGAGACATACGAAAATTGTCGGGGTGGTCGGGTGGTGCGAAGGTGTCATGTATCTTATGTCACTGGGGCGTCCAGCTGATATTGGCTTACAGTTGGGCAAGGCCTGCTATCCTTGTAGCGGGTAAGGGTAGGGAGGTGATGTTTTTATTTCTTCTGTTTCTTCACTTTCATTCCTGTTTCTCTTTCTTCCTGTCCCTCTCTTTCATCTCTTCTGCTATCTCTTCTGTCGCTTTTTCTCCCTTTCTCTGGGAGACGACACAAAATGACCCACAAGGGTTGACGTGTCGTTAAACCCCAACACAAAAAAAAAAAAAAAAAAAAATACGCAAATTGTCAATGCTTGTTAGGGCTGTATTATAGAGCTTATACTGACACAAAACATGCAAATCAGTCTGTGCATTGATACAATCTAATTGGGCTCTTCCATGTCCAATTAAGGGCAATCGATACACTTCCAAGGAAGATGACTCTTGTTAAAGTTGTGTTTGCTCCCTTCTGAAAAGTGGTCTAGTCTAAATGGAAAGAATTTCTGAAAAGGCGTCTACACTTGGGAGCAAATTCTTCTAAGAGTAGATCGTTTTTCAGAAGGTGATTGGTGTACAAGTAGCAAACAGAAAGTCACAAAAGTTGTCTCCCTTGTTAGAAATGATGGAAAATCACTGAATACTGTAGAAAATGTCAGTTGAGGGAAAATACCCTGATGATACTTTGCTGATGTACAGGGTAGTTTGGATCTGCCAGTTATACACCAGGGTGGCCACGCACTCTGGAAAACAGGGAAAATGGTGAAAAAAAATTCCCTGCAGGGAAAAATCAGGGAATTTGAAATTTTGCTGAAAATCAGGGAAAAATCAGGGAATTTCAAAAAATCTTATCTTTGTAAGGTCAAAATATTCAAATTTTATAGCTGTTCAGATGTGGCTACTGGTGGTTTCTTTCTGCTATATGCTTAAAATACCTGCAGATCTAATCTTACTTAAAGGTGGAGTACTTGTTAGGTGGAGTACTTGTTTGCTGTATATTCTGTTTTTTTCTTTTTCTCATTCCGAAGTGGACATTTTATTGCAAACCCAATGTCTGTCATTAAATTTTGATGCAAAAATATACATCTGTGCAGTTAGAAGCCAAAATGGAATTGAGCAACCGTTGCCCCAGAGCTCAAGTAGAAGTGTGTATGCATGCACCAATATCATATTCTTAAGAATGTATCAAGAATAACACAATGACTATAACAAGGGATATAATTAGGGTGTTTTACCATACCATTATGGCTGTATGTAGTACTGTGTGCATACATTTATACTGGGGTTCACAAAAAACAGAGTCCATAATATTAGGTTCATGTTTCTGTTGGGATCATTTGCAGCTGGGAAATTCACATATAGTTAGTACGATACCTGGATCAGGGCATTCGCTTTATCCTGTTCTTGCCCCAGGGTCCAGCTTCTGGAAGGGACTAAGGGTCATGGCTGGAGCATCAACGTACCATGAATAACTTCTACTTTTATTTATTTTGTATTCCTATATTTTTGTATATGACTTCTAAAAGTAGGGGCCATTGCGATAATATTAAGGTTTTTAATCAGGGAAGATCAAATCAAATCAGGGAAAAATCAGGGAATTTGATTGCTAAAAATGTGTGGCCACACTGTACACATCCTCCTGTGTAACATGTCATGGCCCACTTTAAACTATACCACATTCTGGACAGATTCAGCAGATGACTAATTGTGATATTTTTTCTTATTTTTCCCAGAAAATAGGCTTTGACATTTCATGCAAATTGTCTCCTAAGGAATGGCAAAGACTGTTTTCTTGGAAAAAATATTTTAAAATGTCTAACAACACACGTTTTCATGTGTAAATCAGAAAAGAATGCCTGACTCTAAAGCACAGTCAGCAGCTTGCATCACGAAAATATACCTATATAATTTTGACCCCTTTACCTCACTTTTATATAGTAAAACTGGGGTTTACAGGGGTATACATTATTTTTCTTATTTCTGCTCAAAAACATAGATTGTTGGTAATGAGGCAGTTCTAATGAGTACCCACAATCTATGTTTTGAGCAGAAATAAAAAATGTCAGAATTTTTTATCTGAAAATTTTCATTTTTTGGTGGTAAAATTTTCAGTATATTTGAATAGGGATGTTTTAGTAATGTCTGATAGCAGATCCTGGGGTCACACTTTCAAATCCCAGGTCAGCCATGTAACTTTCATGGAAGATTGATCATGAAATAATTTCTACAGTCATTCTCCCCCTTTTGCCATTTCAAGAAGGGCAGGTATCAGTTACTCAGTACTGGTGGAAGCCTGTGCACAAAGTAAGCCTGCACAGGGAAAGTGTGAGTAGGTTAGCTGACCAGGTCGGCCTCAGTGGCTCAGTTGGATGCGGGTCTGACTGGAGACCAGGAGGTCGTGGTTTCGAACCCCGCCGAGGTCGGCAACATTCTTTCATGGAGATTGATCATGAAATATTTTCTACGTTCATTCCCTCCCTTCTGCTGATTCAAGAAGGGCAGTTGGCAGTTTCTGGCAAAAGAATGTGCACAATACTGGTTAACTGCTTAGAGGACTGCCTGCCCAGTAAAAGTGTGGTTAGGTAAACTGACCATGCTCGACATGACCCCATTGGGTTGACTGGGCCATAAACCTCAACAAAAACAAACAAAAGCTGACCAGCTTAACATGACCTTAACAGTGTTGACTGGGCCATAAAATTCCCAACTCAAACAGATCGTGTCATGGTGTTCATTTGTTGGTGGTCTTTCCTTTACTCTGTGGTATTTTTTTCCCTTTGGTCTTCTCTCAATTTTTCCATGTTTGGAAACAAAATCCATGATATAAAAACAATTTAATTACCCAGCAGTTTCATTATCATCAGCAATGTTGGCACCATTAGGTGTTACTACTTTTGAAAACAGAATTGTTAGTTTACAATTTTTAGCTTTCTAGAGGTAACAGGGCTTGGAGTAGTTTTTTAGTCAGGTGTATGACGTAGGTTGGGTGGTAGGATTGAATGGAAGCACGTTTTTATAAAAAACTGACAGATGTGAGCAGCAGCAGTCTTCTGGAGAAACTCTGGATATGCATAATTTATTGTCATAATTAACTGGTTATGGAAACCACCACAAGAACCACTTTTACAGTCCTGCATGACAGTTTTCATAATGTGTAAAACAGCCTCCTCCTTACACCCATTATAGCTTTAGATAAGGCCCTTTTTCAGCCAAAAAGAACTGATATTTCTCCATGAAAACATGTTGCCGGTACCGATTAGGGGCTTCTAATGAGTACCCGCAACATGTTTTCTCGGAGAAATAAAAAAATATTTACCTGATAACCTCTCTTATCTAGAGCTATGACATTCTCCAAATACAAAGGGATTTCAGAAGGTATTTAAATTATGGTTGCTCTGAAACATACATACTTAGTACTCATTAGAATTATATTGGTGAGCCAATACTAATGAGTGACCACAGTAGCTCCAGGTTCTGGTTATACAGATACATATTTTCTCATTTCTCCATAAACACATATGTTGTGGGTACTCATGAGAAGTGCCTCAGTGAGGCACTTCTCATGAGTACCCACAACATATGTTTTCATGGAGAAATGAGCAAACTGTCCTATGTTTTGGTTTTCCACTGGATCAAGAAGGGTACTTGTCAATAACTGGTTAAAGCATGTGCACAAGTACTGGTTAACTGCTTAGAGGACTAAGCCTGTAAATTAATAAGTAATAATCTAAGTAGATTAATATATCATGACTGGCTCAACATGACCTTAACATTGTTGACTGGGCCATAAAACTCCGACTCAAACAAAGCAACATTTTGGTTGAAAAAAAAAAAAAGAGCCTTGTCTGGAGCTATGATATGCTAGAATAGAAATTAAACAAAAATAAAGAGAGGTAAATTTTTTGAAATTATCACCTTGTCTAGAACTGAGCTGCACCTGTCTTTCTGCATTCTAATCAGTGTTAATGATGTCTGGTATTCTAATGTAAATGTTGTAGATTGGAACTTCAGGACAAAAGCTCCCTTATACAGTGGGTGAATAGTACAGGTCAGAGGAGTTCAGGAGGAGTATTAGACTGGCTCCAGTCTCCAGTGACTAAATATTTATTCCTATAATCCTGTTTGATACATCCACTAAAATAAAACCAATATAACCCATTGTATACTAAATAGACTCTCCCACACTATATATTGAAAGAGTCCAATTCCAATTTTAGGTACGTCCGGCTATGAGATTTACATATTCCTAGAGAAAAAATGGCTAAATTATTTGCAAACAGTGGAGACCCTGATCAGATTCTGCAGCATCTGATCTGGGTCTGCACTGTTTGCCAGTTACCCTTTTACAGGTCTCCCGACTACACTGGGATAATTATGATATCCAATATGATTATGATATCATGCTGATTGTGGTCTTCATTAAAGGTACAATTTCACATGGTGTAACTCATTTATTTTAATTTCTCTTTTGAAATCAATTGGATCTTGCAGGTACTCATTAGAATTGTCTCACAGGAATTTCTAATGAGTGGAATAGGGAAGTTGGAAAAATATCAGTAGATTTTGTTGGGGAATCATCTTATTATCTAGTGTTATGTGTGGACTATCTATCCTTTTAATGGCATAGACAGGTGCAGTAGATTTTGCACTTCCCCTAATTTATCAGAAAGTCAGTGTTTGGCAGAGCCTTTTAGCTATAGATATTAAAACAGACTTACCATATAACCATATGATGCTCAACATGGGAAAAATGCCCTTATGCCACATGGGAACAGCGAAGGTCCAGGTAATCATGCGCATTCGTGCTGATATGGATCTTCTCAGTTCATCGACATATACTACAGTATCCACTGATCCTGTAACTGGGCAATGAAGGCCTTAATCAGTGATCAAGGCCTGGGTGTCAACAGTTTGCATAAGGGCCCTTTTCGTGCATTGCATATCATATAAGACACACCTCATGACAAAACCAACAAAATGGATGTGCATCCAGCAAAGACTCCGATCAGCCTGGGCATCTGCCCGGTCTTATCAGTGTTCGCCCTGTGCTCAGTTGTAGCTAAGGACCCAAGCTTTCTTCATGCGGACATCGAAGACACTGATCAGACTGGGTTGATGCCCATGCTGATCTGAGTCTTTGCTGGGTGCACATGCCATTTTGTTGGTTTTTGTCATGAGGTGGCACATAACATAATTTTATTCTTTGAGGTGAAGCACTTCAACTGAATACAGTAAATATCCTAAAATTTCCTACACCAAAGTGTTTAACAAAATGGCATATGCAAAACAGTGCAGACCCAGATCAGACTGCTCCTGAAGGAGCAGTCTGATCAGGGTCTTCACTGTTTGCCATTCCTCAAAATATTTTAAGACACAACTTATAAAAAGAAAAATTTAGGCCACAATAGTATGGAATAAAGTGTTGGAAATTTTGGGACATTTATGATACCCAAACATACAAGCTGCTGTGCATGAAAATGTGACCTTCTGACATGTGCCCAAAGAAATATCTGTATATCTGCACAGTCAGATCATAGCCTTTCATGTGAGAAAGCGAAATCCTGCTTATGGTTGGTCAGGTGGTTTTTCCCAAGGTTCTCCTGTTTTAGCCCACCTTTGATGAACGATGGGCTTGATATAAGTGAAATATTCTTGAAAGGGCTGTAAAATCCAAATAAAAAAAAAAATTCACCACCAAAAACTGAAAGTTTTCAGATAAAAATTCTGATATTTTTCATATTTCTGCTCAAAACATAGATTGTGAGTACTCGTTAGAACTGCCTTGCCGAGGTGGTTCTAACTAGTACCCATAATCTATGTTTTTGAGCAGAAATAAGAAAAATAATGTCTACCCCTGTAAACCCCAGTTTTACTATATAAAAGTGGGGTTTAAGGGGGTCAAAATTATATAGGCAAGTTTTCGTGATGAGAAATAAGAAAAATAATATATACCCCTGTAACCCCAGTTTTACTATATAAAAGTGGGGTTTAAGGGGGTCGAAATTATATAGGCAAGTTTTCGTGATGAGAAATAAGAAAAATAATATATACCCCTGTAACCCCAGTTTTACTATATAAAAGTGGGGTTTAAGGGGGTCGAAATTATATAGGCAAGTTTTCGTGATGAGAAATAAGAAAAATAATATATACCCCTGTAACCCCAGTTTTACTATATAAAAGTGGGATTTAAGGGGGTCAAAATTATATAGGTATGTTTTCGTGATGGTTGTCCACATGAAGAAACTTTGCAACCTTGGCTATCCAGAATGCAACCTTTGAAGATACTGATCAGAATATGTGAAAGTGCAGGCTGATCTGAATCTTTGATGGGCGGGCATGTCCAAAAGTATGTTTTCTGATCTAGTGGCTTATTTATTTTCTTATACCTTGAGGCAAAGCACTTAAGCTAAGTATAGTAAATGTCCTGAAATTTTGAACCCTTTTACCCATTGTAGTCTGGAAACCCCTAAAAGGGTAATTGGTAAACAGTGCAGATCCAGATCAGATGCTGCAGAATGCGGCATATGATCCGTTCTCCACTGTTTGCAAATTGTTTAACCATTTTTCTCTAGGAATATCTAAATCTCATAGCTGGACATACCTAAAATTGAAATTGGACTCTTCCAATATATACTGTGGGGGGGAGTTCACTCAGTCTACTATGGGTTAAACATTGTAGACCCTAATCAGACTGGTCCTGCTCTGGCCCCATCTGTTAGAGACATTAATTCCTCTGCAGGTCTTTAATCTTTTAGCCTGCTCAGAAAAATTAAAACAAAACAAAAAATCATAAATAGGCTTTAACAGTTCATGCAAATTGTCTCCTTTGGAGACAGTTTGCATGAAAAGTCAAAGCCTGTTTTCTAGGAAACATTATTTTCTGGAAAAAATAAGAAAAAATGTCTATTTTTCATAAGCTGAATTCATCCAGAGAGTGGTTAAAGGGTTAATTTGTACAGAGAGAGCCAAAGATTATAGACCAGCAGGGAAATTAATGTCTAATAGATGGGGATCTGAAATAAACTGAAGGCTTTCATTTGAGAGATTTGACTGAATTAACCCTTGTCATTCCGAAAAATTAAGATGCCATGCCCACTTCTAATTGTTAGCCAATCAGATTACTTGATCCAGGCTGTTGATACAAATTTGCATGCTTAATGACAAACAGTGTAGATCCAGATCAGTTGGCTTCTTCAGAAGCCATCTGATCTGGATCTACACTGTTTGCAAAGGCAGGACATATCGGGATTCAGCAGGACTAGGGTTAAATGGTGTTGCCCGTTGGTGTTGTCCATGGATTTTACTAATCTTTTTTGATAGACTTCTAATTATTTTGAAATAACCATAAGCATTTTGATATGGATAAGGCTTATGAAATAAGCACAATACTGTGAAATAATTTGTTGAAGGTGGGATTCCAACTTTGTGTTTGGAGTCTCTTGGCCTTTAGATCTGCCTGTGGATATAGCTAATTTGATATTAACAGGTAATCTGGTAGATTGTAATCCAAAAAATTAGGTTGCTGTGAATATTGAAAACCTGGAAAAACCCATAGTTCCAGTAAAGGTGCCCTTTCCAGCTTAAAACTGTTGATATTGTTTTTTTCTTATTTCTCCATGAAAACATGTGTTGTGGCCCTCATTAGAAGTGCCTATGAGTACCCACAACGTTTTTGTCATTATGAAAACATGCCTATTCAAATATATAGAACATTTCACCTCCACAAAACTGAAAATTTTCAGAATAAAAACTCTGATATTTTTCATATTTCTGCTCAAAACATATATTGTGGGTACTCGTTAAAACTGCCTCGGTGAGTACCCACAATCTATGTTTTTGAGCAGAAATAGGAAAAATAATGCATACCCCTGTAAACCCCAGTTTTACTATATAGAAGTGTGGTTTAAAGGGGTCAAAATTATATAGGCATGTTTTTGTTATGTGGAGAAATAAGAAAACTATTTTCCTGATACCCTCTCTTGTCTAGACCTATTCAATTCCAGGTCAGGTGATAATAAGGGAAAATTTTGTTTCATTTTATCTTTCTTTTCACCAGAAAATAGGGTTTGACATTTTATGCAAATTGTTAAAACCCTATTTTCTTGGAAAAATTAAGCAAAATATCATACATTTATCATCCTGAGTTTAGCCAGACAGTGCTAAAGGTCAGTATTGAAATACTGAAATATTGTTTTCTATATGAAAAATAATAAGTTACCATAATCGACCTAATTACCGCACATACTCCTATAAGCACACAGTCAAGCAATTTAGTAGTCTTCAGATTACAGCCAGTGTATTTTTATCTAATTCTTTAGAAAAACATATGTTGTGGGAACTCATTTGAGTTTGCTTCTACAAGTCAACAATTCAAATGAATAAACACAACACATGCGTTTATAAAGAAAATCAGAAAATAATATTGCATAAGCATCACTAAATACGCTCCTTATGAAAGTCCTCTGCTGATCTTTCATTTAGACCGTGCCTTTATAAGGTGGATATTTTACTACAAGTTTGTTGTTCAGTAATTTCGAAAAATCTAAGTAGACAGTGTGATAAATAGGTTGAATATGGTATATTCAGTTAGAATCATATCTCTACGAGATGATAATAAGATCCTATGGCGTATATTTCCTTGAGAGAAATAAGTAATCTGTCTTATTGGAGAACTAAGAAATATCAATACATTTTGGTTAAAAAAAAAAAAAAAAAAAAGAGCCTTATCTGGAGCTGTGCTCAAGCATGTCTGACCAAATATTTAGGGTAAATATATAGCCTGGCCCCACCCATATGAATTTTAGTTTTCTAGTCTAACAAAGGTAAAGTATTCTTCCTTGTCTAATTTTCTACACATAGCATCTCCCTTACCTGGCAAAATATAACATATAACAGATCAACCAGTTCAGAGAGAAAGACATTTAAAAAGACAAGATTTTTGTAAAATCTAAAACAGTTTTATGCTAATTCAAAACCAGTCTAAGTAAAGATAGTACATATCTGTTTTGGTGCCTCTTTTTTCTGTGGACAAACAATATCTGATCAATATTATAAAAAAAGTTCGAAAAAAAAAAGCTATAAAATGTGTGGTTCAGATCAATGCATGCCATATTTTCCCCAGATATTGGGACACCTTAACTCTTTACCATACTTGTCCTAAAATTTGAACAAGTCCATTTTATTACTTATTGAGGTGTCTAAAAACTGCTGGATGTGCTGGATGAGTGGCAAACAGTGTAGACCATGATCAGATGCCGTGGCATCTGATCTTGGTCTACACTGTTTGCTCAGGTTTGTTTGGCATAATACCTAGTGTAACTATGGTAACCGCCTTTTCTTGATGTTGAGCCCTATTAGTGACAACTAGATCCACCACTGGGAGAAATAAAACATCATGTTTTTCCAACATATTGTCTGCAGACAATTTGCACATAAAACAAGCTATGTAATGCTTTAGCATGCTGGGTAAAAAAAAAAAAATGCAGCAGACATTTTGATTTTTTTTTTTTTTTTTTTTTTCTTCTTCTTCTTCTTTTTTTCAGAAAATAGGGTTTGACATTTCATGCAAATTGTCTGCTTAGGGGACAATTTGCATGAAATGTCAAGTCCTAGTTTCAGGGAAATAAAAGAAAAAAATCAATTTATTATCTGAATTTGCCCAATAAGTACTAAAGTTTGACTAATAGGGTAATATCCTGCCCTTATTGTTTTCCTGCAGACTAGATAGTACTTTCTTTTAAGATTTTCTGAAGTAAAATTCCAGTTAAGGACCAGTAAGTTCCCTAACCAGCCTGTGTATCCACCTGCATAGCTACACAGTGTGGCCTGGTCTTTACTGTTCTCATATGGCCAAAAACACAGGGCAGTTTTTTTTTTGTTGTTTTTTTCTCAGTTCAGATAAGAGCTAAGTCATCCTGCCTCCTGTTTCAATTAGGAAGTCATGCACATTAGAAAATGAAACATTTGTTTCCCCTATTGTTACCATGGCAACTTATCTTCAGCATGATTCCCTGATAGTGCCGTGACAACCCTAGCAGATATAACTTTCTTTTGATCTCTCTTTTCTCTCTGTGCTGGTTCCTGCTTTTCTCCTGTATTGATGATTCCACAACACAGCATGGATTTTGTGGATGGAGAACCAGTGCCTGTGTTTTCTAGTATTACTCTAACAGCCCCTATTTTGTTAAAACTGTGCCTCTTTGTCAAGAAATACACAGACTTTGGGTGGATCTTAAGTTGTTCTGTCAAAACTAAATTGGATTGTTAATGACTTCATGTCTTGGACTGTGAGTGTGTAGTGTTTCAGTGCTGCTTGTTAAATGTTGAAAGGTGTTTTTGATAAAAAAAAATAAAAGCTCTAGATATTTGTCTATAAGTTTTGTTCGATTCTCAGAATTTGTGCCAGGATTTAGTTTTCATTTTTGCTAAATGCTTCCAGATTGTTTCTGTTTGGTTTCAATTTAAAACTGTTTATAGAAAGCAGGCAGGAGGAAAATCTACCTTAGCCTACTTAATTAGGAGTGAGATAAATATTTCTCTCATTTCTCCAGGAAGACATATGTTGTGAATACTCATTAGAAGGGCCTCAGTGAGGCCCTTCTAATGATTACACACACTATATGTTTTTTGTGGAGAAATAAGAAAAATATCAATATTTTTGGTAAAAGTAAATTTTATCTGAAACTACAGATATATGTGAACTGGAGAGGGGTGTCAGGTTCACATATGTCTTAAGGTAGATTTTCTTGTGATAAAATTCATTTATCGTGTAGGAGTAGGAAAGTTCTGTAGGAGCTTGAAAATTTAAACATTTGGAAATGAATTTGCGTTCCTTCTTCGTGGAAGTCTGGGCTTGGATTAAATAATGGATAAAGAAGTGGAAGAGGTGTTGTTTAAAGTTGACTGGATACACTGCCATTATTTTACAAGGGAGACAACTTTCATGACTTCTTGTTTGCTTTCCTATACATCCATCCCTTCTGAAAAGGGTCTACTCTAGAAGGAAAGGATTTTTACCTTATAGTGTTGTCTGCTTTTCAGAAGGGAGGCAAAAATAATGTTGACAAAGTTGCCTCCCTTGAAAGTGTATCTATATTTCCCAATATTATACAAGTTTTAATATCTGTTTTCTTTAATTGTTTAACCTCTGCAGATATGTTAATCTAGAAATGTACATGTACCATAGGGCTAGATAAGATGTTCTTTGTTTTTTAGCTGAAAGGTATTGATATTACTCCTGGCAAACATATGTTGTGGGTACTCATTAGAAGTGGATGTGCATCTGACTGGTGATCAGAAGGTTATGGGTTCGACCCGTGTCGGAAACATTCTTTCATGGAGATTTGAGCTTGAAATATTTTCTAAGGTCATTCTCTCCCTGCCGCTGATTCAAGAAGGGCAGTTGTCAGTTTCTGGTGAAAGAATGTTCACAATACTGGTTAACCACTTAGAGGATAAAGCCTGCCCAGTAAAAGTGTGGTTAGGTAAACTGACCATGCTTGACATGACCCCATTGGGTTGACTGGGCCGTAAAATCTCAACACACAAAAAAACAACAACAAAAAAAACATGTTTTGGATACTCATTAGAAGTGCCTTGCTAGGCACTTCTAATGAGTACCCACAACATATGTTTTCCTGCAGAAATAAGAAATAAGAAAACAATTTACATGATACCATCTCTTATCTAGAGCTGTGGTGTACTGGAAAAACATATGTTTTGGCATCTAATTAGAATTTTCTTCATGGTGCATAATTTCTTACAAAATTCTAATGGATGTAGATTTTCATGGTGTTACATAAGTTAAATGAAAAAAATCTGTTCTAATGGATTTGTTCTTTTAATAAGATACCTTATGATGTAAATAGAAAAAAAAAAAAGAAAAAGAAACACTGCATGCTTTGGCAGTTGTGAAGTCTGGAATGGGTCTTTGGCAAGTGGCATAGAAGACTTCTTATATATGCCACTTGGTCTTTGGTGTTAACCCTTAAAGCGCCAAGAAAAACTGCATCTGAAAATGTCGTCTGTTTATGTCGTCTGCTGAATATTCTTGCAGACTTTTGAAACCTAATTTTGCATACAGGCAAACAGTGTGGACCCTGATCAGACTGCTCCTAAAGGAGCAGTCTGATCTGGGTCCACACTGTTTGCAAAAATGACTTTTAAAATCACAAGCAGATGACAAAGCAGACGACAATAGTTGTGACTGGCTCTTTAAGGTTAACACTCTCTGAGTATATTCAGCAGGTTGCAAATACCAGATGTAACCTGAGTATTAGGACAGACATGCATGAGTGAACAATGTAGGACCAGATCAAATGCCATAGAATGCTGTATCTGATCAGGGTCTACACGGTTCCACTCTTCGAGCAGTTTTTGGGACATCGGCAGGAAATACAATGGACTTAATTAGAGCAAGTTTAGGACACGTATGGTAAGGAGTAAGGTGACTAAAGGTATAACAATAGATATTTTTTTCCCAAAAAAAAGGGTTGATATTTCATGCAAATTGTCTTCTTAGGAGAAAACTTTATTCAAGTGTCAAACCATTTTTTTCTGAAGCAGACTATGTGCTTAAAATTTCAAATCCTAATTTCTGGGAAGAATGAGAAAAAAAGGTCATCTGATAATTTTACAAGTCCTACTAAATATTAGTTTATTTAACCCTTAAACCGCCAATCACAACAATTGTCCTCTGCTTTCTCATCTGCTTGTGTTTTTAAAAACATTTCTGCAAACAGTGTGGACCCAAATCAGACTGCTCCTTTAGGTGCAGTCTGATCTGGGTCCACACTGTTTACCGGTATGCAAAAAATAGGTTTGAAAAGTTTGCAAGAATATTCAGCAGACGACATAAACAGACGACACTTTCAGATGCAGGTTTTCTTGGCGCTTTAAGGGTTAATTGGTTCAAATCCATCCTGTTCGACAACACAGAATTTACCCAAAAAATTGGTACAGGCAGGCCTTAGCAAACATTGTAGACCCTGATCGGATGGCGCAGAATGTGGCCTCTGATCTAGGTCTGCACTGTTTGCTATGCTACCAGCAGTATGTTAAATACATCAACAGGTAGTAAAATGGAATTGTTCATAATTTTAGGCAAGTATGGTAATGAATTATGGTCCAAATATTAACCCTGGTCCTGCTTAAAAGGGAATGCAATATAAGTTGTAAGTGTATCTTGGAGTAAAGTGCTTGACAAACCATTTATTTTGATGCAAAACTTTTCAAAATCAGCCTAGAAATAAGGAAGTTATGGTGGTTTGAATATATTTAAAATGGCTGTCAGGGATGCCGCCATATTGTAGGCTTTGTGACGTCACACACCCCAAATTAAATATGCAAAACCAAATTATAACGGGTTTTTAAGAATAAGTTTGCTACAGATTTTTTATAATCTTTTGATTCTAGTGACAAGCAATCATTTCCCCCAAAATGAACCAACTTTATGAGGCCAAAAAAAAAAATAGTTGTGTTTCAGGTTCCAGGCTAGAAAAAAATAGGGTCGGTAGGTCGATTTTACTTTTTTTTTTTTTTTACTTTTTTTTTTTTTTTTTTGTAACATCAGGGCCTACTCACCAGTCAGCCTTCTGCATCATAGATTCTGCAGCTTCCCCGATCAGTTTCAAAGGACTATTTTGTAGGCGAACACATGTAAATTCTATGCATTTGATATTGAATTTATTTACTAATTCTCCAACTGTAAGATAGTTTTCCACCTCAAATGTGTCCGTTGAGTTGAGTTTTACACTGTGATTTCAGGGTGTACGTTTTCTCAAACTCGTCACCCTCGGCGCCTGGGTGATGATCGTTGAAAACTTCCTCAATTAATTTCGTGTTTCTAACAGAAACCATGAAGTTTTTTGTCTCAAGGTGGTCGCATTTATTCATTTTTATAGCCACCACGCTCGAAGGCCAGTAGACGGGCGCCGCCATGTTGGAAAAGTAAAATAACCGAATCGCCGATAATGAACCGAATCGGACGTTGAAGGCGCACCTCACATTTTTTTTTTTTTTTTTTTTCATTTTTTTTTTTTTTTTTTTTTTAGCGAAATGAAAAAAAAAAAGTTTATAGTCGGCGCCAAAACCACAGGGTCGGTCGGGGAACCGGAAACACAACTATTTTTTTTTTTGGCCTGAGAATAACTGTAACCTTTGTGAAATGCGTTTTAAATTTTATGAAACCTCATTAAATATTCAAAATGGTGGCGCCCATACTACCAGTGTTAAAATATTCAATTGTCCATAACTTACTTAATTTTTCACCGATTTTGATCAATTTGTGTCAAAATGCATTGTTTGTTAAGTTCTCTACTTTAGAGCACAATACCTTTTAAGGTTGCGTTCCCCTTTAAACCAGATATACCCTGCCTTTGCAAACAGTGTAGATCCAGGTCAGTTGACTTCTTTTATTGAATATTCCTTGTCCTGCTGAATCTGGATATGCCCTGCCTTTGCAAACAGTGAAGATCCAGATCAGTTGGCTTCTTCAGAAGCCAACTGATCTGGATCTCCACTGTTTGTCTTTAAGATGTGAATTTGTATCAACAACCTGGATCAAGCAATCTGGCTGGCTGAAAATTAGAATTGGGCATTAAGTTAAGGATAAGTATGCCTGAGGCTGTATTCTCATCATTGAAATATTTCTCCTTCAGATTCTTTGTTACCATGGTAACTCTAAATATTGGGACACCTAAACTCATTACCATACTTTTCCTAAAATGTGAATAAGTCCAGTTTACTGCCGGTTGACCTGTAGAAATAACTGTTGGATGAATGGTAAATAGTATAATCCTGATCAGACCAAATTTTGTGTATGATATTCAACCTAATTACCGCACATACCCCTACAAGCGCACACTCAAACAATTCCGTAGTCTTCAGATTACAGTCAGTGTAATTTTTGCCTTTATAAAGGCGTGTGTTATGGGTACCCATTTGAATTGCATCGACTTGTCGATGCAGTTCAAATGGGTACCTACAACATACGCTTTTATAAAGAAAATCAGAAAACGAAATTACAAAACACCAGATAAGCATCTGCCCTTGTCCTGCTGAACCCGGATATACCCTGCCTTTGCAAACAGTGTAGATCCAGATCAGTTGGCTTCTGAAGAAGCCAACTGATCAGGATCTGCACTGTTTGCCATTAAGTATGCAAATTTATAGCAGCAATGCAGATCCAGTTTTCTGATTGGCTGAAAATTAAAAGTGGGCATGGCATCTTAATTTATTCAGCAGGACAAGGGTTAATATGTCCTTCGCTGATCTTTGTTTAAGTGTATCCTGTGTAAGTGTATACGTGATACACATTTTTCCACAAGTTTTCCCAGTAAGTTTGAAAAACCTATGCACACAGTGCGGTAATTAGGCCGAATAAGGTAATTCTGTGTCTGATCTGAGTGTGTACTATTGCTTGGGCCTGTCTGAACATATAGTTACGGTTATTACACTACAATTGCCACAGTGACATATACTGGTGAAAAAAGAAAAAGAAAAATATCACTTTTACTTGAAATGCTGGCTTATGTATGTACAGTTCTGTGTTCACTTAATCAAAATACACAAGGTGTCTATCATAATAAGGCATCTGAGGAATGTTCATGTCATTAATAAGGTACAAGAGACCTTGGTACCATATTTTCACTATTAAAGAATTCTGACAGACATGCCTGAGTATAAAGTGTTGACCCAGATTAGTTGCTGTAGAATGCAGCATCTGATCTTGGTCTGCACTGTTTGCCACTCATACAGCAGTTATTTGAACCCATCAACAGGAAGTAAAATCATGCCATACCTCACACTGTGAGACAAAATCTCACAGAATTTTGCTATTTTGCAACCCATTTCCTGTAAGAATTTCAAATCTCACAGAATTTTCAGACCCTCTAAAAGGATATTTTATGAAGAACTAATTATAAATTACACAACATTATACTTTTGATAATTCATCAAAATAAGGATTTAAACTTATTTCTGTGAGCTTGAAAGTGATTTTTTATGAAAATCTCACAGAATTTTGTGAAATCTCCCCTAAAAATTAGCCTGATCTCACATTCTACCAAGAAATTATGGCATGTATGTGTACTTGTTCAAATGTTAAGATAAGTATGGTAAGGAAATAAAATGTCTGAATACTTATGGTAAATATCGCATGCCTAGCTATGCCACTGTTTGTATACCTGGCTGATCCAGTACTGTATGTATTCGACCTAATTACCGCACATGCTGTTATAAGCGCAAAGTCAAGCACAGTCAAGCAATTTTTTAGTCCTGAGTCGGTAACATTCTTTCATGGAGATTTGATCATAAAATATTTTCTAGGGTCATTCTCTCCCTTCAGCTGATTCAAGAAGGGTCATTCTGTGCACATACTGGTAAACGCCTTCGAGGACTTAGTTTGCCCAGTAAAAGGATGGTTAGGTAAACTGACCGTGCTCAACATGACCCCATTGGGTTGACTGGGTCATAAAACCTCAACACAAACAAACAAACAATTTAGTAGTCTTAAGATTGCAGCCAGTGTACTTTATCTACTTCTTTATAAAAACATAAGTTGTCGGTACTCTGTTGAATTGCCATCGATGAGTCGAGGCAGTTCGAATGAGAACCAACAACCATATGCTTTTGTAAAGAAACTCAGAAAAATATTGCGTAAGTATCATTAAATACACCCCTCATGTATTTCTCTGCTGATCTTTCTTTAAAGTGTACCTGTATTAAGAGGCTGTTTTACTACAAAATTTACTAGTAATTTTAGAAACTTTAGCACACAGTGCGGTTATTAGAGTGAAACGGTATATAACAAATAAAGAACCTATTTTTCAGGAATTTTTCTCTGGCAGTGCAGCAAAAGTTCCAGAAGTTGATGGAGTTCTTTACCTGAAATCTGACGGCAAGAAGGCTTGGAAAAAGTTCTATTTTGTGTTACGAGCTTCAGGTCTCTACTATAATCCCAAGGGTAAAGTGAGCAAGGTAGGAGAATAATTTAGGAAACAGAAGCTTTATTTGAGGCTTGTTTAACTCTTTGAATGCTGGGTAATTTTGCATGCTTTTTTGTCATCTGTGGATGTTTTTTTTTTTTTTTAAATTAACTTTTTCAAAAAAAACTTTCAGGAATACCATTAGAGTGTCAAATAGTTTGGATCCTGATCAGGCTTGACATTTTGTCAGGCCTGATCTGGGTCCAAACTGTTTACAAAGGTTACCAGCAGATGCTAAAAGTCGCCACTTGCAGGGGAGTGGGGGGTGGTGGGGGGGGGGGGGGTGTGGAGTTAAGTCTGAGTGTAATGAATGTTATTGTTACCATAACTTGTCCATCATATGTCTTTTAGTGTACTCTTTATTCCAGCCAACCCAATGAGAACAAGGACAACAGCCTATGTCATCAGCAAGGTTCAGTTCATTTGTTTAGAGTTTGCCAAACTTGCAGTAATTGCATTACACAGCTAAATCACAAATATGTCCATTTTTGTACTGTCTTTTCATAAAAAAATGTTATGTCCATATATGCATTATCACATACACAGCATTATCAGCAATACTGGCTGTCAATTCTGTATAGAAACCTTAAAATGAACTGGCCATTTCTGCACATTCAGAATTGTTTTGTTCTTTTTAGCTCGCCGGGACTATGTCCCTGGAGAGCTTATAAATGTTGTCACTCAGTCGTTAGCATCGGCCTCTATTGGCATCTGTGTCGTCGTCCGCATTGGCATTGGCATCAGCTTTAGCACAATGTTTAAGTTTTCAAAGGTGCATATTTTTTAATTATTTAAGTTACTGCTTTCATATTTGGCGCACACCTGCTTTTGGGTAAGACCTTTCAATAGCATATACCCCTATCCCCAAGTTAGACCCTCTGTATAGGTCAAGGTCAGTTCACACTGTCATTTACACCCATGTTTTTAAGTTCTGCCATTAAGTTTTCAAAAGTGCACATATCGGCTGAAGTATTCAAGATAGCGCTTTAATATTTGGCCTACACCTACCTTAGGGTAAGACCTTTCAATAGCACACACCCTTTATTACGTTTGACCTTCTGCCTAGGTCAAGGTCAGGTTTTACTTTGTCATGTAAACCCATGTTCGATTTCTGCATTTAAGTTTTGAAAAGTGCACATAACTGCTGAAGTATTCAAGATACCGCTTTAATATTTGGCCCACACCTGCCTTAAGGTAAAACCTTTCAATAGTACACACCCCTTTCTCAGTTTGACCTTCTGCCTAGGTCAAGGTGAGGTCATACTTTGTCATTTAAACCCATGTTCAAGGTCTGTGTTTAAGTTTTGAAAAGTGTACATAACTGCTGAAGTATTCAAGATACCACTTTAATATTTGGCCAACACCTATCTTAGGGTAAGATCTTTCAGTAGCACATGCCCCTTCCTCAGTTTGACCTTCTGCCTAAGTCAAGGTCAGGTCATACTTTGTCATTTACAGCTGTGTTTAAGTTTTGAAAAGTGTACATGACTGGTGTAGTATGTAAGATATAGCTTTCTTATTTCGTCCACACCAACCTAAGGGATTCAGCATGTAAGATATGGCTTTCATATTTTGTCCACACCAACCTAAGGGAGACTGTGAGTGACATTTCAATTGCATAAAATACCCCATCTCTCTGTTTGACATTCTTCCAACATCAAAGTCAGGTGTACTCTGTCATTTACAGCTATGTTTAAGTTTAAGTTCTGCATTTCATCTTTAATATTTAATGATTGTTTTCATATTGGATCACCCCTTTCCGACGAGCTATGTTGTCTTCTGACAACCCTTGTTACATATACAGTCACTGACCACAGACTTAACACATGGTCCTAATCTGACATACTGTACATGACTTGCAAATCAGAAGGTATCAAGGTTGTAATATTTGAAAACATTGGTTAACTGAATGTTTTGAGCAAAGCTGTAAACAAAAACATCTACAGTAACAGGAAAATGTAGCTAGTGTTCCTATGGTACTGCAGGGGCGTTCTCAAGATACTGTAGGTTAAAGAGATCACTGCACATATTGCAAAAACATACTTATCTATTTGTCCCTCAAAGTTAATAGTATTATCACATAATTTTTTATATTTTTGCACAAAAATGTGTGTTGTGCATAGTTGTTTGAATATGTGAATTTGTAAAAAATATCTAGACATCACCAAAATTTTGCCTAATCTGGGCTTATTTGTTCAGAGCATCATTAGCTTAACAAGCATGTTAGTGGTCAAAATGTTAACTGTTCTAGTAAGTAGAATATCTAATTCACAGGTATTTTTGCTGAAAAAAATGTGAGTAGCTTTTGCAAATGCAAAAGCTACTCACATTTTTTCAGCAAAAATATTAGCATATATGCCGTATTTAATTATCAAAGTTATAACGATACGTTAACTAATGATATCATTAGTTTTGAACAACTGGGCTTGGTTAATGCTTCTGACTTTGGCTTACAAGGTCCTGGGTTTGAATTATGCTGGAGGCAGAATTCAGCTAATGACCGTTTGGCACTTCATTGCGAAGAGCCTTTCATTGTCACCCCCATTGTAGTCTGTTTTTGACTTAACCCTGGTCTTGCTGAACCTGGATATGCTTGTCTTTGCAAACAGTGTAGATCCAGATCAGTTGGCTTCTGTAGAAGCCAACTGATCTGGATCTCCACTGTTTGTCATGAAGTATGTGAATTCGTATCAACATCCTGGATCAAGTAATCTGATTGGCTGAAAATTAGAAGTGGGCATGGCATCTTAATTTATTCAACTTGGCAAGGGTTAAATAATGTTGTAAGAGGTGTAAAACACCAAATCATCATCCTCACCTTATCTGGGTGTGTGATTAATTTATTGTTCCAGATCAGACTGTGTGTATCTATGTTTTTTGCTGATCCATGCATTATATTCGGATGCATTGGCTTATCTAGGTCTTTTCTGGTTGCATAACAAGCAGATCATAAAACAGTTTTTCTTTGTGGACCGTCTCTGTCATAAGCTGCCCTGTTATATTTGAAAAAAATGAACAAAGGTCTGCATTTCTCAAGGAAGTGAAAACTTTGGGGGGGAAAAAAGGCTTCTTAAACGAATGACGGAACAGATTTCAGTTTAATGACAGGAGTGAATGTTTTTACAATTATATCTGGTTGATGTCATTGTCAACCAGAAGTAAGCATATTATCATAAAATCTTAATTTTTCTTCAGTCACAAAAAAAAAGGTGGTGCTGTGTTTCAAGGGAGGTAATACAGTTTGGAGTACTGAGACACTAACATTATCAGTTATCTCATGCCAACATATTGTGTGTGATCTTTTCTCACCTGCAAAATGAATCAAATATTGGTGTCAGACAGATGTGATGACAACTTAGTATTTTTCTGTTATCCAATAGAGACTGAGAGGAAAAAGAAAAATTATTTTTTCACACAACATGTAAAGGAAAAAAATATTGTAATATTTTTCTTATTTATCAGAATCAATCTCATCTTGCTCTTTGCTGTCTGCTTATAAAATCATTTGCTGCTGAAGATTGGCAAGCACCAAAGGAATTGCTCAAGGTGATGTGGGGACCTTTACTGGTCTAACATTCCCCAAAGCCACATTTTTCCATTTCACAGCTCATATATTTTTAAGTAGGCTATATAGCAAGTATCAAGCGAACAGACATGCATAAGGTACTGACCGGCAGTCTGCAAGCCTGTATGGTGGTGTCAGAATTGTTGCTTAATTATTTGTAGGAAATTGTTCTACTAGGTGTCAAAGACCCTGATCAGAAGGTGTGAATGCACAGACTGATTTAGATCTTCTTTGATGACATATTTCAGCCCGTGTATCATATTAACTTTTGCGATCTGAATAAATTAAGCTGCCACGCCCTCTTCCTATTTTCAGCAAATCCGATTACTTGATCCAGTTTGTTAATACAAATTCACATACTCAATGACAAACAGTGCAGATACAGATCAGTTGGCTTCTTCAGAAGCCAACTGAAGCCAACTGATCTGGATCTATGCAGTTTGCAAAAGCAGGGCATGTCCGGGTTCAGTAGGACCAGGGTTAACCCTAAGTGTTGGAACAAACAGGTATGAGCAAAAAGAATGTTGAGTCTGATTAGGGTCAACATTGTTTGCCACTCATCCAACAATGTTTAGACGCATCAGTAGGTAGTAAAATGGACTTGGTCAATTTTTGGAAGTATGGTAGGGAAAGAAAGTGTCACAATATTTAGAGTAAATATGGTACCTTCTGAATACAGTCGACTCTCATTATCTCAAAGTCCAAGGGACTCTCTGAAACACTTCAAATTTCCGTACCTCGGATTCGCTGAACTGAGGAAATATTAAATCGAACAACCACATTTAACAAAATGAATATGTAATTTATATCCTGAAGTTAGAGATATATTGAAAATATTGTGGAAAAGAGGAGAAATTACTCCTCTTTTCCACAATATTTTGTTACCTGCTGTTTCCATGTTAAAATAGGGACCGGAATTTCACTTCGAGATAAGTGGTTATTTGAAATAAGTGAGGTCGAGATAACGAAAGTCTACTGTATCTATATTTCTATTATTTTCAGAATCTCAAGGATCTTGTGTGTCTGGTACAGTTTGAGTTTGTAGAACTTTACAATGGTCTAGGTTGGAAGAAGAAATACCACGCTCCTACAGATTTTGGCTTCGCTTTAAAGGTAACTTGGCATGAAATAGAATGCCTAATTCTTATTTTTACCACAACAATGTTTCCTGCATTGACATAGAAGAAAATTACTCCTTATAACACTGATATACTTTATAACACTGTTGCTAAAATCAGGGTGGCAAAACAACCATGTTGTAACAAAAAAATGTAAAGATTATATAGAAGAATGATCATATCATAAAATTCGTCCTTTCTTTCTTTCTTCTTTCTTTCTTTCTTTCTTTATTTCTTCCATTACATCTTAACCTCCTAGGAGGATTCCAGATGGTGTACATGGTACACTCCGGGTTGCAGGTTTCCATTTTGAATTACCATAGGGTTCTTTAACATACACAGGGTGTGACTTTCTCTGCACAGGTCCCTCCAGTTAACGTCTTGAGCCAAAGGAAGGCACACTGTTCTCATGTCATGCCTGCAAATGACAAGGAAAGTGTATTCAGACTCCGAAGTTCCCTTGCCTACACTTGGAATCAATCCTCGTACCTCTAGCTCTAGAGGCCAGTTCACTCACCACTGAGCTACCCCACTTTTTTAAATAGTCTATGGATTTTTGTTTGGCTATAACATTTTTGGGCCCACAACCTCTTAATGTCACCATTGTCCAAAGCAAAAACCATGGCCCAGTTGTTCAAAGCGTCGTTAGCTTAACGAGCTCGTTAAGGGTCATTTCGTTAACTGTTTTAGCAGATTCAATATACAATATTCTGATATTTTTTGCTGAAAAAATGTGAGTAGCTTTTGCACTGCAAAAGCTACTCACATTTTTTCAGCAAAACATTTCAGCATATTTGCGTATCACTCGATGTAAATTTTAACGAATCGTTAACTAACGACGTTGTTAGCTTTGAACAACTGGGCCCATGTTGGCAAACAATCATGTTGTAGCCAATAAAAAATAAATAGATTATGTAGAAAAACAACCATAAATGATGAGAATCTGGAATCTGATCTGAGTCTACACTGTTTGCCACTCATCCACCAGATTTTAGACACAGCAGCAGGTATTCAAATAGACTTCTCAACTTTTAGAACAAGTATGGTAAGGAATTAAGCTGTCTGAATGGTAATTGTTGTTGGCATTGTTAACCCTTAATGCTTAGCACTTAGTACTCTAGGTAAAATTTTCAGCAGACAACATTTTGAAATTTTTTTTTTCTTATTTTTCTCAGAAAACAGGATTTGACATTTTATGCAAATAAATGTAGACACAATTTGCATGAACTGTCAGATCCTGTTTTCTGGGGTAAATAAGAAAAATATCATCAATTTGTCATCCGCCTTATATGCCCACAGAGTGGTAATGGTTAAAGTGCCTATCATAACTGCAGCTGACAGCAATCTGATATCTTTTTTTTTTTTTTTTTTTTTATTTTTCAGTGCAAATAAAGCTTGACGTTTCATGTGAATCTTCTGCAAAAAGTCGATTCACAGGAAATGTCAAGTCATATTTTCTTTGAAGAATTAAATAAACAGTTGTGAATATAATTAAGGCTTGTTGTTCATATGAATCATATGCTGATGATTTACATGAAATTTCATCATATTTTCTCTGAAAAAGGAAATAAAAAATTATGAATGTCGTGTGATTAGGTCTTATGCTCATCAATCCAGACTGTTGACAGCAGATGACATTCTGATTTTTTTTTTTTTAAAGAGTAAGTAAAATTTGACATTGCATGTGAATCATCTCTGAAGCAGACAGTTCACATGAAATGTTAAGTCTTATTTTCTCTGAAAAATCAAGTAAAAAAATAAGAATGTGTTCTTATTCAACTTTAATTTGTTTGGCACTTTAAGGGTTTGTGCATGGGTGGTTTCGTATGTCATTATTTGTTCCTTGTGTCTCCTTCTTTTGGTGCCTCAGGAAGGCTTTGATTTGTGATTGTGGCATTTCCTGGATATCTTTACTGAAATTTTTAACACCAAAACATATGTTCTCCTCTATCGTCATATCTAGAATTTCTTAATCCTGATAAACTTCCGCTGCCACACCTTCTTTCTACAATGCTTTAAATCTGATATAATGCTTCTGTGAGTTGATAAATGTTCACCCTTGTCCTGCTGAATAAATTAAGATGACACGCCCATTTCTAATTTTCAGCCAACCCGATTACTTGATCCAGATTGTGGATATAAATTCACATACTTAATGGCAAACAGTGCAGATCCAGATCAGTTGGCTTCTTCAGAAGCCAACTGATCTGGATCTACACTGTTTGCAAAGGCTCAGCAGGACAAGGGTTAGCAAAGGCTCAGCAGGACAAGGGTTAATCTACACTGTTTGCAAAGGCTCAGCAGGACAAGGGTTAGCAAAGGCTCAGCAGGACAAGGGTTAATACCTGTGAAAAGAAAACATTTTATGAGCCCTGATAGAAGAAAAGGTGTCTTATGTTTAACCTGAATTACATGCCTTGCCTTTGCAAACAGTGTAGATCCAGATGAGTTAGCCAATTGGTCTGGAGCTGCACTGTTTGTCATTCAGTATGCAAATTTGTATCAACAGTCAGTAATGTGATTGGCTGAAAATTAAAAATGGGCATGGCATCTTAATTTGTTCAACATGGCAAGGGTTAACAATCCAGATTGCAGTCGTCTTGGGATGTTATTTGTTTTGCTTCAAAATCATGTAGCTGCTCATTGGAATTTCCTTGAAAATGATAATTTTCAAGAAAAAATATATGAGCATTGACATTTTTTTAGGTCATCTTCCTTCACTTCATTTTCCAAAGATGATTTGAACGAATTTACACTGAACACTTAGCATGCTGGGTAAAAGTTCTAGCAGAAGATATTTTAAAATATTTTTCTTGTTTTTCTTTGAAAATAGGATTTGAATTTCATGTCACCTGAATAGAAAATTTGCATTAAATGTCTGATCCTATTTTCTATGAAAAATAAGAAAAAATGTCATCAGTTTCAACTGGTGAATTTACCCATAGCAAGGTAAGTGTGAAAGTGCCAATCACAATTCCAGCAGATGAAATTCAATTGTTTGTTTGTTTGTTTTTTTTTTGTTTGTTTTTTTTGTAAATACGGTTTTCAGAGAAAATAAGGAGTAATAAGCAGATGGTGCATACAAAATGACATGCCTAATTTTCTCTCTCTAAAAAAAAAGTAGAAAATAGCAGGTAAAACTCGAAATGTCAACTGCAACAATTATTGCATTATTAGGGTTATTAAACAAGTCTTTATCGGGGAAAAAAAAATGAGAGAAATATTTAGAAATGTCATCTGTTGATATTAATGTAAATTGTGCAGGTTTGAGGTGAACTAATTCCATGACTAAATAATCCCCAGACTGTTAATCTTGTCCACTCACTGGCTTAGCATATCTTGATCCTAATCTGTATTGTTATAATGGATTATCATTTAGGTACTGTCAAGAATAAAGGGCCATTACAAGGACTAAGCAAAGCCCCAGATAAAGTGCCTTTTTTCAGTCAAAAAGTATTGACATTTTTCTTATTTCTCAACAAAAACATATGGTACTCATTAATTAGTAACCAAAACATGTTTTCATGGAGAAATAAGAAAAAATATTTAACTAATATCCTCTTTTATCTAGAGCTATGCTTGGCTTACATGAGTATTCAAAACTCTTATCAGCATATGCATATGTACAGGGATTTAGGAAATATTTCTAGACAAGACATTCTTTTGAATCATAAATGTTAGTAGTTTCCTTATTTCTCCATGAAAACATATGTTGTGGTACTCATTAGAAGTGCCTCAGTGAGGCACTTCTAATGAGTACCACAACTTATGTTTTCTTGGAGAAATAATAAAAAAGCTAAGAGTTTGTACACGTAACCCTCTTGTGTGGTATTGACTTATTCATTAAGTGAAGAGAAAATATTTGAGCAGACTACTCGGAAGCTCAGGTTGTTTCTTTGTTTTGCACTGTTCATAATATGTCTTAGGATATAGCCCGCCTTGGTAGCTTAGTCGGGAGTGGCAGGTTTGATCCTCACCAAGTGGGCCAACATTCTTTCTTTGAGATTGATAATGAAATAATTTCTATGGTCATTCTCCCCCTTCCACTTATTGAAGAAGGGCAGTTGTCAGATTCTGGTGAAAGAATATGCTCAGGTTCAGGTTAAGCGTTTAGAGGACTAAGCCTGCCCAGGAAAAGTGTGGTTAGATAAATTGACCAGCTCAACATGACCTTAGTAGTGTGTTGACTGGGCCATTGAACTCCAGCCCAATAAAAAGTCATAAGATATCCAGCTCAGTTATTGACAGATAATCTTAAGTGACTCACCCTTCTGATCTTGCCCAATTTAGAATCTGTTATGCAGCCTGTATTAAGTGGATTAAATCTAATATAAAAACAACTTACTGCATAGTATAGCATGCTAATTTGAATAGGATACAGCTTTGAAGAGCTGAACAGAGACATAAGAGACAGTTGTTGCTTTGGTAAATATTGGAGATACGGTAATAACCTTAAGAATTGGGAAAGATAGGCCTTTGCAAACAGTGTCAACCCAAGTCAGGCTGTGCCTTCTGATCGGGGTCTACACTGTTTGCCATATATACAGCAATATTTTAGTCACATCAAGAGGTTGTAGAATGGACTATTTCAAATTTTATGTCAAGTATGGTAAGTAGATAAGGTGTAAGTACAGTAGATTGTTTTTAGCTCGCCTGTACAAAGTACATGGAGAGCTATTGTAGTCACCCCGGTCGTCCACGTTTGCGTTTGCGTTTGCGTTCCCGTTCCCGTCACACTGCGTTAAAGTTTTTCAAATACTTATATCTCAACAGTCACTCCTCACAGAGGCATCAAATTTGGAACTTAGGTACCTTGGAGGGTCTTCTAAGAGAATAAACCCCTGGGTTCATGCCCCTGGGTGGGGCTAGGGGTCAGAATCTAGGACACCTTTGTAATAGTGTGTTCAAGTTTTTCAAATTCTTATATCTTGACTTTCACTCCTCATAGAGCATTCATATTTAGAATTTGGGTACCTGGACGAGTCTTCTGAGATTCCAAAAGAACATACCCCTGGGTTCATACCTCAGGGTGGCCCTTGGGATGGGGCTAGGGGTCAAAATCTAGGACACATTTGTAAAATCTTATATGCCTACAGGTTAAAGACACAACTGGTTATACATCAGCTAACTATGTGACATCAGTTTAAGTGTAAGAGAGTGAAGGTCATGGTGACCTACATTTTACGGTCCAGGTCACCTAGATTTCACGGTCCAGTGATTTTGCCTTATATCTTGACTACTATTTGTTGGATAAATGTCACACCTGGGATATTACTTCCATGTGACCCAATGAATGACCACTTACTATATCTAGGTCATTGTGACCTATATTTCATGGTTCAGTGATTTTGCCTTATATCTTGAATACTATTTGTTCGTTAAATGTCACACCTGGGATATTACTTCCATGTGACCCAATGAATGACCACTTACTATATCTAGGTCATTGTGACCTATATTTCATGGTTCAGTGATTTTGCCTTATATCTTGAATACTATTTGTTGGATAAATGTCACACCTGGGATATTAGTTCCATGTGACCCACTGAATGACCACTAACTATATCTAGGTCATTGTGACCTATATTTCATGTTCAGTGATTTTGCCTTATATCTTGAATACTATTTGTTGGATAAATGTCACACCTGGGATATTAGTTCCATGTGACCCAATGAATGACCACTTACTGTATCTAGGTCATTATGACCTATATTTCATGGTTCAGTGATTTTGCCTTATATCTTGAATACTATTTGTTGGATAAATGTCACACCTGGGATATTAGTTCAATGTGACCCAATGAATGACCACTTACTATATTTAGGTCATTGTGACCTATATTTCATGGTTCAGTGATTTTGCCTTATATCTTGAATACTATTTGTTGGATAAATGTCACACCTGGGATATTAGTTCCTTGTGACCCGATTATTGACTTCAAAATATATCTCTGTTGGTGTGACCTATATTTCATGGTTCAGTGATTTTACCTTATATCTTGAATACTATTTGTTGGATAAATGTCACACCTGGGATATTAGTTCCTTGTGACCCGATTATTGACTTCAAAATATATCTCTGTTGGTGTGACCTATATTTCATGGTTCAGTGATTTTACCTTATATCTTGAATACTATTTGTTGGATAAATGTCACACCTGGGATATTACTTCCATGTGACCCAATGAATGGCCACTTACTATATCTAGGTCATTGTGACCTATATTTCATGGTTCAGTGATTTTGCCTTATATCTTGAATACTATTTGTTGGATAAATGTCACACCTGGGATATTAGCTCCTTGTGACCCGATTATTGACCTCAAAATATATCTCTGTTGGTGTGACCTATATTTCATGGTTCAGTGATTTTGCCTTAAATCTTGAATACTATTTGTTGGATAAATGTCACACCTGGGATATTAGTTCCTTGTGACCTGATTATTGATGTCAAAATATATCTCTGTTGGTGTGACCTATATTTCATGGTTCAGTGATTTTGCCTTATATCTTGAATACTATTTGTTGGATAAATGTCACACCTGGGATATTACTTCCATGTGACCCAATGAATGGCCACTTACTATATCTAGGTCATTGTGACCTATATTTCATGGTTCAGTGATTTTGCCTTATATCTTGAATACTATTTGTTGGATAAATGTCACACCTGGGATATTAGTTCCTTGTGACCCGATTATTGACGTCAAAATATATCTCTGTTGGTGTGACCTATATTTCATGGTTCAGTGATTTTGCCTTATATCTTGAATATTTGTTGGATAAATGTCACACCTGGGATATTAGTTCCATGTGACCCAATGAATGACCACTTACTATATCTAGGTCATTGTGACCTATATTTCATGCTTCAGTGATTTTGCCTTTTATTTTTATTACTATTTCATGGAGAATTGTCATACCTGGATTATTATATCTATGTGACAAAATGATTTACATACAAATACATCTAGGTCAGTGTGACCTATATTATATGGCTTAATGATAAAAATGTTACAATATAAAATGTACCCAGCAGGCGAGCTCGCTGTCCTCCGTTGTTGTAAAATGCTGGAAAAGAGTTGATTTAAAAGGAATGGAGAACACTCTAAAAAGGAGGTATTTGCCTCCCTTCTTAAAAGAAGGCTACTTTTACGAATTAGCTCCCAGTTCTCTCTATATGGAGGCTACTCTTAAAGGAAAGAATTTGCCTTCCTATATCAGAAAAAGGTAGTCTTTGTTTGACCCCCGTAGCCTGGTGGATAAGAGAGTTGACTCTTAATCCATTAGGTTTCTCACCGCTGTGGTTCGAGCCTAGCTCGGGTCATATGTGGGAAAGCCAAGTTCTGCTTACGGATGGTCAGGTGGTTTTTCTCCGGGTACTCCGGTTTTCGCCCACCTTCGATGAACGATCGGCTCGATGTAAGTGAAATATTCTTGAAAGGGCCGTAAAACCCAAATCAAAAAAAAAAAAAAAAGTCTTTGTTTGAAATGGTCTCCCTTCAAAAAGGGAGAGACAAAGCCTCAAGTTTAGAGTGCCTTTTTTTTTTTTAGGTGTATCATAAAATTACATTTCTTTTTTAGAAGCCATAAGAAAAAGTGTAAGGCAGAATATGTCACTTCTTGAAGATGATTCATTCTGAATAAGCCCCTACCAGTGGATACCCAGTTGGGACTTATATGCTTACCCTCCAGTCTTCATTTGTATTTAAGTTCCATCCAAAACATCTGGACCCAGTTGTTCAAAACTTAAGGAAGTTGTTAGCTAACGTGATGTTGAAATTTGCTATCTTGAAATATGGCAAATACATTTATATTTTTTGCTGAAAAATTGTGAGTAGCTTTTGCATTCATATTTTTGCAGCCAAAATATCAATGTATTTGAAAATACCTCAGCTGCAACAGTTAACAAGTTTGTCTTTAATTAACTCATTAAGCCAACGGTGCTTTCGAACAACTGGGCCCTGGATCCTGCAAGAAACTTAACTGTACAAAGTGGTAGACCTGCAAAACCTTAACACATTCTGTAGTGTAGTGAGGTGGGGTTTTGGTAGATTTTGTATCCCTGTATAGTACTTGAGGGTCTTGTTTACCTTGAACGCTTGGCATGCTAAGAAAAAATTTAGCAGATGGTATTTTGATTTTTTTTCCCTTATTTTCCCTAAAAAATAGCATTCTCCATTGTTTGATCCTATGACAAGACAAGTTTTTTGTATCATTTTCTATCATGTTTTTTTGCAGCATCCCCAGATACAGAAGAAAACCTCCAAGTTTATCCGCTATCTCTGTGCAGAGAATAAAGCCGCACTGGACCAATGGATAATGGGAATACGAATTGCAAAGGTGAGTATGAAGCCCAGCAGGCACACAATGTTGAAACAGTGTCGATTCAACATTGATCCAACATCAAGACGTTTATATAGTAAAACTGGGGTTTACACGGGTATACATTATTGTTCTTATTTCTGCTCAAAAACATAGATTGTGGGTACTTGTTAGATCTGCCTTGCCGAGGTGGTTCTAATGAATACCCACAGTCTATGTTTTAAGCAGAAATATGAAAAATATCCGATTTTTTATCTGAAAATTTTCAGTTTTGGGTGATAAAATTTTCAGTATATTTGAATAGCAGGGCTCGGGAAAACCGGAAAAATAGCCGGTCTGGACCGAAATTAAGAATTCTGGACCGATTTCAAACACCCCAAAACGCTAATAAATCGGTCCAACATTTCCCAAACCAACCAATTTTCACAAATCAATGATGTCTAAAAAATCACAAACGGTCTAGTCTTTCCAAACTAACAACGTCCGCGCACCTTTTAAATCCGATATTATGGTAGTTTAAAGGCTCTAAACGGTCATTTGACATGTATATTGGAGAGAAAGCTGAATAACGGCAACCTACCCGCAGCACAAATTAATTACGTCATTATCCAAACATTGTCAAAAAATCAACACTTCACTGACCTTTGTGCGGAAACAAGCGATTAACACGAATCGTCAGTAACGGTAGTCTGATAATTAATCCGTTTGTGTGACACGTGTGAATACACTGAGACTGCAAAACATCCAGGTGCAGTCGGCGTGTCCAAAAGATCAAAGGTCGCTTTACTGAGACTGATAAAAGAATGCACCGCTTGAACGCACCTGTTTTCTTCCTCTTCTTTTTTGTTTTGATCAACACGGTTTGTCGGTCCCAGATTCGATAAATAAATTCCCAAACCGTGTACGTCCTGATCAGATGTCGCATACAACGGCGTCTGATCTGGGAATAATTGATTGCTTTTTTTTTTTTTTTTGTTGATTGCCGTAACACTTGAGTATAATTCAAGGTAGATTTCACAGTAAAAATAAGTAATGCACCACTTGCGCTAGGCAAGATTGGTCAGTGCTTAAAATTTAAGCAGTCTGATTAAATCTTGAAACACTGAAAACCGCCCGTGGCGCAGGCCTAATTAGGTCCATGAAAGTCGTTTCGTTCCGTCTCTCCTGTTTCCCGCCGTCTTCGCGCTATACAAGACGGGAATCAGTTGTTTATAAATAGTTTAGGAAAACCCTGCGGAGGTGGAAATAACAACAAAACCGTTTATTCTTTTTTTTTTTTTTTTTCTTTCTTTTTACATACCTGACTGTATTTATTGATGACGCCAGCTTTGATCATGCTCTTGTACCCGGACTTCCGTCATATAACGGAGTTGAGGTGTATTATTTAAAAGGAGTTATAGGACTGCCAATTGTCATTAGTTTTCGTGACAAGTGATATACACGTATTTTTTTTTTTTTTTTTGGAAATGGGCTCATTGATGACGTCATCGTCATCGGCTGGACCGATTCAGATTTCAAAATTTCCAGAGCCCTGTTGAATAGGCATGTTTTCATAATGGAGACTCCCGAGCCTGCCCAGGAAAAGTATTGTTATGTAAACTGACTGGCTCCACATGACCTCAATAGTGTTGACTTGGCCGTTAAACTTCAACTCATCTCAAGTCTATAGCTCAGTCATTAGTGCATATAACTGCAGATCCAGGGGTCACTAGTTCGAATCCCAGCTTGGCCACATAACTTTCTTGGAGAGTGATCATGGAATCATTGCTACAGTCATTCTCCCCCTTCTGCTAATTCAAGAAGGACAGTTGTAAGTTGCTGGTCAAAGTATGTGCACAAGTACACTACAACCCCTTTATAACACGGTTCGTTATAACACGGTTTTGGATATAACACGGTTCAAAGGTGGATCCCAAAAATGTATAGATTATATTGAAAAATGACCACAGATGGTCATTTTTCAATATAATCTATACATTTTTGTTCGGATATAACACGGTTGTTTAACTAACACGATTTATGATATGGACCCCAACAATAGTGTTATAAAGAGGTTGTGGTATACTAGTTAAGTGCATTGAGGACTAAGACTATCTAGGAAAAGTGTTTCCATTAACTGACCAGCTCCACATGGCCTTAATAGTGTTGACTAGGCTGTTAAACTCCAACCTAACCAACCAATCAAATAAGACAACTGTTTTCAACCAAAAATAATATTGGTATTTTTCTTATTACTCAATGAAAATACATGCATGTTGTGAATAACAAAATATGTTGTGGATAATCATTTAAAGCACATCAGTGCTGTGCTTCTAATGAGTACCCATAACATATCTTTTCATGGAGAGATAAGAAAAATATCTATCTGGATATCCCCATATATTTGGTACTATTTTTAGTCTCTAATAAGTACCCACAACATGTTTTCATAGAGTAATAAAAAAGACGTCTTTCTAGATAATCTCTCATATTTGGAGCTATGTTTTAGTCTCCCAGTTTCGTTTTTTTTTCTCTGTCATTACGAAAACAGGCCTATTCAAATATATAGAAAATTTCACCTAAAGCTGAAAATTTTCAGATAAAAACTCTGATATTTTTTCAGATTTTTGCTCAAAACATAGAGTGTCGGTACTCTAAGAACCACCTCATTGAGGTGGTTCTAAGAGTACCCACAATCTATGTTTCTGAGCAAAAGTTTTACTATATAAAAGTGGGGTTTAAGGGGGTCAAAACTATAAAGGCATGTTTTCGTGATGTGTTTAGCTCTTTAGACAGTTGCCAAGCTTGCCCATCTTTTGTTGTTTTTTTCGCCAGTATTGTTGTTTTCTGCTCTTGTGAGTCTGAATGGGAGTGGGAAATGGCTACTTGAACATTAATCTGTCTTACTTCTTACCTTAAAAATTTCCCTCTTTAATTTGATTGTTCATAAGGATGTTTGCAGAAACAAGAACATGAGTAATAATATGACAGCCATTTTGAGAGCTTAATAGACTGTTTAAGAGCTTAATAACTGGTTTACTATACTTTAACTTATATTTTGTTTGTTACAATCAAAACAGCATGTTTAGAAAGATGCCAATTATAAAACTGATCATTAATCAATATTAAGAAAACACGTCTATTCAAATATATTAAAAATTTCACCACCAAAAACTGAAAGTTTTCAGATAAAAGATCTGATATTTCTCGTAATTCTGCTCAAAACATAGATTGTGGGTACTTGCTAGAACCCTTGCTAGAACCACCTCAACAATGCAGTTCTAACGAGTACCCACAATCTATTTTTTTGAGCAGAAATAAGAAAAATCATGTATATCCCTGTAAACCCAAGTTTTACCATACAAAATTGGGGTTTAAGGGTTCAAATTTATATACGTATGTTTTCGTGATGAATTGTAAAAAAAAAGAAAACATGATTACCACTAAATAACTTTTACATCCTTTTATGGCACATAGCTGTAATACATGATAGGTGGTGTGGGGAAACCATCCTGACTTCATATGCAGGCACCAAAGGCCCAGATCAGCATGCACACTTGCACAATCTCATCAAGGCCTTTGCTGCTCTTTTCAGAATTAAAGAATACTGTAGAAAATGGCTCTAATTAGACCATGTGGACTCACAGACTGGGCCTACACTGTGTTCTGTAGCATATATACCCTTTTCTCATGTTTTACATCACATATGTATAGTCAGAACTGTTAGATTTACCATATTTTGCATTAACCCTTATCCTGCTGAATAATTTAATTAGCCACACCCATTTCTGAATATCAGCAAATCAGATTACATCATACAATGTTTTTGTTCAAATTCACAAACTGAATGACAAACAGTGTAGATCCTGATCAGATGGCTTCTGAAGAAGCCATCTGATCTGGATCTACACAGTTTGCAAAGGTAGGGGTTGTCGTGAACAGCAGGATAAGGGTTAATGAAATCTTACTTAGAGCGCTAGTTAACTAAAACATATAAACAAATGGCATGTTTCTTATTTCTCTGCAAAAACTTATTTGTGGGTATTCATTAGACTTGCCTCTATGAGGCAATTCTAATGAGTACCCACAACATAGGCAATTCAGTTGAGCACCTACAACTTGACATATATATTCAAAAAGAATAAGCAAAAAATGCTAATGGGAGACAACTCTTATCTAGAGCTTTGCATAAAGTTTGTTTGTATATGGTAGTGCTGGATTTGTTGACCTTTTAAGTGGATGTACTTACATCTGAGAAGGAAACAAAAGCTTAGCTGAGACATATAAAATAACGGCATTATCATATTTGAGCAATATACACTAAGACCAGCCTCCGTATCCAAAAAATCCTTTAAGAACCTTACTTTTGTTTGCAGAGAGTTGAGTCTTTACAAAAAAATGTTCATTTTTGTGTAATAAAATCTGGATATTAACCTTAAAGACATTGTCTCGCCAGGTTCTTTACTGCAGAATAAAGTTGCTTTTCTCTTAACCTGTATCTAATGGTTACCAGAGGACTAGATAAGGAGGAGTATTTGATGAAAATTTTGGGATATTTTTTTCTTACTTCTCCATAAAATCTTATGTTGTGGGTACTCATTAGAAGCGCCTTGCCGAGGCGCTTCTAATGAGTACCCACAACATATGTTTTTTATGGAGAACTGGAGAAAATTATCCCAGAATTATCACCAAATACTCCCCCTTAGTAAGCCCTCTGGGTTACTCTCAGTTTATCCCTTATCAGATGTTTTTTTTTCCATTGTTAATAGTCATTGAGTGAGTATATTTGATCAGGATAATTGTACTATTTTTGTAATTAATCTGTTTTAAGCATGTCATATTAGTATTTACACTACAGTAACTGCAACATTTTTGGAATATTCATTCATTCAAGTTAGCAAAAAAAAAGGATAGAGATTTTTTCCTTTAGCTTGTGAAATGTGTTTTTGATTTGGTTTAGTTTTATAAAGCAAATGTAGCTGAACTTTGAACAACAGTAAGTATTTACCATCACCATTCAATGGGCAGATTCAGCAGATGACAAATTGACGGTATTTTTCCCAGAAAATAGACTTTGACATTTCATGCAAATTGTCTCCAAAATTATCTCCTATGGAGATAATTTGCATGAAATGTTGAGGTCTGTTTTCTGGGAAAAGTAAGAAAAGTATTTCAAAATGTTTGCTGAAATTTTTACCCAGCGTGCAGAGCTTTAAGCTCTTACAGGTCCAGATAAATGGGAATATTCTGGCCATATTACCCAGAGTATTAGGACAGCTTGGCTTGTGTAAACAGTGTTGATGCTGATCAAATGGCATTTGATCTGGGTCTGCACTGTTTGTCACTCATGCAATGTTTAGACAATATCAACAGATCATCACGAAAACATGCCTATATAATTTTGACCCCCTTAAACCCCACTTTTATATAGTAAAACTGGGGTTTACAGGGGTATACTTTATTTTTCTTATTTCTGCTCAAAAATATAGATTGTGGGTACTCATTAGAACCGCCTCACCTGTTTTGAGCAGAAATATAAAAAATATCAGAATTTTTATCTGAAAACTTTCAGTTTTTGTTGGTGAAATTTTCAATATATTTGAATAGGCGTGTTTTCGTAAAGCAGTAAAATGGACGTTCAAGTTTTATGACAAGTATTAACCCTTGTCATGCTGAATAAATTAAGATGCCACACCCACTTCTAATTTTCAGCCAAACAGATTAGTTGATCTGATTGTTGCTATAAAGTCACATACTTAATGGCAAACAGTGCAGATCCAGATCAGTTGGCTTCTTCAGAAGCCAACTGATCTGGATCTACACTGTTTGCAAAGACAGGGTATATCCGGGTTCAGCAGGACAAGTATTAAGGAGTTAAGATGTCTGAATACTTAGCTAAGTAGGCTATTTTTATATTTTTTTTTTTTTGTGCAAAAGTTATTCCAACTTATCACCTCAGTGATGACCTTATCTGGATCTATGTTTCATGGGTTTGCCTCAGTTTGTTTTATTCCATGGTCGCAGACAAGTTGATAAATTAGATCATAATTTAGAATAATGTGTTGCGAAAACATAGTAATTACAGCAGTACCCACAAAATATGTTTTGGTGCAAAAGTAATCAGTATTATCTTTCGAATACTCATCAGTGTGCCCATTCTCTAATTTTTGAAAAGTTATATGAGAGACACTGATGCCGGCCTCGATGGCGCAGTTGGATGCGCGTCCGACTGGAGACCAGGAGGTCCCGGGTTCGACCCCCGCCGAGGTCGGCAACATTCTTGAAATATTTTCTACGGTCATTCTCTCCCTTCCGCTGATTCAAGAAGGGCAGTTGTCAGTTTCTGGCGAAAGAATGTGCACAATACTGGTTAACCGCTTGGAGGACTAAGCCTGCCCAGTAAACGAGTGGTTAGGTAAACTGACCGCTCTCGACATGACTATTGGGTTGACTGGGCCGTAAAACCTCAACACAAACAAACAAACGACACTGATGCTGCCTAATTGGTCGAAACTAGCTAGTCTGGCCTAGAAAACTCTGGCCCAGAAAATTTGGTACTTAACTGTTTTAGCTTTGAGTGAGGATATCCGGGCGATAAAACATTTCAGAAGCATTCTTTTGCAGTCTTAGGTTTTATGAAAGTATGCAAATACTGATGTCATTCTGCTTTTTCCACCCTCGGACTTCTGAAGTGCAGAAATTTCATTCTATTAAAGAATAATGTACTCAAAAGTTCAAATAAATAAATTGTAAGCAGTCAGATATGTTGCTTTTTACTGAATATTTGCAGTAATATATATCAGCAAAGTAACCAGATAGCCACCATAGTCCAACATCATGTATACACAGACTGTCACAGTATTCTTGTTGTTACCTACTCCTACACGCCATAAGCTGTAGACTAAAATCTGTGAGATAAGGCAAAATTTTAAGGGAGATTTGACAAAATTCTTGCGTGGGATTTTCGTAAACATCAGTTTGGAGCTCCCCCAGTATAGTCTAAAGTCTTTCTTTCAAGTAAGAAGCTTGTGATAACCCAAACAGTGTGTGATTTATGTTTATTTCTTCATAAAACTTGTTGTAAAACGGTCTGAAAATTCTGTGAGATTTGAGTTTTTTATGGGAATTGCCTTCCAGATGGGCCAAATTCTGTGAGATTTTATCTTACAGTGTGAAATATAGCATGTATGCCTACTTACATGACTGCCTTGCCAAGTTTCAGCTCGGCGCTTGCTCAGAAACAAAACATTCGACTTGTTAAGGAGGAGTATTATATAAGAATTCTGGGATAATCTTTTCTTATTTCTCCATAAAAACATGTTATGGGTACTCATTAGAAGCACCTCCTCGAGGTGCTTCAAATGAGTAACCACAACATATGTATTTAGGGAGAAGAGAACTGGAGAAAATTATCCCAGAACTATTACTCAATACTGTTTAACAAGCCCACTATAAAAAAAAAAAGACAAAAACAACATCCTAACCTATTGACCCTGCAATATTTTGGATGTAATCTGAAACACACCTACCTGTATTTATTTCTAGGCCTTACTATAACTAAATATCATATTAATCACAAATGTTCAGACACTGCAACTTCTAACTTTAATTATCCTTAAATTTTAACAATTCAATTTGGTTGCCGGTGCTGCATCTGAAAAGCACTGGATGAGTGGCAAATAGTGTAGACCCTGATCAGATGCCACATTCTGCGGCATCTGATAAGGGTTTACACTGTTTGCTTTGGGCTGTCGGTCTAAATATGGTAACTTGGGCTGCCATTTGAAAACTTGTCTTCGGGCATATGCAGACAGAAAAGGCCCAGATCAGCCTGTGCATCTGCACTGATGATACTTTAGGCATGCACAGGATGATCTGCATCTGTGTATTATGACTATTTGAAGGCACTTTTTCATTTGACATGGTCCACGTGGTCTGGGTAGGGTTACAGGATGGAATATCAGTCAACATGTCACTGAGACAGCAGTATAAAAAAGAGTCCATTGAGCTTTCTGCACCACAGACAGACAATCATCAGCTGGTTGCATAGCTGAAAAGCAAAGTAACAAAACCCTAAAAACTAAATCACATCAGCGGGTGACAACATTCTAAAACATTTGTCTTATTTTTCAGAGAAAATAAGGTCTTGGGTTATAAATATATTATATAAACAACAATAACATGGTATTTGGGAACATATAAATATATAGACATATAGCAGGCTGATTTGTGCTTTTGCTATTATCATGTCATGAAATCAGTAACATAACTGTAGATCAGCATATTTTTCAATCAAAAAAAGGACTGATAGTAGCCACTTGTGGAAATGTACAAAACTGGATGTTGTAGAGAGGTGCCTATTGAGATTAAATGAAAAGAATACTGCATTTTGGGAATAGAAATCTAAAAGGAATGAATCTTCAGAGGAAATAACACACTCAAAAAACTGAAAATAGCTGAAGTGTCGTTTTCTCGGCCAGACGTGCTAGTGTTAGCCAAGTAAGCCTCACCAGTAATGCTCATATAAATTTTCAAAACATCCCATAATAGGCTTAATGATCTGGACCCAGTTGTTCAAATCATCATTAGCTTAACAAGCTCATTAGTTGTCGAAATGTTAACTGTTCTAGTAAGTACAATATCTAATTCACAGGTATTTTTGCTGAAAAAATGTGAGTAGCTTTTGCAAATGCAAAAGTTACTCACATTTTTTTCAGCAAAATTTTAAATACATATGCCATATTTATTGATCAAAGTTTCAACGATACGTTAACTAACAACATCGTTAGTGTTGAACAACTGGGCCCTGAAAACTGGCAGATGTTTGGAGATGACCATTAGTGGAAGCACTTGTGTTAAGTATCAACACCATATGTTTTCATGTAGAAAAAAAAAATTCTCTGGGTTACTCCTCTTACCTAGAGCCTTCACACAGCTTATTTTATTTCAAGGATTGGTACCTCTCAGCTTACTAACTTGTAATACACTTCCTAATATGTACTGAGCCAAATGAAAAGGTACATTTCTGCAGACAACATGCTAATTTTTTTTATAATTTTTGGAGAAAACAAGGCTTGACATTTCATGTGAATAGTCTGCTAGGAAGACAATTCACATGAAATGTCAAGTCTAAATTATAACTTAGTGTAGTCTGCTGCAGCTGTGATTCATGCTCTAAGCATTTATATTATTATCAGACAAAATAAAGCTTGACATCTTATATGAATCATCTGCCTTTATTCACATGGCATGCCAAGTCTTATTTTTTTGGAAATAAAAAAAAATCAAAATGTCCGTCTGCTGCAGTTGTGATTAGTGCTTTGAGCATTAACTTCCAAATACCTTGGAATGTTGATAATAACAGTAATGCTTGGTGACCTTGACTTTATTGTTTGTGAAGTATATTTTGAGACGAAACCATGAAGAATATTATTTTTCATAAAAATAAAATGAATTATATTTTATTTGTTAAGACTCATGATACTTTCCTTTATTTCAGTATGGTAAACAGTTATTGACAAATTACCAAAACCTGCAACAGGAAATCTTGACGTGGGACACTCGGGATTTACGCACAAGTTTGTCAGATCAAAATGAGAAAGAGGAAGTAACTGTTAAGTTGAACCCTGACGCTGACCTACAGGATAGTAGACTATCATTGCCAGAGCCTGGCTCACGACATTCTATCGTTACAGTAAAAAATTCCATGTTGGTTAAAACTGGAGCTGAAGGTTTTGAAGAGGAAGTGGTTTGTTTGGATTTAAGTCAAGTTCCAGAAAGGAAATCTTCATTGACAGGTGGTGGGCTTTTAGTGGATAGTAACAAACCACCGGTGAAACGTGTTTCATTTAGTAATACCCATAGTGTGATAAATGCTGATTCCGGGGAGGAACTTGTGCATGTTCGACACCGTGATTCAATAACTAGTGCTTCTACAGATTCCAGCGAGGATTCCACATCTAGTGGTGAGGGAAAGATGAATGTCCCTCACAGGAGTAAAATGAGACCAAAACTCCCCGTTACCACAGGAACAACAAAACAAATTTCTGAAATGGTGCAGTCGTCTTTTGACAACATGACTTATGAATGTCTGATGGAGGAGGATTGGCAGCCACAGGTTACTAGTCCTGTACGTAAGGAAATGGAGCGTAGAAAGTCGGCTCCTTCATATAATACAAGTGACATTTATAGTAGGGCTGATAGTCATGAAATGTTACCCATGTCACCAACCTCCCCCAGAACAGGTTCTCCACAACATCTGAAAGTAGGAAAAACTTTGTCTCAAAAAGCCAGTTCAAGGTCACATTCAAGAGGGTCTTCTATTTCCTCAGTAGATTCATCCGACTCGTATCAAAGCCAGGGGTCATATCAAGGTCAAGGTCACTGTTTTAGCCCTACAACTAGCTTATCCTACTCTTTAGAAGGAGATACACTGGGTTCTCCTTTGTATGAAACAATAGCTCCACAGCCTGTCCAGAAACAAGCCCCACCAACAGCGGCAAAGCCGGGAACAGGAAAAAAGATTCGACCTCAGTCGACCCCTGCCTCTGGACCTGCTGAAATGGGTCACAGAAGAACTTCATCAAAATCTAGTCTTGAATCTGTTGAAGAGATTCCAAGAGCTGAGGTAGCTATGATTACCCATCCAACACCGGCTTCATTGGTTACCCCACCTCCTTCAGTATCCCCGGGTCCACCAGCTGCTGTCAGAGGGGGTTATATGACAACCCCACCCCCTCCACCACCAGGGGCCAGACAGACCTCACCCCATTTAATGAAGTCATCATCACAGCCATGTACTCCTACCCTGAACTTGTCAGCTGCTCAGTTCTCTCATACTGCCCACTCACAGCCCCAGCTGTACGGACTTGATTCACCTGTTGATTGCTTCCCCATCCCTGCAGCTTCCCAGGCCCCAGCTCCTATATCTCCCCCTCCACCAACTTCAAGTATGGCAGGTCCCATGTCACCTCGTCCCTCTGTGCACAGGCATTCAGGTTTGACTGCCACCCCAGTGGCCCCTCCCATGCCCCCAGTGCTGGCCGCTCCTCCAACTCCACCATTGGTGCCCCCTACTCCGAGAAACCCAAACACAGCCATCAAGACACACAAACGGAGGCCATCAGGGGATCAAAGAGTTATAGATGGAAGTCAGCCAATGTCAAGATCACTGGGTTCCGACTACCCAGACATAGCCACATCAAGACCGCCAATAGTCATGTTGTCGGAATTACCGTTACCCTCCACTTCACGCAAGACTGCTCAAGGTCAAGGACAAGATCCATACATTAATAACATTGAAGATATTAATTATGCACCTCTGCCTTTTATAGCAGAGCTCAATAAACATATGCATAAGACTTCACAAAATGGAGGTGCTTGCCCACCAGGTAGCAAACATCCTCCGGAAACACTTCCAAAACCTGGCGACCATAGACAGCAGACCAATATACCCTCTAGTCAAAGTAGTTCCTCAGTTCCTAGCATGTGTTCATCACAGCCTGTTATACCAGGCTCTACAGGAGGATTGAAATCTCAACCATTAAGTGAAATGCGAAAGACGGTACCCCCACCCCCACCAAAGAGAAGTGAAACAACTAAATTGAGTAGTAATACACGGACTAGTACAGCTGACTCTAACACGGTGCCAAACGATCCAATATACGGCAATTGTGATGGTATGTTGGATATAAACGAACTTCCCCCACCCCCTCCGGAACTATTGGAAGGGTATGCTGGTGATTCAAGTATTAAAACTAGTTCAGGAAAAGGGAGACCACCCCCTCCACCGCCGCCAAAACGAAGCAAAGACACACAGATATCTTCATCTGCTTATTGACTTTAACGTTTAGAACTCTGGGTAAAATTTTCAACAGATAACATATTGAAATATTTTTCTTATTTTTTCCAGAAAACATGATTTGACATTTCATGCAATGGAGACAATTTGCATGAAATGTTAAATCCTGTTTTCTGGGAAAAATAAGAAAAATATACCCAGTTTGTCACCTGCTGAATTAGCCCAGAGAGTGATACAGGTTAAACCTTAAAACGCCAAGAAATCCTGCATCTGAAATGTCGTCTGTTTATGTTGTCTGCTGAAAATTCTTGCAAACTTTTTCAAACCTATTTTTGCATAGAGGCAAACAGTGTGGACCCAGATCAGACTGCTCCTAGAGGAGCAGTCTGATCTGCATCCATACTGTTTGAAAAAATGACTTTTAAAATCACAAGCAGATGACAAGGCAGACAACAATTGTTGTGATTGGCAGTTTAAGGGTTAAATAGAATTAGTTCATAGCTCTAGGTAAGTGGAGTATTCAGATAAAACATGTTGTGAGTACTCATTAGAAGTATCTCAGTGAGACACTTCTGATGAATATGATGTCATAGGTTTTTTTGTCAAGAAATAAGAAAATTATCAAAAGTTTTTGGTGCTGGCCTCGGTGGCTCAGTTGGATGCGCCGTCCGACTGGAGACCAGGAGGTCGCGGGTTCAACCCCCGCTGAGACCGGCAACATTCTTTCGTAGAGATTGATCGTGAAATATTTTCTATGGGCATTCTCTCCCTTCCGCTGATTCAAGAAGGGCAGTTGTCAATTTCTGGCAAAAGAATGTGCACAATACTGGTTAACCGCTTAGAGGACTAAGCCTGCCCAGTAAACGTGTGGTTAGGTAAACTGACCACGCTCGACATGACCTCATTGGGTTGACTGGGCCGTAAAACCTCCACACAAACAAAAGTTTTTGGATCAAAAAAAGCGTCTTTTCTTGAGCTAGGATTATTTAGTTTGGTCTTTAGCATTCTGTATGTGATATTAGCAAACAACAGACAACAGATTTTTTCCCAGAAAAAAGAATTATCCATTTCACTCAGATTGTCTTTTTTTGGAGACAGTTTGAATGAAATGCCTACCCTGTTTTCTGAGAATGTAAGAATATTTTAGAATGTTGTCCCATAGCTCTAAATAAGATGCTTTTTTCAGCAAATGGAATAGAAATGTTTCTTATTTTCTCAAAGTCATATGTTGTGGGTACTTATTAGAAGGGCTCCGTCAAGGTGCTTCTAATGGGAACCCACAAACATTTGTTTTTTGTGGAGAAATGAGAAAAATATTTAACTGATAGTGCCTCTTATCTGGAGCTATATTGTCTGCTAATATTTAAATTTAGTAGGGTTAAAGGTTAATAAATTCATTGTGTCATATATTATTCCCCATCTAGTCATATTTTATACAATTACAAAATAGTTCTCTTTTATTCCTTAAAGCACTAATTACAACAGCAGTGTACGACATTTTGATTTTTTTCTTTTTTTCAGTGAAAATTAGGCTTGATATTTCATGAAAATCATCTGATTTTCTCTGAAAGATAATAAAAAAATTTAGAATGTCCTCTGCTACAAAATTGCTTAGTACTTTAAGGTTAAAAATCATAATGTGCTAAAATATTTACTGTACAAAACAGCGTTTATTTTTACTAATTTTGCATAAAACATTCAGCATAAAAGTAATTCCACTAGACAAGGGCAATGTCATTTGTACATTTCGGGTGAATTTCTTACACAGTTGGGTCATTCTTTCCCTTCTGCTGATTCTAGAAGGGCAGTTGTCAGTTTCTGGCAAAAGAATGTGCACAAAACTGGTTACCCACTTAGAGGACTAAGCCTGCCCAGTAAAAGTGTGGTTAGGTAAACTGACTGCACTCGACATGACCCCATAAGGTTGACTGGGCCATAAAACCTGTACCCAAGCAAACCACCAGGCAGTTCCTGAGATTTCCTTATGCATGTGTAAATAGGTTCAGGAAAAATGGCTATAACTTCCTGGTGAAATTTACGTAATGGTATTGATGCATAATTTTTGTCTGCAGAAATTCTTATCACGAAAACACGACTATACAATATTCACCCCCTTAAACCCCACTTTTATATAGTAAAACTGGGGTTTACAGGGGTATACATTATTTTTCTTATTTCTGCTAAAAAACATAGATTGTGGGTACTTGTTAGAACCGCCTCAGCGTGGCGGTTCTAACGAGTACCCACAATCTATATTTTGAGCAGAAATAAGAAAAATAACAGAGTTTTTTATCTGAAAATTGAGATTTTCTATATACTTGAATAGGCGTGTTTTCGTAATATAGTGTGTTTTTTATCCCTATTTTATCAGCAGTATTCGGTAACCTAAAGTCATTACCATACTTGTTCTAAAATTTGAACAAGTCCATTTATCTACATCTTGATGTGTCTTAAAACTGCTGTATCAGTGGCAAAGTGTAGACCCTTATCAGATTCTGCATTCTGTGGCATCTGATCTGGGTTAGACTGGCTCCAGTCTCCAGTGACAATATATTTTTCTCATATTCCTGTTTGATAATCCACTAAAACGAAACCAAAAAATATCATGACTATAGTGACCAGCCTTTATAGTCTTGACATTACTTTGGTTTTATTTTAGTGGATTATTAAACAGATAATAATATAAAAAAAAATATTGAGTCACTGGAGACTGGAGCCAGTCTAGATCTGGGTTTGCTAAGGGCTTTCTATCTGAATACTTTGGGTAAATACAGTATACTTCACCCTTAGGACAAAATTCTTTTTTGTATTAACCTTTAAGTCTAATCACAACTGCAACAGATGACATCATGTTTTTTTTTTGTTGTTTTTTTTATAGTTTTAAAAATAGTACTGGTAAATGCTTATTTTACAAAAAAAAAAAAAAGAAACATCACGAAAACATACCTATAAAATTTTGACCCCCTTAAATCCCACTTTTATATAGTAAAACTGGGGTTTACAGAGGTAGACATTATTTTTTTTATTTCTGCTCAAAAACATAGATTGTGGGTAAACAAGTACCCACAATCTATGTTTTGAGCAGAAATATGAAAAATATTGTTATCTGAAAATTTTCATTTTTTTTGGTGGTAAAATTTTCAGTATGTTTGAATAGGCATGTTTTTGTAATGAAAGAAAATGCAACAAAATAGTGCCAGTCTTTAGTATCTGGGAACGCTGTATTTACACCAAAGTTTTGGGAAAGAAGCCTGAGCTAACAGTGTTGACATAGACCAGAAGCCCAAGAATGTGGCATCTTATTAGGGTTTACACTGTGTGCCACTCATTCAGTGATATTTAGACATGTCAGCAAGTATTAAAAATGGATGTTCACGTTTTAGGATAAGTATAGTAAAGAGTTACGGGGTCCTTATATTCAGCTTAAATACAGTAGTCATTTGTGAACCCATTAAAGACTGAATAAACTCTCCCACACTATATATTGGAAGAGTCCATCTTTGATTTAGGTATGTCAGGCTATATGATATAGATATTCCTAAAGAAAAATGGTTGAACCATTTGCAAACAGTGGGGACCCTGATCAGATGCCACTTTCTGTGGCATCTGATCTGGGTCTGCACTGTTTGCCAGTTACCCATTTAGGGGTCTCCAGTCTTCAATGGGTTAACAAAACTGGAGCAAATTTATTCATAACCTGTTACAGAAAGCCATTAAAGAGGAGTGTTTTTATGATAATTTTGAGATAATTTTCTCTAGTTCGCCATAAAGACATATATTGTCTTCATAGTGAGGTGCATCTAATGAGTACCCACAATAATTTTTTTTATGGAGAACTTGAGAAAATTATCCTTAAATGCTCCTCGTTAATATATTCTCTGAGTGGTAGTTAACTACAATATCATTCTTGCTAGTAGGTGTTGTGTCTGTACATGTAATTGTATTAAAATGTGCTAAATGCTGTACTTACTCTAAATATTGGGACATCTTAACTCCTAACCATATGGATGGTCAGGTGGATTTTTCCCGGGTTCTCCCGTTTCGCCCACTTTTGATGAACGATTGGCTCGATAGAAAATATTCTTGAAAGGGCAGTAAAACCCAAATCCAAAAAAAAAAAAAAAAAAAAATCCCTTTCGATACTTTGCCTCAAATTTGTTATTGTGCATTTAACGGGAATTCGTACACTTTCATGGGAAACAGTTCCGTCAAAATTATTTTGTCCCCTTTTGAAAAGGGGTCTATACTTTAAGGAAGAATTTGCTCCCAGAGGGTACAGATTCTTTCCATATAGAGTGGACCCCTTTTTGGAAGTGGCTTGGCATGCAGTAAAATAAAATAAGTTCTTTACAATGTGTGTAAAAGTTTCCTTATAGGGTGTGTAAAAGTTTTCTTATTGAGTGTGTAAAAGTTTCCTTAAAGAGTGGACCATTTTACAGAAGAGGCTTGTTGTATAGTAAAGGGAAAAAAAGTTGTCAACCTTGACCGTAAGGGCAAAAAATCTTGCATGTTTATCAGTTCCCTTAAGTGCCTGTTGATATGTTAACCCTTGTCATGCTGAATAAATTAAGATGCCACACCCTTTCCTAATTTTCAGCCAATCAGGGCCCAGTTGATCAAAACTAACGATGCCGTTAGTTAACGAATCATTAAAACTTTGATCATTAAATATGGCATATATGCTAATATTTTTGCTGGAAAAATGTGAGTAGCTTTTGCATTTGCAAAAGCTACTCAAATTTTTTAGCAAAAATACTAGGGATGTTCGAAATGAATTGCTTATTGTCCTCTAGCTCGATATCCACGTGGGGCACGATAAAAACCAATACACACCTGTATAGGGCTATTCAATATCTACACAATGGTGTATAAATGTACATGTTAGACTAAGTGTAAGACATAAAATTTGCCATTTGAATACACGCAGTCATTGACCACTGCAGTAAAAATGGTTGGTAGAAGCGTCGACAAAAAAGATGAAATACGGGCTTACATCAAAGCTCGCTCAAAACTTGGTTGTTCTTTGAAGAAGCTGATGACTGAAATTTCTACTGCTTTTGGACCTTCTTGTGTGTCTTATGACACAGTTCGGCGGTGGAAAAAGAAATTTGAGTCTGGTGTAGAGTCCATCAAAAATGCACCGAAATCAGGTAAGCCAAAATCTGCATCTCGTAAAGAAATCGTTTCCAAAATAAAGGAAATCATTGAAGGAGATGCCAGATTTACTGTTCGTGATATTGCACGAAAGGTAGGCATATCACTATCAACGGTTCACCTTATTTTGAAGAAGCATTTGAAAGTCAGAAAGATTTCTGCTAGATGGGTGCCACATCTGTTGACTGACGAGCAAAAGAGGCAACGGGTTAAAGTGGCCAAAAAGCTGCTTCAAATGTTTCCAAAATATGACAAAAAGCAGTTTGCCAATGTCGTCACAGGTGATGAAACCTGGCTCCATTATTTTGAGCCCGTCAGAAAGGTTAGCAATAAGATCTGGGCCACTAAACACAGCAAACGCCCAATAATTGCCAAATGTTCTTTGAGTACAAAGAAGGTTTTGTATGCAATCTTCTTCTCTGGTGAAGGAGTCGCAATAAAAGTGCCAGTGAAAAAGGGCAAAAGCATCACCGGAAAGTACTACAAAGACGTAGTACTGAAGAAACTGAAAAAGTATTATCAGAAACGACGCCCTGCCACTGGTTTTAAACATGTCCGTCTTCTACATGACAATGCCCCAGCTCATACCTCCGCAATAGTTACGGCGTTTTTGAAGAAAGAAAAAGTAACTGTTTTGCCTCACCCCCCCCCCCCCCCCCCCCCCCCTCCCCCCGTATTCCCCAGACCTTGCCCCATGTGATTTCTTTTTGTTTCCGAAATTGAAAACATTCCTTGCTGGGCGGAAATACCAGTCCCGACAGGCACTTGGATCTGCCATTCATCAGTACCTTATTACTGTGCCCAAATCAGCGTACCGTGACGCCTTCAAGAAGTGGATACATCTGCTGAAACTATGCATTTCTAGCCACGGGGAGTACTTCGAGGGCATGAAATGAGTACTTTTGGGCTAACTTGAAATTTGAAGTCTCCAGATAGAAATAAGCAATTCATTTTGAACATCCCTGGTACCTGTGAATTTGATATTGTACTTACTAGAACAGTTAACATTTTGACCAGTAACAAGCTTGTTAAGCTAACGACCCTTTGAACAACTGGGCCCAGACTTCTTACTCCAGATTGTTTATATTAATTCACATACTGAATGACAAGCAGTGCAGATCTGAAGAAGCCAATTGATCTGGATCTGCACTGTATGCTAAGGCAGGGTATATCTGGGTTCTGCAGGACAAGGGTTAAAATAAAAACTGCTGGATTAGTGGCAACCAGTTTAGACCTAGATTTGATGCCACATTCTGCCATATCTGATCTGGGTCTACTTTACTTGCTCACTTCTTGTCCCAATAATGAGGGTAAATATGGTTTAACGACAGAGACTTACCTGTATCATGAGAAAAGTGTCTTACTGGCATATGTGAGTAGCAGCCAACCCCAGTCTGAAATGCTGCATTTATTCAGTACTGAGAATAATTTATTTGTGCCACTCTTTTATGCCCCTATCTTCAACGAATTTGGAGGGACATATCGCTTTTGGGTCATTCAGTTGGAGGGACATGTCGCTTTTGGGTCATTCGTCCATTTGTCATGCTTACTTTTGAGTAAGATATCTTAATGTTTGATGCAGGGACTTGAAACTTGATGAGCTTACTGAGGTTAGGTTGTAGATCACTTGATTAACTTTTGAAGAAAAACAAATGAATTTATTTTATGAGAGTTATGTCCCTATGTCATTTTGTAGAGCCAAGCATATGGTTGGGGAACACACATTTCCACATGTAGTTATTGTTAAAATTGTGTGTTGTGTCAAGGGCTGAGAAATTATGAAGATAACTCAATGACAATATTGTGTGATTGTACTGAAAATAATCCTAAACAAGACAATCCTATTGAGATTTCACATCTGTTCGTATGAAGAAAAAAGAAAAAAAAAACTACCTTTTGGTAAAAGAAAACGGTCACTCTAGATTACAGTCGAGCCTCGATAGCTGGAACACCGATGGCTCGTTTACCATGGCTAATTCGAACTCGTTTTTGAGTCCTTACAAAGTTCTTCCGATAGCTCAAGAAAACAAATATTTAGGGAAATTTTCTTATTGTATTGTGAAATTGTGTGTTGTGTGTACTCATTAGAATTGCCTCATCAAGGCGATTCTAATGATACACTCAAGGTACAGTTATTGTGTAGAAAATCAAAAAAAAAAATCCCTAAATAATCGCCAATTGCTTCCTGACTTGGCACCATAATTAATCCTCAGTGGCTCGAACCACCCATGTCTCGAACAATTTTCTGTGGTCCCAAAGGTGTTCAAGCCATCAAAGTTCGACTGTACTTCATTCTTCGGTATCCAGTGATTCTGGTCTAAAAGTGTATAGGCTTGGCCATCTCTGACTCTTAGCTCCAGAAAAGGCATGTTTTGTTTTTTTTTCAGCTGAAAAATGCTGATATTTTTCTTAATTTTCCACCCTTTCTGGAGTTATGCTGACTGCATGTACCATAGAACACTTTTCTTTTGATGTGGTGAATTTTTTAGGTTTGTGAATGAATTCCATTATTCAGAGTTTAAGTGGCTTCTGAAGTCAACCATAGATTGTAGTTTCATATAGGAGTCTCATCACTGGAAATCTCTTGCCTTTGGCCTTGAAATCACAGACATTAGCAGATGACAGTCAAACAAAAGACATTGTATTTTCAGTTTTTTAACCTTTTTTGTGCTATATCTCTCTATTGGTATCTAATAATAACCACACCATACAATTGATAAAAATCAGTTTTGTATTTAAAAATGTATGCCTGAAATATTTTCAGAGAAAATGAACATTGTGACTCATGCTTGGAAATTCAGAATATAAGGTAACTGTCCAGAAATTTTAAATCCATACTTTTTTTTTGCTTTCTATGCATTTGTTTCACAAAATGCTGGGTAGATTTGCAAAAGTGTAAGGAGCAGTCTGATCTGGGACTGCAAAATACTTGGTAGAATTTCAAACAACGTAGACCCTGATCAGACTGCTCCTAAGGAGCAGTCTGATCTGGGTCTGCATTGTTTGCATATGCCATTCTATCAGAATAGCTTGTGTACAAAATTTTTGGACAGTTCTCATAATTAAAAAACCTCGATTTTTAGAAAAACCTTGGAAAGTTGATAAGCTTGATTTTGTGTACCCTTACTAGTATTACCGTATCATTTCCTCTGGTCTGATGGTGTCTGTGGTTAAAAGGAAGCCAGATTTTTCAGTGCTGAGGCTCTTATATCATGTTGCTCTCTCAGAGAGGATTGTAATATTGTAAATACATGATTTTATAGCATGGGAGAGCATGCCCTATTTTTACCATACCCTTATTTATCCTAAATATTGGGTCACCTTAACTCCTTACCATACTTGTCTTAAAGTTTGAACAAGTCCATTTTGCTTCATGTTTGTGTGTCTAAATACTGCAGAATGAGTGACAAATGATGTAGATCCTGAACAAATAGTGTAGATCCTGAGTAAACAGTGTAGAGCCAGAGCAAATGGTGTAGATCCTAAGCAAATTGTTTAGTTCCTGAGCAAACCATGTAGAGCCTGAGCAAACAGTGTAGATCCTGAGCAAATAGTGTAGATCCTTAGCAAATCATGTAGATCCTGAGCAAACAGTGTAGAATCTGAGCAAACCGTGTAGATCCTGAGCAAATAGTGTAGATCCTGAGCAAACAGTGTAGATCCTGAGGAAACACTGCATTCTGCAGCATACATCTTAACTTCTCACAATACTTGTCCTAAAATGAACAAGTCTCATTTACTACTTGTTGATCTGCCTAAAAATTGCCGGATGAGTAACAGTGTAGATCCTGATTAAATGCTGCATTCTGTGGTGGCTGATCTGGGTCCACACAGTTTGCTCGGTTTGTCTGTCCCAATATTTAGGAAAAATAAGGTAAATCAGTTATGATTCTTTGTTTAAGAGTTAAGTGATAAGAGTTTGTATTGAGTGATAAGTTGGATATAGACATAACCCCAGATAAGGCACTTTTTTTCTATCAAAAAAAGTATTGATATTTTTTTTTTTATTCCATAAAAACACACATGTGGGTACTCATTAGGAGCACCTCATGTTTTCATGGAGAAATAAGGAAAATGTATACAACAGAAATGTAACCTGGTCAGAGCTTTCACTGTTCGCTAAACTGTTCTACAAGGTGGAACATTGTAAACTTATAAGACCCAGATAAGATGAATTTCTTCACTTATATTTCTGTATATTGGCCTTGCCACGTGAAAATGTGTCTTTGGGCATCTACGGACAGCAAAGGTTTCAGTGGAGAGTGAATACTTGGATGAGACTGCACGTGTGCAGGATGATCTGTTGCACAGGATTATCTGAATCTGTGCATTTTGCACATGCTCAAAGGCTTTCTTCGAATTTTGCGGTCCGTATATGCTACATCGAGGGTTAAGCGCAAGACTGGCGTAAGTCAGATGGTTGGTTTTCCCCAAACCTAATCTCCTCACCATGAAGGCGTTATGAAGATTACAACATTTCTTTCTGTAAACAATGAAAATTTAGGTGCCATTGCTCATATGAGCAATGGCACCTAAATTTGCATTGTTTACAAAGGGGTCCAAGTTGCCCCTAAACAAGGGTTTCAAAAATATGTTTGAGTTACAATAGTCTTGCGCTCAACCCTCGACATGTATTTACACACAATACCATGGCTCTAGATAAAGCTTCTTTTTTTTCATCTTTTTTTTTTTTTTTTTTTTTTTCATGCAAAATGTATTGATATTTTTCTTATTTCTCCACAAAAACATGTTATGGGTATTCATAAGGCGCCCCTCAACAAGGTGCTAATAATGAGAACCCACAACATTGGTTTTTGTCAAGTTGCTTCTGTTGAGTACCCACAACATACCTTATTTACCCTAAGTATTTGGACACCTAAACTCCTTACCATACTTGTTCTAAAATTTGAACAAGCACAATTTACTACCTGTTACTGTGCCTAAAAATTGCTGGATGAGTGGCAAACAGTGTAGACCCAGATGAGACGCCACGTTCGTGGCGTCTCATCTGGGTCTACACTGTTTGCTCAGGCCTGTCAGCCTGAATATGTATGGTAAATTCAGTAACCTTTTAGTGGAGAATTTAGAAAAATGATCTGAATACTTCTATTATCTTAAGCTATGATTGGACAATCTATGTTACTCAATAATATGTCACAAGTTCGAGTCTTACCTGTAATGATACATCATTTTATATGTTACAGTTTCTATTGATTTATAAATTTCTATGAACTTTTTTACACAACTTTTGGTTTTCTTTTATAGATCTTTAGTTTAAGTATAGTTTTAATTAGAGTTTTTGTTCGGAAGTATGAACGGAGACATACCTATGTGCTGCAGTGTCAGGAAACATTCCTTCGGACATGGGCCCCCAGCGAAAATTCAGATCAGCTTGCCCATTTGTGCATTCTGATAAAATCTTGACTGGGAACATTTTGGCTAGCCAAGGATACAAAGTTTTGCCATGCGGACAAAAAAGACTCTGATCAGACTGCATAAATGTGCAGGCTGATTTGAATCTTTGTGGGTGTCATTGTCATAGGGTACGTTTTCTCACATTGCAGTTCCTATATATAAAATGCTTTTTGTTTGTCAAAGTTTACTGATACATTAAGCACAGTCATAGACTTTCATTTTTCTTTCGTTTGATTTTTGCTGTTCATGTTCATTTTGTACTAAATGGCATTTGGTTGAAATCCAGATGGATGAGAAAAAAACATGAGAAACAACAATTTCCTTGGAGTTCCATATACTTCCGCATTTCTGGAAATCCACATTTATTTATCTGCAGTACCGTATTTACCCTAAGTATTTGGATACCTCACCTATGACCATACTTCTCCTAAAATTTGAACAGGTCCATCTGACTATTTGTTGAATTTTATGTTAAAATTTATGAGTTGCAAACAGTGCAGACACTGATCAGATGCCACAGAATGAGGCATCTGATCAGGGTCTTCTCTGTTTTTGCAGACCTGTCTGCCTGAATACTTAGGGTAAACACTGTATAGGTAACTTATGACAAATGTCATAAAATTCCGTACACCAAAATTTGACAAAATGGCATATGCAAACAGTGACAAAATGGCATATGCAAACAGTGGAGACCCAGATCAGACTGATCCTTAAGGAGCTTTCTGATCAGGGTTTGCACTGTTCAACATTCTGATGAGCATTTTAAGACACAACTGCATGAAAAACAAAATTTAGACCAACAAAAGTATGGAATAAAGGTTTCTTAATTTTGGAATATTTACCTTACATGTATTGACATATCATCAAATGAGCTGATAATTCTAGCAATAATCTAGGACAGTATTTATTACCAGGAAGTTTCAAAGCCAAAATCAATGTTATGGACACTAATTACAAACGCTGCAATACCCACAACATACGTTTTCATAGAGAAACAAAAATGAACCACACTTCATATACATGTATAAGAATAAGAGGAAACGTTCAGAAGTGTGCCCAGCATGGACTTGGAGCAGTCTGCACATCTGCAGTCTGGTCCCAGTTGTTCAAAGCGTCGTTAGCTTAACGAGCTAGTTAAGGGTCATTTCGTTAGGTGTTTTAGCGGATTCAATATACAATATTCTGATATTTTTTGCTGAAAAAATGTGAGTAGCTTTTGCACTGCAAAAGCTGCTCACATTTTTTCAGCAAAAAATTTCAGCATATTTGCTTATCACTTGATGTAAATTTTAACGAATCGTTAACTAACAACGTCGTTAGCTTTGAACAACTGGGCCCTGATTGTCTTCACCGAATAAACTTTGGATCCCTGGCTTTCCAAATGTCACCAAGTGAAGTCTGTGATCACTAGCTGATCTGTGCTGAATTCACGTCCCAAAGGTATATTTTCTCATATTGTGGATCAAATGTCTGTATTTTGTACCATATGAGTCCAGCATTTTCTTAAGGCTTTGCATGCTGGGAAAAACTTTCAGCAGATGACAAATTTTGAAATATTTTTCCCAGAAAATAGCTTTTACATTTCATTGTGGATGTTTCCTATTCTCTGGAATAGATAAAAAATATTATCATTTTGTCATCTGCTGAATCACAGGTCTAGATAAGAGTGGGTATCAGGTACATATTTTTCTTATTTCTCCATGAAAATATATGTTCTGGGTACTCAATAGAAGGGCATTGCCAAGGCGCCTCTAATGGGTACCCACAGCATACGCTAGTGGAGAAATAAAAAAAATTTCAATATTTTTGGATTTAAAAAAGCATCTTATCAAGAGCTTTGTGAATTATCCCAGAGAGTGATAAATGTTGAAAAGGTTTATTCATGTTTAGCATTTGAACAATCCAAATAATTTTGCCTACAAATGTTCTTTTTTATGGATTATTATATTCAAGATATTGGGGGTATGGGGTATTACCATCATTAAGGGATATGGGCTACAAGTTGATTTTAGGACATTGATATTAACCCTTAAAGCGCCAATCACAACTATTGTCGTCTGCTTTGTCTTCTGCTGGTTACTTTAAAAGTCACTTCTGCAAACAGTGTGGACCCAGATCAGACTGCTCCTTTAGGAGCAGTCTGATCTGGGTCCACACTGTTTGCCTGTATGCAAAAATAGGTTGGAAAAGTCTGCAAGAATATTTAGCAGACGACATAAACAGACGACATTTTCAGATACAGTTTTTCTTGGCGCTTTAAGGGTTAAGACATTTTAGGATATTGATATTAAGATTCTTTTTCTTAGATTGGGATATAGGATATTTGCATCTTACATTGCATTACATTTCCCCAAATTTTCTTTAAAATTTTGTTTTGTACTTTATTGTTACTGATTGAGTGGTTTTATACAATTTGTTTTTCAACTTGTTTCATTGTTAGGGAACATTGACTCCTAAGCTGATTATGTGTCAGAATGGATACATCAGAAGACCTGGCCACCATTTTTTCCCCAAATTTTGCAGACAGAAATTTGTTTATCTAGTATTCAGATCCATTCAAAAATGAGGGCTCTTCTCTTAAAGGAAAGAATTTGCTCCCTTTATCTGACTGGATGTACAGGAAATTTTGGATCTTGGCATTTCAAGTTTGCAAAAGTGAATGTGGTGTTTGGGTATTTTATAGCCCTTTCACCAGTTTTTTTAGATACATAGGGACAGTGGTGTGTGTATTTGAATATAGTCAAACCTCAATAACTCGTACACCGATGACTCGTTTACCATGGCTAATTCCAGCACGTTGTTGAGTTCCTGAGAAATTCTTTTGATAGCTCCAGAAAACAAGTATTTAGGGAATTTTTCTTATTTTATCATGAAATTGCATATTGTGTGAACTCATTAGAATTGCTCATTGAGGCAATTCTAATGAGTACACATAACATTCCATTCTTGTGTAGAAGATCGAAAAAAATTTCCTAAATTATCGCCATTTGTTTCCAGACCTGGCGCCATGATTAACCCTCAGTGGCTCCAGTTACCTGTATCCCGAATACGTTTCCATGTTCCCAAAGATGTTCCAGCCATGGAGGTTCAACTGTATTTATGCAATCTTGTTTTTATGGATTGTCAAGGCACACTTAGTGCTGTTGTCTGTCACCAAGTGCCTGCCTGTCTTCTTGATACTGGACCCAAGGCACATTAAATATGGCCTGGGTCATTCCAGACGTAGTATTAATAAAAGAAATTCCACAACCAGAGCAGAATTTGATCCCATTAACAATTTCCCCGCTAGTGGCGACTTTTGTCGTCTGCTGATTACCTTTGCAAACAGTTTGGACCCAGATCAGGCCCGACAAAATGTCGGGCCTGATCTGGATCCAAACTGTTTGATACTCTGATGGTATTCCTGAAAGATTTTTTTGAAAAAGTTAATTTAAAAAAAAAATCTGCAGACAACAAAATAGCATGCAAAATTACCCAGCATGCAAAGAGTTAATTCATATCCAGCATGCAACTGGAACGTACTGACCACTAGGCAACTCATCCCACTACAGTAAGATACATCATTTTGTTTGTTGCAGCTAAATTTTTGTAAATGCTTTTTGATTTTCAGTTTTATACTGTTTGTCTTAATATATTTTTACCAAAAGACAGCTTTATTCTTTAATATAGTATGATTTACAAGATTTAAATGTATCATACTTACCGGCACTCTAAGTACTCAGACAGACAGGTATTAGCAAATCATGTTTATACAAATCAGGTACAGCAGATTCATGGTCTACACACTTTGCCACTCACCAGTATTTCTAAGATGCAGCGACAATTAGTGAAAATGGACTTGTTGCAAATTTAGGACAAATAAGAGTTAAAACGACTCACTATTTAGGGTAACTAGGTTTACATGGCTTATGACTTGTTAAGGTTAACAAGGGCCTTATTTTTGCTAAGTGTATAACCAGCAGTTTCATATATGCAAATAGCAAAGACCAGACCTGGTATATTCAGAGTATTTCCTGTTAGCCAGTTACATTCTTTTTTAGGCAAAAAAAACCCATGATTTGTTTAGTTGTAGATAAGGTCCTTTTATTTAACTACAAAGTATCAATTTTTTTCCTTATTTCTTCTCAAAATATATGTTATTGGTACTTATTAGAAGCATCTGAACATTACGAAAACACGCCTATTCAAATATATAGAAAATTCCACCTCCAAAAACTGAAAATTTTCAGATAAAAAAACTCTGATATTTTTTTATATTTCTGCTCAAAACATAGATTGTGGGCAATCGTTAGAACTGCCTCGCCGAGGCAGTTCTAACGAGTACCCACAATCTATGTTTTTGAGCAGAAATAAGAAAAATAATGTACACCCCTGTAAACCCCAGTTTTACTATATAAAAGTGGGGTTTAAGGGGGTCAAAATTATATAGGCATGTTTTTGTGATGACGAGGTGCTTATAATGAGCACCCACTACTTGTTTTCTTAAAGAAATAAGAAAAATATTTTACTGGATGCCCCTCTTATCTAGAGCTCTGGGCCCATCTGTACAAAGCATTGTTAGCTTAACGAGCTCGTTAGTGACAAACTCTTAACTGTTGTAGCTAAGGTATTTTCAGATACATTGATATTTTTGCTGCAAAAATGTGAGTAGCTTTTGCAATGCAAAAGCTACTCACATTTTCTCAGCAAAAATTATACCTGTATTTGCCATATTTCGAGATAGAAGTTTTAACATCACATTACCTAACAACTTAGTTAAGTTTTGAACAACTGGGCCCTGATTGTGGATGTGTGTGGTCAGGGTCCTTGCTGTCTGCTTATGAAAAATGTTTTGTTTTTTCCAGGTTCTGATACTTAATTTTATATTTGATTTATGTTGTCAGATCACAAAGAATATTCCTTGAACAAAAATATTCCATGTTTTAGTTTTCTTTTAACCTTTCTGTATGATTATTTTTATACATACAATGTATATTTTGTTTTGATTCCATAATGGATTTAATTGAACTTGAGAAGTATTACCGTATTTATAGCCTAAGTATGTGGACAGACAGGGCTATGCAAACAGTGTAAACCCAATCAGACTCCAAATAATATGGCATTTTATAAGAGTGTATGCTGTTGTCACCTACCCAGAAATATTTAAACACATAGAAAAGTATTAAAATGGTCTTGTGTAAATTTTATAACTGGTGTGGGCCGGCCTTGGTGGCTCAGTTGGGTGATCAGGAGGTTGCAGGTTCAACCCCCACCATTCTTCCGTGGAGATATGATCTTAAATATTTTCTACAGTCATTCTCTCCCTTCCGCTGATTCAAGAAGGGCAGTTGTCAGTTTCTGTCAAAAGAATGCACACAATACTGGTTTTCCGCTTAAGCCTGCCCAGTAAAAGTGTGGTTAGGTAAACTGACCATGCTCGACATGACCCCATTGGGTTGGCTGGGCCGTAAAACCTCAACATAAACAATACAACTGGTATGGTAAGAATAGAGTTAAGAAGTCCAGGACCCAGTTCAAAGCATTGTTAGCTTAACGAGTTTGTTAATGGTCAAATGTTAACTGTTCTAGTAAGTACAATGTCTAATTCACAGGTATTATTGCTGAAAAAAAATGTGAGTAGCTTTTGCAAATGCAAAAGCTATTCACATTTTTTCAGCAAAAATATTAGCGTACCGGTATATGCCATATTGAATGATCAAAGTTTTAACGATATGTTAACTAATAACATCGTTAGTTTTGAACAACTGGGCCCAGGTATTTAGGGTAGTTATGGTTTGTGGGTATATAGTGAGAAACTAGCATTGTTACTTTTGTGAAGAGTTACAGTGCAGATCGACCTATGCTTTCTCCCAGTTTGGTCAGAACCTTTGTTTTAACTTTTAGGGAAATGGATACAGGATTTTGTCCTCATCTGAAAAGAGGACCTCTCTAAAAAGAAAGAATTTGCTCTCCTTGGGAGCAAATTCTTTCCTTTTAGAGTAGACCCCATTTGGGAGTGGCTTGGTGCACAGGGAGGCAAACAAGAAGTTGCAAGAGTCATCTTCCTTGGTAAAAGATTAAAAATTTACCAAGTGTATCCTGTCCCCTTAAGGTGAACAGATATACCTCAAAGGGAGAGCACTCTGATTTGAAAATATTTGTCTCCTACCGTACAAAACCATTTTACAATATGTGAGCACTTGATTCACAAATATTAGCAAAAACAGAACCACTGTGATAATTTGTAAAGAATACAACACTGCAAACAAAATATGTGTTACATTAAGAAAAACTGCAATCAGACCAATCTGAAAGCTCACTTGTACCTAAGCAATCGTCTGTATTTAAAGGCCATTTTCTTTTTTGTTTTTTGTTATTTTTTTTTTTTTTTTTTCAGTTTTTTAGATCCTATAAAGAAATTAAGTGTAAATTTACCCGTATAAAGCAAGCATCTCTGAACCCATTTTAATCTGGATACCCTCAAAAGGGTAACAGGCAAACAGTACAGACACAAAATGTGGTGTCTAATCAGGGTTTACAGGTTTGCATTAAATACTAGAATTTCTATAAAACATAGGAATAATAAACACTAACCAGACTCCCTGCTACTGGAAATAGACCGGTCCAAAGAGTTGCGATAGAAGAGACCACTCGATGTAAATGGGTTAAATTTTGGCTTTCCCTTAGGTACGGTAAATGTTCAAAAGTTTCAAACACCAAAGTGTCTGATAAAATGACATATACAAACAGTGCAGACCCAGATCAGACTGCTCCTGAAGGAGCAGTCTGATCAGGGTTTACACTGTATGCCATTCAGCTAAGTTTTTTTTGAGAAACAGCTACATAAAAAGCAAACTTTAGGCCAAAATAATATGGAAGAAAGTGTTCAAAATTTTAGGACATTTACCATTCTTGCTCAGCATAGGTTGGACTGTACATTTTCTGGGGAAACTTCTCAAATTATCAGCTCACACTTCCATATACATTACTACCATATTTACCCTAAGTATTGGGACACCTTATCTACTTACCATACTTGTCCTAAAATTTGAAATAGTCCATTCTACTACATGTAGATTTGTCTAAAATATTGCTGTATGCATGGCAAATAGTGTAGACCCTGATCAGTCCTGTGTTCTGAGGCATCTGACCTCGGTCTGCACCATTTGAAAAGACCTATCTGTCCCAATACTTAGGATTGTTATGGTAATAATTCAGAAATGCTAACTTGCATTCATAATTATGTGATATGTAATGTTGCATCAAAGCTTGGGAGTCGGGAATCTGGTTGTATAGTGTTAGTGGGTTGCAGTCTTGAGACTAATTGATCACCTGCTCACTTGTTCTAAGTTTAAATTGAATTACAGACTGATCTCTGTGTAACAAGTATTAACTTTTTAAAAATGTACTTTTAACACTTAAATCCTATGTGTGCCATCGAACTAATTTACTTTACATTTTATTTGATTAGTGCAATATTTCTTCATTGTTTATCCATTAATTGCGAAGTAGCAATACATACATTTTGTTCAGTGCTAGTCATGTGCAGCCATTACTGTAGTTGATCCAAGTATTTGGATAGACATGTCTGAGCACAGTGTACTCAGATCAGATGTCCCAGAATGCAGAAACTGATCAGGGTCAACACTCTTTGCAACTCATCCAGTAGTTATGGACATATCAACAGATAGTAAATGGCTTTCTTATTGTAGAAATACATATGATAAGGAGTTAAGAATTCCAAATATTTAGATTAAACAGAGTCATTTTTAAAAACCTTACATGGATCACTGAGGGAAATAAACATTTACTCAAAGGCTAGTGTCTAGGATTTGGAGCTTTGAGCATAGCTTTAGATAAGGCACTGATTTGTCAACCAAAGTTTGTGTTCGATTTTTTTTTTGTTTTGTTTTTTTTTTGTGTTTTTTTCTTTCTTATTTTTCCTCAAGAGAAAGACATGCATTGTACTCTTATAAGTGCCTTGAAGAAGCACCTAATGAATACCTACAACATGTTTTGGTGAAGAAATATGAACTGATTTCTTTCTCAACACCCTGCTCCAACCGCCCCCCCCCCCCCCCACCCCCCCCCCCCCCCTTAACTAGAGTTATGTTTGAGATAATGTTGAGTTTCCCCACAGTGGCCCTAATTCATTCACTATTCTTAGATGCATAAATGTTAACCCTAGTCCTGCTAAACCGGAATATACCCTGCCTTTGCAAACAGTGTAGATCCAGATCAGTTGGCTTCTTCAGAAGCCAACTGATCTGGATCTGCACTGTTTGCCATTAAGTATGTGAATTCATATCAACAGTCCAGATCAAATAATCTGATTGGCTGAAAATTAGAAATGGGAGTGGCATCTTAATTTATTCAGCAGGACTAGGGTTTTTTATAATTTTGACAATTTCATTTATTCAGTCTTTATAGATGAATTAGGCAACGGTAGTTTCAGTTTGGTTCAGCAAGGTATAATTGAACTTTTTGTTAGATTTGTATGCCCCACCACATGATAGTGGCGTGGTATTCTGGTTTCAAGTTGATTGGCCATATGTCCGTATGTCCATCTGGGCAAACAAATGGGTATTTATGTGGCTGCAGATTGTGGACAATTTCATTGTATTTGAATGGGAGCCTTATAAATGTCTATTCATTAGAATGTCCGTCTGTCCATTTTTTTGTTTCCAAATGATAACTTGAATAAATATCAAGAGATTTTCACTAAACTTGGTATGTGCATTGATATTGTAGGAATCTGGTTTGGGATTGCTAATGGGCAAATTTCTTCATTTTTTTACAGAGATCTGCCCACCTCATGATAATGGCAGGGTGTTATCATTTTATATTTTTACTTACCGGTATCCAGAGTAAATGTTTTTTAGTCTTACAATGTAGAAACACCCTAATGCCATATTTAGCTGAAATCTGTTAAGATCATAGCTCCATATAAGGCACTGTTTTTAACCCTTGTCCTGCGAAACCTGGATATGTCCTGCCTTTGCAAACAGTGCAGATCCAGATCAGTTGGCTTCTGCAGAAGCCAACTGATCTAGATCTGCACTGTTTGCTATTAAGTTTGTGAATTTAAATCAACAATCTGGATCAAATAATCTGATTGGCTGAAAACTAGAAATGGGTGTGACATCTTAATTTATTCAGCATGGCAAGGGTTAACAAAAAAGTAAGGTATTTTTTTTTCTCCACAAAAAACGTTGTGTGTACTTATTAGAAATGTCTCTCCAAGGCACTTCTAATGGGTACCCACAACATATTTCATAGAGAAATAAGAAATAAAATGATTTTCTGGATATTTCTCTTATCAAGAGCTATGTAAACTTTGATATTAAGCATGCACAGCACAGTGCAATGATAGGCAGCTGAGCTGCTAGAGTTCCAGGTCAACTTTTTAACCTTGCCATGGTGAATAAATCAATGTCACACCCACTTCTAATTTTTAGCCAATAGATTACTTTATCCAGGTTGTAGATACAAATTTGTTTGCTTAATGCCAAACAGTGTAGAACAAGATCATTTGGCTTCATCAGAAGTCAACTGATCTGGATCTACACTGTTTATGCAGACCGGGCATATCTGTGTTCAGCAGGCACAGGGTTATCTCTACCAGAGCAGATTGCATTCTAATTTTTTTTTTTTCAGAGAAAATAAGGCTAGACAGTTCTTGCAAATCATCTGCTAAAAGTTTTGCTGAGCAGACAATTCCCACGAAATATCATGCCGTATTTTCCCACAAAAAATAAGAGAATTATTTTAGAATGCCATCTGCTACAATTTTGAATGGTGCTTCAAGGGTTTATGTCCAGTGCTAGAGACTTTGTTTATTATGCTGACATGTGGGCTGTGCTGTTTGCATATATGTACAGTAAATGTCCTAAAATTTCAAACACTTTGCTCCATTCCTTTATTGCCCACATTTTGCTTTTTATACAGTAATTTCTAAAAAATACTTAATGGAAAGGCAAACAGTGTAGATCCTGAACTGATCAGTCTGATCAGGGTCTGCTTTGTTTGCATATGTCATTTAATTGGCAACGTCGCGTTCGAAATTTTAGGACATTTACTGTAATAAAGTTAGTGTTTTGTATGTGAATCAGTTAACACATTTTAGTCTGGAATCCACAGAAGGGTAATTGGCAAACAGTGCAGACCCACATCTGATGCCACTGAATGTGACATCCCATCAGGGTTTACACTGTTTGCATTAAATGCAAGAATTTCTATAAAACATAGTACATGTAATATAACAAAAAACCAGACACCTGCTATTGGAAATAGACTGGTCCAAAGAGTTGTGGTAGAAATGTTCAGTTGACGTAAATGCGTTAATTATATATGGCAGTTTGAATACAGACATGGCTGAATGAATGTAGAATTTTTATGGCAGATTGAATGTAGAAAATTGATGGCCGACTGAATATAGAAAATTGATGGCAGACTGAATGTAGAAATTTCCTATTTTGTGCAGATGTAATTATTATTCTAGAAAAATCAAAATTGTGTTTATAAAGGATGTCTATTTTTCATTGTCACACTATTTAAATCATGTGTCTTAATTGCTATGCTGATTTGTATGACATCAACAAAGTAAGATATCACTTGGTAAAGGGGTATGCAGAAATTAACGGGTTCACCCTAAGTTTCCACCAAATTCGAAAGTTTTTAGAAAAAAATTCTAATATTTTTCATACTCCCGCTCTAAACATAGATTGTGGGTACTTGTTAGAACTGCCTCACCTGTTTAGAGCAGAAGTATGAAAAATAATGTATACCTGTAAACCCCAGTTTTTCTATATAAAAGAGGGGTTTAAGGGGGTCAAAATTATTTAGGTATGTTTTCGTGATGATGAACTGATATCCAAGAAAATGGCAAAGTAAATATTTCCATGATTCCTGATTATTAGATAAATCCAAGTAAGAATGCCATTACGAATTTACTCTCGACCAGTCAAATTGATCTTAATGAGCTTACTCATGAGTATGCCTCGAGTGGAAATATTCATATATGATATGTTTTTTCTTCCACAAGTGATCAGAGATTAACTTGCATTCAGTTGTATTTATTTGTTTGTAACCATAATAGTTGCAATTAGTTATAACAAAAATCAGTTTAGCAATTAATAACTCATGGTACTGTCATTTTGAAATCATTCATTTGTATCTGTGGTGTGAGACGAGCTACCAAGTGACTTCTGTGAGCACATAGATTTGTATAACTGATCACATGTTCCTTAACCATGCCATAAAAGATATTTTCATCTGATGTCAGTGCTATGTAGCACTTTCTGTGCAAATTCAGCAGATGGCAAATTATTTTGTTGTTGTTGTTTTGTTTTTTTTTTGTTGTTGTTGTTTTCACAGAAAATAAGGATTGTCTCCTCAGAAAAAACAAAACAAAACAAAAAACAAAACAAAACTAACAACAACAAAAACAATACAGTGTGTGGTCTGCTTTATCCAGGAAGTGCTGACCTTAAGCACTAACAGCCAAATTCATAATAGACCAGTCATATATTTCTTTCTTTTTCCAGAAAACGGGGCTTGGATCTTCATTGAAATGTCAAGCCATCATTTTCAGGTTTATTAAGAAAAATGAAAGAAATACATTTTGGTCTGCTGATATTTAACACTTATAGGTTTATAGCGTATGAATACACTTACAGGAGGCATTGTTTCTGAAAAGGAGTCTACTCCCCAGAGGGAGCAAATTCTTCCCTTTTAGAGTAGATCCCTTTGCAGAAGGTACATAGTATGCAGAAAAGGCAAACAGGAATGCCCAAAAATTGTCTTGTTTGTAAAAATGGCGCAAAGTTTACCAGGTGTATCTGTCCCTTAATTAACACTTTGCACTCTGGGTAAATTTTTCTGCAGACGACATACTGGAATATTTTTCCCAGAAAACAGGATTTGATATTTCATGCAAATTGTCCCCAATGGAGACAATTTGCATGAAATGTCAAATCCTATGTATTTAGGAAAAATAAGAAATATATATATAAAAATGTTGTCTGCTGAAAAGTTTACCGAGAGTCTTAAATGCAGAGCCATATTTATCACATCATTTTTCTAGCTGAAGTCATCATAGATTGGCTATAAAGTGTGTTATTAATATATGTTCTTTTATCCAATAAATGATAAATAGATGAACCAAAAGTGAAATGGCCTTGTCTTGCTTCTTACTTCCTAAATCTGTAGGCTTTTGCATGTGAGATTCTCATTGTAGGAAGTGATCTTATGACATATGTGGTCAGCGGAGACCCAGATCAGCAGTGCATATGTACACTCTGATCAGGATATGTACTGTTTGGTAACAAAATTTTAAGCCATTTATTATGTTAGTGACCATGGTAGACTAGGAGGATGCACAGGCTGATCTGAATCTACCCTGATTCCATGCCACAAGATTGTTTTCCAAGTATGAAAAAGTGAAGGGGCCATATACCTTATGTACAAGATATCTCAGAAACTATTTGAGCTAGGACTTTGGTATCTGGCACTTACTGAGGCTGAGGAGTAGATCACCTTATTAATCTTAAGAGAGTTTTGCCCCTTTTCAAAGTTGGCATTTTGTAGGGACAAGCATATAGCTTGGGACATAGTGTTATTTAGAGAGGCTCCTAGAGTATGTTACATGGTGTTGCACTATTTTACATTACGAAAACATGCCTATTCAAATATACTGAAAAAAAAAATACCACCAAAAATGAAAATTTTCAGATAAAAAATTCTGATGTTTTTCATATTTCTGCTCAAAACATAGATTGTGGGTACTAGTTAGAACCGCCTCGCTAAGGCGGTTCTAACGAGTACCCACAATCTATGTTTTTAAGCAGAAATAAGAAAATAATGTCTACCCCTCTAAACCCCAGTTTTACTATATAAAAGTGGGGTTTAAGGGGGTCAAAATTATATAGGTATGTTTTCGTTATGGACCTCTCCAGGCACAAAATGCTGCAATGCTTTCTGAATCAATCGGCAATCTTTTTGTCTGTTTGAAATAACATTTGTGAGCAAAACTAGTTTTCTTTCAGTTTTTATAGCACCTGCTTGTAGCAGGGTGGGATATAGGCGTCCGATTGTCCGTCCGTCCGTCCGTCTGTCAACATTTATGTCGACGTTCGACATTTATGTCAAAGTTAGTATTCTAATCAACTACAAGACTAAAAAACCATCAAACCTTGCATGAAACATCTCCCTGACCTCCTGACTTTGCAACATAGGCATCCACTTTTCCGTATGTCTGTCCATTCGTCTGTCAACATTTATGTCGAAGTTTGACATTTATGTCAAAGTTAGTATTTTAATCAACTACAAGACTAAACAACCATCAAACCTTGCATGAAACATCTCCCTGACCTCCCGACTTTGCGACATAGGTGCCCACTTTTCCATTCGTCTGTCTGTCTGTCTCTTAACAGTTCTGTTATGTCGAAGTTCGACATTTATGTCAAAGTTAGTATTCTAATCAACTACAGGACTAAACAACCATCAAACCTTGTATGAAATATCTCCCTGACCTCCTGACTTTGCCACATAGGTGCCCGCTTTTCCATTCGTCTGTCCGTTCGTCCATCCGTCTGTCTCTCAACAGTTCTGTTATGTCGAAGTTCGACATTTATGTCAAAGTTAGTATTCTAATCAACTACAATTCTACAACAACCATCATAACTTGCATGACAAATCTCCCTGACCTCCTGACTTGGCAGATATGTTGACCCAGTGACCTTGACCTATATTTTGCGCTCCATTGACTTTGACACAATTTACATTGACATTCCAGACTTTCTCAACTATAAGGCGTACAACTACTAAACCTTGCATAGTGCTTCTCCTAGATGTACAGACTTGGCAGGTACCTTGACCCGGTGACCTTGACCTATATTTTGCGCTCCAGTGACTGACATATTTTGCATCAACGTTCGATATCTCCTCAACTATAAGGCCTACAACCATCAAACCTTGCAAAGTGCTTCTCCTCAATGTACTGACTTAGCAGATACCTTGACCTGGTGACCTTGACCTATATTTTGGCTGAAGTGACTTTGACATAATTTACGTCAACGTTCCAGATCTCCTCAAGTCTAAGACCTCTAGCCACCAAACCTTTCATAGTGCTTCTCCTATATGTACTGACTTGGCAGGTATCTTGACCCAGTGACCTTGACCTATATTTCATGCTGCAGTGCCTTTTACACATTTAACGTCAACATTCCATTATCATTGGGCTGTATGATACGAAAAGTCAGTGCTGAAGATATAGCCATTAGAGGGGAATGGGACTGGCCTGGAATATATGTGCCACACTAGGCACTTTGTCTACATTTTTTTCAACCCAGTTTTCCAAGTAAGCACTGCTAAGAATGAAATAAACTTATTTAATAACCACATTCTGATTGTGGCTCCTGTGACTTTTGCACCAGCAGGTGCGATGACGCCTTCCGCGGAATTCTTGTTTTGCTCGCTTTTTATTGCACCTGCTTGTAGCAGGGTGCGATATAGGCGTCCTATTTTCTGTCCGTCCATCTGTCAACATTTATGTCGACGTTCGACATTTATGTCAAAGTTAGTATTCTAATCAACTACAAGACCAAACAATCATCAAACCTTGCATGAAACATCTCTCTGACCTCCTGACTTTGCAACATAGGCATCCGCTTTTCCGTATGTCTGTCCGTTCGTCCGTCCATCTGTCAACATTTATGTCGAAGTTCGACATTTATGTCAAAGTTAGTATTTTAATCAACTACAAGACTAAACAACCATCAAACCATGCATGAAACATCTCCCTGACCTCCCGACTTTGCGACATAGGTGCCAACTTTTCCATTTGTCTGTCTGTTCGTCTGTCGTCTGTCCATCTCTTAACAGTTCTGTTATGTCGAAGTTCGACATTTATGTCAAAGTTAGTATTCTAATCAACTACAAGACTAAACAACCATCAAACCTTGTATGAAATATCTCCCTGACCTCCTGACTTTGCCACATAGGTGCCCGCTTTTCCATTCGTCTGTCTGTTCGTCCGTCCGTCTGTCTCTTAACAGTTCTGTTATGTCAAAGTTCGACATTTACAAAAAGTCAAAGTTAGTATTCTAATCAACAATTCTACAACAACCATCATACCTTGCATGACACATCTCCCTGACCTCCTGACTTGGCAGATATGTTGACCCAGTGACCTTGACCTATATTTTGCGCTCCATTGACTTTGAACAATTTACATTGACATTCCAGATCTTCTCAACTATAAGGCATACATCTACCAAACCTTGCATAGTGCTTCTCCTAGATGTACAGACTTGGCAGGTACCTTGACCCGGTGACCTTGACCTATATTTTGCGCTCCAGTGACTTGGACATATTTTGCGTCGACGTTCGATATCTCCTCAACTATTAGGCCTACAACCATCAAACCTTGCAAAGTGCTTCTCAATGTACTGACTTAGCAGATACCTTGACCTGGTGACCTTGACCTATATTTTGGCTGCAGTGACCTCGACATAATTTACATCAATGTTCCAGATCTCCTCAAGTGTAAGACCTCTAGCCACCAAACCTTGCATAGTGCTTCTCCTATATGTACTGACTTGGCAGGTATCTTGACCCGGTGACCTTGACCTATATTTTGCGCTCCAGTGCCTTTTACACTTTTTACGTCAACGTTCAATATCTCCTCAACTATAAGGCCTACAACCTTCAAACCTTGCATAGTGCTTTTCCTCAATGTACGGACTCTGCAGGTACCTTGACTGGGTGACCTTGACCTATATTTCATGCTCCATTGACTTACACCTTTTACGTCACCCTTCCATATGTCCTCAACTGTAAGGCCTTCAACCACCAAACCTTATATAGCACTTCTTCTCGATGCACTGACTCGACAGGTACCTTGACCTGGTGACCTTGACCTATATTGTGCACTCCAGTGACTTTGACACATTTTATATTGATGTTCGGTATCTCCTCAAATATAAGACCTACAACCACTAAACCTTGCATAGTGCTTCACCTCATTGCACTGGCTTGGCAGGTACCTTGACCTAGTGACCTTGACCTATATTTGACACATTTTATGTTGATGTTTGATAACTCCTCAACTATAAGGCCTACAACCACCATACCTTGCATTGTGCTTCTCCTTGATGTACTGAATTAGCAGGTACCTTGACCCGTGACCTTGACCTGTATTTTATGCTCCAGTGACTTTTACACATTTTACGTCAACGTTCCATTATCATTGGGCTGTATGATACGAAAAGTCAGTGCTGAAGATATAGCCATTAGAGGGAATGGGACTGGCCTGGAATATATGTGCCCCACTAGGCACTTTGTCTACATTTTTTTCAACCCAGTTTTCCAAGTAAGCACTGCTAAGAATGAAATAAACTTATTTAATAACCACATTCTGAGTGTGGCTCCTGTGACTTTTTCGCCAGCAGGTGCGATGACGCCTTCCGCGGAATTCTTGTACAAAAGTAAGCAGAGCTATAGCTATACCTCTGGAGTCATCGTCAGCCTAGGCATTTGATAAAAGATTACCATCTAGCTCCTTTTTGTTCTGTTTCACAAATTTATTTTCAAAACAACACAACCAGATGGAAATATTATTTAACATTTTCTTTCTTACTAATTGCCCCTATTTTTTTTTACTTAAAATTGACTTTTAAAGAAGTTAATAATTGCAGCTGTATTACCTCCCTTGGTGAAAGTTTGCCCGCAAGCTCTTCAAGTAGAACATTTGATGAAAGTTTACCATCTATCTCTTATTTGTTCTATTTCACAAATTTATTCTGAAAACAACTCCACAACAAGATGGAAAATACTATTTAATGTATTCTGTCTTACTAATTGCCCTAAAATAATGTTTTAAGGAGTTAATAATTGCAGCTGTATTACCTCCCTTGGTTAAGGTTTGCCTGATTTGTGTTCCGCCTTTGGTTAAGCACTCAAGTTACACAAATTTTGTCTGCACAATTTCTCGGTAAGGTTCTGAAATTTGGGATCTGAAGTTTTGCAGAGGGTGCCCTGCTCCGAATCTGATCAGATCCCTAAACTTTATATATTTTTGTTCCTTATGATACGACACATCCAATATCATATAATGTGAGTCAACCAAGAATCTCCCTGGGGCAGGCCCTGCCCCTTCACTTCATAAAATACTTTATATATCGGAAACCGTTCAGATCGCCACCTCTAAACCATATATATTCTTGTTCCTAACAAGATGCATGCAATGACACTGACAAGGGGTCAACTTGGGCATGCCCCACCCCCTTTACTTCATAAATGGTCTTATATCTCAAACCTTGCCAATCCCCACCCCTAAACCATATATGTTGTTCCTTATGATAAGACGTATCCAATGACATAGACTGGGTATCCCTAGGGGGTATGCCCGACCCACTCCAGTTAATGAAAAGCCGTTATATCTTGGGAAACCATGCAGACTCCCACACCATAACCATATATATTTTAGTTCCTTATGATAAGAGGCATACAATGACATGGACCACGGACTCCTCCAGGGGTATGCCCCACCACCTCCAGTTAATAGAGCTTATATCTTGGAAACAATGCAGATCCCCAGCCCTAAACCATATAACCATATATATTGTTCTTTATGATAAGATGCATCCAATGACATAGGCTGGGGATCCCTCGGGGGTATGCCCCACCCCCTCTAGTTGATAAAAGGCCTTATATCTCCTAAACCATTCAGATCCACAACCCTAAACCATATATATTGTTGTTCCTTATGATAAGAGGCATCCAATGACATAGATCAGGGATCCCCCAGGGGTATGCCCCACCCCCTCCAGTTAATAAAAGGCTTCAACCATATATATTGTTTTTCACTACACATCCAATGACTGCCTGGGGGTCCCCCAGGGGCAATAATGCTCCAGCCCCTTTCATAAAAGGCCTTATATCTCGGAAACTTCAGATGCCAACCCCAAAAGCATATATACTTGTTCCTTATGATGAGATGCTTTCAGTGGCAGTGACAGGGTGTCCAACGGGGCCATGACCCACCCCCCTCTGCTTCATAAAAGGCCATCAGAAACCATTCAGAGCCCCACCCCTAAAACATATATTGTTCCATAGGATAAGAACCATCCAATGACACTGACTTAGGGTCCCAATGGGGCATGCCCCACCCCCTTTTTATAAAAGACCTTTTATCGCAGAAACCTTTCAGATCCCCACCCCTAAACCGTATATATTGTCCCTTATGATAAGACGCATCCAAGGGATCCCCCGGGGTATGCCCCACCCCCTCCAGTTCATAAAAGGGCTAATATCTCAGAAAATGTGCAGATCCCCATCCTTATACCGTATATATTCTTGTTCATTATGATAAGAAACATCCAGTGACATCCAGGATGTCTTTTTCAGTGGTTTTGGTTCTCTTTCAGATGCTGCAGTCTATTTTGCTTTTACTAAGGCAAATGTCATTTTTAAGTTCGCCTAGACAAAGTCCAGGCAGAGCTATTGCACTACCCCTGGAGTCGGCGTCCACATTTACGTTAAAGTTTTTAAGAGCTTATATTTTCCAGACCATTTGATAGATTTGGTTCATATATTGGTATGATGATAGATATAGTTCCAAAATTTTATTCAGCAATACCCTAGCCTATTACCTCAAGGTCAAGGTCATGGACATAGAAATTTTTTATGTTAAAGATTTTTAAGAGCTCATATTTTCCAAACTATATGATGGATTTTGTTCATATTTGGTAAGATGATAGATACAGTTCCAAAGTTTTATTCAGCAATACCCTGCCCATGCCTATGACCTCAAGGTCAAGGTCACAGACTTAAAAGTTTTATATTAAAGTTTTTTAAGAGCTCATATTTTCCAAACCATGCGATGGATTTTGTTCATATTTGACATGATGATAGATACAGGTCCAAAGTTTTATTCAGCAATACTCACTGCCCTTGCCCATGGCTTCAAGGTCAAAGTTAAGAACTTAGAAATTTTATATTAAAGTGTTTTAAGAGCTCATATTTTCCAAACCATATGATAGATTTGGTTCATATTTGGAATGATAATAGATACAAGTCCAAAGTTTTATTTCTCATCACCCCACCCATGCCTATGACCTCAAGGTCAAGGTCACAGACTTAGAAATTTTATAATGGATCCCTGATAATGTCAAATTCATGACAACAAATGACCAAACTGTAGCACAAAAAAATCATATCAAGAGCTAAAATGCCATATCATTTCCTCTTACCGTAATGATTCTAAGTATTGGGACAGATAGGCCATAGCAAACAGTGCAGACGCAGATCAGACTGGTCCTAAAGAGCACCCTGGCACTGCAGTATCACCCCAATTCCAGGCGAGCTATGCTGTCTGCTGACAGCTCTTGTTAGAACGTTAATGTCACGTTATTAGACTCTAATTGAAGTTTAGCTGTCTGCGTTTGTTTAAAGTTTACCTGCAAGCCTGCATTGTCTGTAACTTGCTCCCCCCCCGCCCCCCCCCCCTCCCCCCCACACACACACACCAACCCCTCCAACTTATGCCCCCATAGGCGAGCTATGTTCTCTACTGACAACTTTGTGTCAATTTTGCAACTTGCCATCATATTGAGGAAGTACACCCAGTTTCAAATGTTGGTGGATTGGTCATTTTAGCTTGCCTGCACAGTGTGCTGTAGGATGAGCTATTTGGATTGCACCCAGCGTCGATGCATTTGCATCACCGTTCCACTCATCACGAAAACACGCCTATATAATTGTGATCCCCTTAAACCCTACTTTTATATAGTAAAACTGGGGTTTACAGGGGTATACATTTTTTTTTTATTTTGCTAAATAAAACATAGATTGTGGGTACTTGTTAGAACCGCCTCGCTGAGGCGGTTCTAACGAGTACCCACAATCTATGTTTTGAGAAGAAATATGAAAAATATCAGAATTTTTTATCTGAATATTTTCCCTTTTTTTTGTGGGGGTGGGGGGGGGGGGGTTGTAAAATTTTCAATATATTTGAAAAGGCGTATTTTCGTAATGTCAACTGAAGTTTTGAATTTAAGTATGTGTAGGTGACTGCACCTTTTGACGCCAGCTGGAGCTAAGCGTGAATTGGACAGGCAGGGAAACAAAGCCCTGTGTTTCCCTCATTTCCTATTAGCCCTGTTTATACACAGTGGGTAGGCATAAAGGAATCTGGAGGTCCGAAACGACGTTTGTTGATTCTGGTCGGCCGCGTACGGGGAGTCTGGCGGTCCGATTTACTGCAAGGACAAATAAAAGCACCGCAAGCATAATACCCCGCCATAGCAATTATTTGTTTATGTATTAAAGTTATCATTGCGAAAATGTCTGGAAAGAAAATGACGGAGGGACAGATAACAATCCTAAACCAGATCTTGATAATATCAATGCATATAGCAAGTTTGGTTAAAAGGCCTTGTTATTTACTCAAATTATCACCCAGAAATGAAAATATGGGCGTGTTTCGGGCAGATAACTCGGTAAAAATTTGACAAAATTTGCCCATTAGCAATTCCAAACCAGATCTCCTGAATGTCAATACATATAGCAAGTTTGGGGAGGCGGCGCTGGGTGTGTGTGTGTGGTGGGGTGGGGTGGGGGGGGGGGGTAGAATTTTAGAATTTTGAATTTTACTCTTTTGTTGGGTTTGGGGAAAAAGTGGCTTTTTTTTTTTGTATTGGCCATTTGCAAGTATTATTTTTTTTGTGGGGGGGGGGGGGGGGGGTGGGGGGTGGGGTTCGCTTTCAAAATTGACTATTTTTGTGGGGTCTATCAAAATTCTCGGTTTTTTTTTTTTTTTTTTTTTTTTTTTTTTTTTGTGCTGTAAGAATCGGGGTTAGAACCTTCTGTTGAACTGATAGTTGTTTTAATTTAGTTTTAACAGCTCTATTTCTGCTGTGCACCAGTTAAGTGCCATTAAAGCAAAAACGGAGCTACTGTTGGAAACTGTTTAAAGCACTTATATTACATATACAATCATTATACAGGAAAAATAAATTTTGGGTATGTAATATCTGCAGATATTGTTTTGGGTAAGGCTGATATACCGGATACTTTTGGGGGTAAACACAAGATGCCGGGACCCAGCCTATGTAGCAGACAAAATTCAGAGTACCCCCTCCCTTCTCCCTCCCCCACCCCCTCCCCTCCCCGGGCTATCTACCATGTAGAAACAGTAAAACTACAGATGACTTTGAGGCTAGCCTACTCGAAGTAAAAGAGAGACTCGAAAAATACTCTAGCAAACATGCAGTTATCCTTCTATGTGATATGAATGCCATTACGAAAACACGCCTATTCAAATATATTGAAAATTTTACCACCAAAAAATGAAAATTTTCAGATAAAAAATTCTGATATTTTTCATATTTCTGTTCAAAACATAGATTGTGGGTACTCGTTAGAACCGCCTCGGCGAGGCGGTTCTAACGAGTACCCACAATCTATGTTTTTGAGCAGAAATAAGAAAAATAATGTATACCCCTGTAAACCCCAGTTTTACTATATAAAAGTGGGGTTGAAGGGGGTCAAAATTATATAGGCGTGTTTTCGTAATGCATCATTGCAAAGCAGAGGAAAATAATGATCCAGATAGGAAGCTTCAAATCTTCTGTTCCAGAAACAGACTATTCAATGCAACATGGCACCAACGTTCGACCATGTAAATGGTAAGGATATAGCAGAAATAGACTATATCCTTTTGAATGAAAAGGCAAGCTCTCTTAGCATCACGAAAACATACCTACATAATTTTGACCCCCTTAAACCCCTATTTTATATAGTAAAACTGGGGTTTACAGGGGTATACATTATTTTTCTTATTTCTGCTAAAAACATAGATTGTGGTACTCGTTAGAACCGCCTCGTCGAGGCGGTTATAACGAGTACCCACAATCTATGTTTTTAGCAGAAATATGAAAAAAAATATCACAGTTTTTAATCTGAAAATGTATAGTTTTTGGAGATGAAAGTTTCTATATATTTGAATAGGCGTGTTTTCGTAATGGTAGGACTGTTCGAGTTGGAAAGTTTCACAGATTCCAATACAATAGATCATGTTCCAGTATACATCAACCTGAAAATCGAAGAAAAAAACTTTGTTGAAACTGAAGTTCCGTACAGTGAAACTCAGGTGGGATAGGTGTAATAAGTCTATAAAGAATTAACCCTTAAAACGCCAAGAAAACCTGCATCTGAAAATATCGTCTGTTTATGTCGTCTGCTGAATATTCTTGCAAACTTTTCAAACCTATTTTTGCATAAGGCAAACAGTGTGGACACAGATCAGACTAATCTGGGTTCACAATGTTTGCAAAAATGACTTTTAAAATCACAAGCAGATGACAAAGCAGACGACAATTGTTGTGATTGGCGCTTTAAGGGTTAATTGCTGGTCATCACTCCACATTTCAACTACCCATAACTGACTGAATTCTTACTAGCACTCGGCAAGTTTACCTCCACGCTGACGAATGTTCTATGTATCAGCATACCAAACTATAAACCAACCAAAGAGATCAAAAACTGCTCTATGCGGGTGTGGAACCTTAACATCAACAAAGCCCTAAGCGACTGCAAACAAGGATGGTGGCAATGGAGGGGAGGCGGTGAACTGTGACAAGAGTAATCCACTGGTACTCAAAATGAAGCATGCAAAAAGACTTCTACGAAAAACCCAGTGGCAGGCAGAGGCAAGGGGAACAATAGAAAAGGTGGAGCGCATTATGTTCTCAGATGGCAGTGACAGAGAATTTTATACACTTGTAATAGATCAGCTGAAGACCAGCGACCCCTCCCTACAGTTTTTGACCGTTGACGGAAAGATGACGTCTGTGAAGGTTTGGCTACCCATCTTGCCCACCTTGCAACCCCACTAGAGAACAAAAGTTTTGACAGTGAATTGATTTAGTCAGAAGACATCATCATATTTTGAACTTTTGTAAAACATCCATAACAGGAATCAACCCGGTCTCCACAGAGGAGGTTCAACTAGCACGCAAAAAGCTAACACCGAATAAGGCAGCAGGTTGTTTGGACATTACATTGAACACTTACCTATGGAAGACCCCCAGCCCACTTGACGGACCCGCTGGTTAGGTCCCAACAAAGAGAGAATTACATGTGTTATTTATGGTACATGTATGCAATCTAAATGTCTTAAGATATAGGTATCTTTTTAATAATTGGAAATGGTGGCATCATGTGTATTTATATTTACCCCAGCAATTAAAAGTAATTGGGGCATACGAGGAAAATTAAAAATATGACAATAACAACCACGTCCATACCGGGAAAATATTAACGTAAACTTTAATAGATACGTACTTTCATTTTGTATTGAACAAACCATTTTTTTAAATATAATTTATTATTATCAGTATTTTTATCATTTTTGTCAGGAAATTTACTTTTTTGATATTATGCTTACTTAATGGTATAGTTGTTGAACAACTGGGTATTCCCTTTGCTAAGGATTCTCAATTATGCCTGTTAAGTTTCTCTTTGATTAAATTATGGGGCAAAGTTGTATAAAGCGTAGAAAAATCACATGTTCACAAACTGGACTGGCATGTTGACAAACTGGACTGACTCCTCTTGACTTTAGTTTATTAAGTACCATAAACAAACGACTTCTCCTCTTCCGAAGTTTCTTTATAGGCCTTGGTCCCGCTCAGTTCCTGTTTCAGTAAACCCTTGTCCTGCTGAATAAATTAAGATGCCACACCCACATCTAATTTTCTGCCAATCAGATTACTTGAACCGGATTGTTGCGAGTAATTCACATACTTAATGGCAAACAGTGCAGATTCAGATCAGTTGGTTTCTTCAGAAACCAACTGATCTGGATCTACACTGTTTGCAAAGACAGGGTATATCCGGGTTCAGCAGGACAAGGGTTAATTAATATATAACGTAACCGTCAAACAACGACTACGTTATTTACGGTACGTTGTTTGCGGCCTTGTCAGCTGGACCCAAAACATACTTCCTGAAATTCTTGAATACCCTGTTTCAGATGACGGAAAGTAGATTTAGGTAGAGGCAAGTAACATATCTTAGGTGTCATGTATAGTGGTAATAGATTATTATTTCGGGAATAAAATGATACGTTTATCGATAACATTGAAAATGTTTAATTTCCTTTCCATTAAAGCATCAAGCTTAGAATGCACTCGTTTACACCATTGATTACTCGTACTAGAAGCTATTTCATCCCTACAGTTATTAAAATCTATATGATTAAGAAATCTTATTTTGGCCCCTTAAAAACTATTTCATTGTTCCTATTTAATTATTGATGAAGATATGTATCTGTCATTTAAGATACTAGGTAAATTAATAAATTTGATTCCTTTGTTTGTGAGCTTTATGGGATAGCAACAACCAGAGTTCCGCACAAATCGAAAAGTTTTGAAGGACTGTAAGAGAAGGTAGCGGGTGGATGCTTTCAGTGAAGTTTAAGCAAAATCGGCCCAACAGTTTCAGAGGAGGAGATGTTTATTTGAATTTTGGACGGCGACTGCTGCAACTTTGCTTGGCACACTAAGGATTAAACATATTCATTACTTGCCAACCAGGAAAGGTCAATCTGCACATCCAGTACACGAAACTAGAAAAAATGCCCGCTATACAATACGGTATTGCGAAATACATTACGAAAACAAGCCTATATTGGAAAATTTACCAGCAAAATATGAAAAATTTCAGATAAAAATTCTAATATTTTTCTTATGTCTGCTCAAAAACATAGATTGTGGGTAGTCGTTAGAACCGCCTCGCCGAGGCGGTTCTAACGACTACCCACAATCTATGTTTTGAGCAGAAATATGAAAAATAATGTACACCCCTGTAAACCCCAGTTTTACTATATAAAAGTGGGGTTTAAGAGGGTCAACATTATATAGGCATGTGTTCTTGATGAGTTAGGACCAATATTTATCTTCATACCAAGTGTAAACCAAATCCATTGCAGCGTTTATAAATGCTGAGGACCTAAAAACGTTAATAAAAAACTTTAGAATAAAATTTCTAAGTCCATAACCTTGGCCCTGAGATCATGTAGGGGTAGGGATGGTACAGTGTAAAATGTTCGACTAATCCATATCTTCATACTTGTACCAGTAAAGTAAAAATTGTACGTCTGTGCCCTTGACCCTGAGCCAGGTAGGTGGATGGGAGTGGGAATGGTACTGCATAAAATTTAGATCAAATTCTTTCATCACATACTGTACATGAACAAAATCCACCCAACAGATTGGAAATAATGTGGTCCTAAAAACTTTAACGCAAAAACTTGAACATAAAAATTCTCTAAGTCTTTGACCTTGACCTTGCGGTCAGGTAGGTGGGTGTGGGGGTCGGGGTTGGGAAGTACTGCGTAAACGTTTGGACCAATATCTATCACCGTACTATATATGAATAAAATCCATCAGATGGATTGCCAATATTGTGGTCTTAAATAGTTTAACGCAAAATTTAAACATAAAAAAAAAATATAAAAAAATAAAAATAAAAAAATAAATCTAAGACTGTGTCCTTGATCTTGAGGCCATGTAGTGGAGTGGGGATGGTACTGCGTAGAATTTTAGACTAATATCTATCATCCATACTTATATGAACAATACCTGGCCAATGGTTTGGAAAAAATGTGGTCCTGAAAGCTTTTTTTACGCAAACCTTATGCATAAAAAATCTAAGTCCATGACCTTGACCTTGAGGTCACGTATGGGAGTGGGATGAAACTGCATGAAATTTTGGACCAATAGCTATCATCGTACCAAATATGAAATTAGACTAATATGTGGAAGTAATATGAGCTCTTAAAAACTTTACGTCGCGGAAGAACTAACAGACGAAATTACGAACGAATTAACAGAGAGACGGAAATACGAAAACTACATACCCCTCGATATAATCACAGCATTCATGTATGAGCCTTCCATTGGATAGTAGACAGTACAGTTAGCAAGCAGTGATCAGACTATTGTAATGTGCAGGCTGACCAGAGTTTCCATAATCGCATAGCATAAGTTGGTTTCCTGTGAACGGTTCTTCACATAATAATTATGAGAAGTCGTAAAATGAAAGTGGTGTTCAAGACCCATCTCATATTTACTTTATGAACTTGACTACACTGCATGTACGTGCACAGACATTGCAAGCGTATCTATTTTATCATTTAAGAAAACCAGATGAAAGGTAATAAAATATTAGCCAGACCATCAAGACATTTTCAACTGTGTATAAAGAAACTGATAAATCCTTTACATTACGAAAACACGCCTATTCAAATATATAGAAAATTTCACCTCCAAAAATAGAAAAAAAAAAAACGATAAAAAAACTCTGATATTTTTCATACTTTTGCTCAAAACACAGATTGTGGGTACTCGTTAGAACCGCCTCGGCGAGGCGGTTCTAACGAGTACCCACAATCTATGTTTTGAGCAAAAATAAGAAACATAATGTATACCCCTGTAAACCCCAGTTTTACTATATAAAAGTGGGGTTTGTGGGGGTCAAAACTATATAGGTGTGTTTTCGTGATGACATTAAGTAAGCCCGTGGCAGCGAAGCTGCATGCAAAGCGGTATGCAATCTCAGTATGCAATATGCCACACTTGTCGCAATTAGCCGTTAAATGAAACGTGATATCCTTGATTAAATACATGGTCGGTGTACACTCTGGTCAGTCTCATTATGACATCTGTGAGATATGGTCAAAATGGTTATTGCGGCAAATCGGTTATTGCATGGTTTTAAATTTCTCGCGTGCCTGACGGCTCGAAATTTAAAACTTTGCAATAACCTATACTTGTGAATATTTGTGCTTGTTTTGGAAGTCATAATTGCCTGTCTCTCCTGAAGCTGCCAGATCGCATTTAATCTTAGAAAAATAGGTGATGCTGCAAAGTAGCAGACTTTTTTGTTTTTATGGATAGGATTATTCTTCCAAGATCGTTCAAATAAATAAATAAATAAATAAATAGATATTAATAATATATTATAAATAATAATATTAGTCTGAAACTAGAAGGCCAAAGCCTTTGGTATTTGGTATACACCTTTATCTAATGAACCTCTACCAAGATTGTTAAAATTAAACACCAGGGGTAAAAAATGGCTCCTCCAAGGGGGATCACTTGTTTAAGTAAAACATGCAGGGAAAATGATAAGAGAAGAGGCATTTCAATTGTATGTTGTCACCCCCACCCCCGGAGCCCCAGAGCTACGCACAGCTGTCGTGATCACTTTTTGTCCGTCGTCCGTCCATCTGTAAAAACTTCAAAACGACAACTCCTCCAAAGCTGCTGAAGTCATTTGTCCTTAATTAGTTAGGAATGTTGCTTGGGTAGGGGGATTTTAAAAAGGTTAAAATTTTGGTGATCTGACTTTCTGTTTGGTTGCTATGGCAGCTGAAATGTCCTATAGACTTATAATGGGAAACTGGTCAAATTGCATTTATACTACATAACACGTTAAGTAATGTGAACCAGAATGGTAGTTTTGATCATTTGACGATTATCTATCCAGTTTATGTTTTATGCCAGTGGTCATTTAGTTTGGTTGTCATGGCAAAATTTTAAAAGTAAGATATTTGTTAACGACAACTTGCACCAGCAGGGAAACAAGACCATGTTTGGCACTAGCAGGGAAAGAAGGTAGGAGTGGGTGCTTATTTTAAATAGACCGATAAAAACTTAAAAATTCTTCTTGTTTGAAACCAGAAGGCCCAGGCATGTAGCTTTATCTAGTAGACTTGTACCAAGACTGTTAAATTTATAGCAACCCCCCCCCCCCCCCCCCCTACGGCAATCATTTGTTTAGGGTATTGCTATCACTCTTGAACATAAAATTCATACAAAAATCTTTAAGAATATCTTCTTCTTGTGCGAAACTTCAATATTTAGTATGTAAATCTGTTAGCTCAGGTGAGCGATATACGACCATCATGGTCCTCTTGTTTTTGTAACGATGGGGAAAGCTGAATTCTAGCATGGAATGCAACTCCACAACCCTGCTGCGTTGAGCCGAAACCCACGTTAGTAATAAATCAAGGGCTTTGAGTGATTTAGATGAAGTAAGTGATGCATCTAAACAACCAAAAGCAACCCAACATCCCGTGACTTAGACTGGCTTCAGTCTCCAGTGACTAAATATTTATTCTAATAATCCTGTTAAATAAAACCAAAATGATATTATGACTATTGGCTTGTCACAACTGGTACATATTCAAGGAAATGTGTGTATTTTCAAGTAGCAATAAGTGACACCATCGGCTTGGTGCTGGAAAGTAGCTGTCGATCGAGCCGAAATGTTGTCGACCGGTTCGGTCAAACAGCGCCATCTCTAAAATTCAAGGGAGCGCATTGCTTTAAAGAAAAAGAAAGTTATCGGTGTTATTTCCCTTACTCGGGTGTAATCTGTACATGTACTTTCTTTTTTCTTTGTCCTTTTTTTTCAGATTTTCGAAGCACTCCTGACCAGCGTCTCTCCATGGTCAATAATACAGCGTTGCTAGGGATTGGGATTTACGTATTGCAATTTCGTTGCTGTGAAAGCAAGTGCTGCGCGTTGTATAATGGAAATATGATCGATCAGTGACTGAATGAAGCCCGACTCTGTATTTTACTACTTACTCATTCAGTCCAACAAACTATAGCTGAGTTCATTAGGATAAGATGATTTTGTTTTCCGAAATTGTGAAGTATTCATCAACATTATTGTGGCAGGCATGCCTGAACAAACAGTGTAGACCCAGATCCCACGCCGCTTAAATCTAATAATGTGTAGCTAAGTTCATCAAGAACGAGAAATAATCTTTTTTTCGGGCTCATTTTAGCGAATAAAGCCGAAGCAATGGGACAGGAAGGCCTGAGCAAACAATGTAGACCCAGAAACCAGACGCCACAGAACACGGCGTCTGATCAGGATCAGGACGTTAACTGGAGGGCCCCCGAACAGGAAGTGACATCCCCTGTGCAGGTTAAAGATCCCATTACGGAGAAAAAATCGCCATTGAGTGCCACGGTCCAGTCTGTAAACCCGACTCCATTATGAAAACACGCCTGTTCAAATATATAGAAAAACTGAAAATTTTCAGATAAAAAAAACTCTGATATTCTTCATATTTCTGCTCAAAACATAGATTTTGTGTACTCGTTAGAACCGCCTCGGCGAGGCGGTGTACCCAGAATCTATGTTTTTGAGCAGAAATAAGAAAAATACCCCTGTAAATCCCAGTTTTACTATATAAAAGTGGGGTTTGAAGGGGTCAAAATTATGTAGGGATGTTTTCGTGATGCCTTGCAGTAGTAGTAGAGCAGGTCCGTCCGGATATAATCATCTTACTTACACGGTGAATGCGAGTTTCTGTCCCTTTCTCTGGCCTCGTCCCATAATGTAGTCATGGTAAAGATTTTTTAACCTTAAGCATCATACCGTATATACACTAAATATTGGGACACCTTAACTCCCACCATGTTTGTCCTTTACTTTTACGCTCGTATACTAACTGATAATATGTCTAAAACTGTTAGATGGTTGGCAAACAGTGTAGACCCTGAAATTCTTAATTGAGCGGTAGACCCGTGGGTTGAGATTTCCCCACTGGACGCCAAAGATTTATCGCTTTTCTCAAAAAAAAAAAAAAAAAAAAAAAGAAACATCAGTGAAACAAAAATCCCGTTTTTGTTTTTTGTTCACATTTGTTACACCACCCTTAAAGCGCCAATCACAACAATTGTCGTCTGCTTTGTCTTCTGCCGGTTACTTTAAAAGTCATTGTTGCAAACAGTGTGGACCCAGATCAGGAGCAGTCTGATCTGGGTCGACACTGTTTGCCTATATGCAAAATGTAAGTTTGAAAAGTTTGCAAGAAGATGCAGTAGACGACATAAGCAGAGGACATTTTCAGATGCAGATTTTCTTGGCGCTTTAAGGGTTAACGAGACTGATTACTTCCCTTCATGATCTCGTGGATTCCCGTGTGGGATAGATTTAAAAAAAAATCAGAAAAAGCTGCGTCTGGTAGGCAGAGGCAGGAGAAAAAAGATAATCTGTCATTGGTCCCCAGTGATGATAGGGAAATCCCAGCCTGAGCGTCCAACGTTTAAAATGGGAAACGAGCACAAAGTGGAAACGAGGCTTTGCAAAGAGACAGATTTCCCTGTTCCAACTGGACACCAATGACTGAATGAAATAAACATTTTTCTACATTTGGTACATCATGATATTGCTGGATACCTATATTACCTAGATAGTTATTATAAGAATCTATCATGGGTGTGAAGGGTAGATAGAAAAATCTGTCCCGAGGGTTACTGGCTGGTTTCACTATGCTTGCCGAGTGATGTCAGTCTGTCATCTCGAGGGACGGATTTTTCTGTCGGCCCCTCACACCCATGACAGATTCTTTTTCTTGCATACCTCTCATTTCTGAGTGGGTTTTTGATAATGCAGTCATTTCGATTGCAGACGTGATGACACTACCGTGACGTTAAGTGACTTCATTACGTGTAGTGATGTCAACCGTAACCATCGCGTACCGTAACGTCCTATACAACCAGTGTATATCAAACGTGATTTTTTTTCCCACGGGTCGGATAAGGATGTGTGAGATAAGATCTAATTGCATCGGTATAATTTGCGGAAATCCTTATCCGGTATGCAAGAAATAGTGCTACATACTTGGGACTAGATAGTTATATAGTGCTACATACTTGGGGCTGGATAATGGATAGTTATATAGTGCTATATACTTGGGGCTAGATAGTTATATAGTCCTATATACTTGGGACTGGACAGTTATATAGTAATATGTACTTGGATTTGGATACTTATATGGTGCTATAAACTTGGAACTGGATAGTTATATAGTGTTATATACTTGGGACTGGATAGTTATATAGTGCTATATACTTGGGACTGGATAGTTATATAGTGTCATATACTTGGGACTGGATATTTATATAGTGCTATATACTTGGGGCTGGATAGTTTTTAATTGTGTATGGGTTAAACGACACGTCAACCCTTGTGGGCCATTTTGTGTCGTCTCCTAGAGAAAGGGAGAAAAGAGACAGAAGAGATAGCAGAAGAGATGAAAGAAAGGGACAGGGAAGAAAGAGGAACAGGAATGAAAGTGAAGAAACAGAAGAAATAAATCACCTCCCTACCCTTACCTGCTACAAGGATAGCAGGCCTTGCCCAACTGTAAGCCAATACCAACTGGACGCCCCAGCGACATAAGATACATGACACCTTCGCACCACCCGACCACCCCTAAACTGGATAGTTATATGGTGCTATATACTTGGGGCTGGATAGTTATATAGTGCTATATACTTGGGGCTAGATAGTTATATAGTGCTATATACTTGGGGCTGGATAGTTATATGGTGCTATATACTTGGGGCTGGATACTTATAGTGCTATATACTTGGGGCTAGATAGTTATATAGTGCTATATACTTGGGACTGGACAGATATATAGTAATATGTACTTGGGGTTGGATACTTATATGGTGCTATATACTTGGGACTGGATAGTTATATAGTGTTACATACTTGGGGCTGGATAGTTATTTAAGGCCATATACTTGGGGCTGGATAGTTATATAGTGCTATATACTTGGGGCTGGATAGTTATATAGTGCTATATACTTGGGGCTGGATAGATATATAGTGCTATATACTTGGGGCTAGATAGTTCTATAGTCCTATATACTTGGGACTGGACAGTTATATAGTAATATGTACTTGGGGTTGGATACTTATATGGTGCTATATACTTGGGGTTTGATATTTATATGGTGCTATATACTTGGGACTGGATAGTTATATAGTGTTATATACTTGTGACTGGATAGTTATATAGTGTCATATACTTGGGGCTGGATATTTATAAAGTGCTATTTACTTGGGGCTGGAGAGTTATATGGTGCTATATACTTGGGGCTGGATAGTTATATAGTGTTATATACTTGGGACTAGATAATTATATAGAGCTATATACTTGGTACTGGATAGTTATATAGTGTCATATACTTGGGGCTGGATAGTATGTAGTATTATATACTTGGGGCTGAGTAGTTATATAGTGCTATATTCTTGGGACTGGATAGTTATAGAGTGCTACATACTTGGGGCTGGATAGTTATATAGTGCTACATACTTGGGGCTGGATAGTTATATAAGGCCATACACTTGGGGTTGGATAGCTATATAGTGCTATATACATGGGACTTGATAGTTATATAGTGTCATATACTTGAGGCTGGATAGTTATATAGTGTTATATACTTGGATAGTTATATGGTGCTTTATGCTTGGGTCTGGCTAGTTATATAGTATTGTATACTTGGGATTAGATAGTTAAATAGTGCTATATACTTCGGACTGGATAGTTTTATAGTGTCATATACTTGGGGCTGGATAATTATATAGTGTTGAATACTTAGGGCTGAATAGTTATGTATGGGTTATATTCTTAAGACTGTATAGTTATACAGTGTTATATACGTAGGGCTGGCTAGTTATATAGTGCTACATATTTGGGAATGGATAGTTATAGAGTGCTACATACTTGGGGCTGGATAGTTATATAATGTTACATACTTGGGGCTGGATAGTTATTTAAGGTCATATACTTGGGGCTGGATAGTTATATAGTGCTATATACTTGGGGTTGGATAGTTATATTGTGCTATATACTTGGGGCTGGGTAAAAATATAGTGTTATTTACTTGGAACTGGATAGTTATATAGTGCTATAAACTTGGGACTAGATAGTTATACAGTGCTACATATTTAGGACTGGATAGTTATATAGTGTTATATACTTGGGCCTGAATAGTTATATAGTGTTATATAATTGGGACTGGATAGTTATTTAGTGTTACATACTTGTGACAGGATAGTTATATAGTGCTACAAACTTGGGGCAGGATAGTTATATACTACTACATGCTTGGGGCTGGATAGTTATATAAGGCTACTGTTGGCTGGATAGTTATATAGTGCTTTATACTTGGGATTTGACAGTTATCTAGTGCTATATACTTGGAGCCGGAAAGTTATAAAGTGCTATATACCTGGGACGGGATAGTTATAAAGTGCTGAAAACCTGGGGCTGGATAGGTATATAAGACGATATACTTGGGGCTGGATAGTTATATAGTGCTATATACTTGGAGCAGGATATTTATATAGTGCTACAGACTTGAGGCTGGGTCGTTATATAGTGCTATATATTTGGGGTTTATGTTGGATATACTGGACAGCTATAGAGTGCTATATACTTGGGGCTGGATAATTATATAAGGCTATATACTTGGGGCTGGATAGTTATACAGTGCTATATATACCCGGGGCTGGATAGTTCTATTGTGTTATATACTTGAGTTTGGATAGTTATATATTGTTATATAATTTGGGATGGGTAGTTATATAGTGTTATATACTTGGGCTGGATAGTTACATAGTGTTATATACTTGGGGCTGGAGTTATGTGGTGCTGTATACTTGGTTCTGGCCCAGCAAACATGTATATGTTGGCCCCATATGGGCAGAATCTGGGCATTTATCCAATTCAAGTCCTACATGGGACCCATATAGGCTTTTTTGCCCATATAAGACCCATATATGTCCCATATTGGTAAAATTTGGCCAACAAACATGTATATATGGGAACCATATGAGCAGATTCTGGGCATTTATCCCATTAGGGTCCTAAATGGGCCCTATATAGGCTTTTTATGCCCATATTAGACCCATACAGGTCGCATATTGATAAAATTCGATAACTATAAAAATAAATTCTAATCTGTGGAACCCCGAGATAAAACTGAAATAATCATCGAATAATAATAATTTCAAGATACATAATTAGGGCCCAAATGGCTCCTATGGACCTCTATGGTTCCAATGTTGACCTCCCATTACTATATGGGACCCATATGGGGTCAATATGGGCATTAAGGGGAACAACTGTACCACTATTTAAATAAAATAAAAAAAAAATAGTAAATTTTCTGATATAAATGCAAATAATAATGATAATAAGAAAATAAAAATAATAGTTTGTTCATTACAAAATGAATGCACTTACTAAATTTATCTTGACAATTTTTCCGACAAGGACGTCGATTCATGGTCATATTTTTATTTTAACTTGTATGTCTCTATTACTTTTAAAATTGAGGTATATATAAATACGCATGAGGCCACCATGTCCAACTATTAAAAAGGACGCCTATATCTTTAAGGCCTCTTGATTCTACGCATGTGCAATAACTTGCACATATACGAAGGTCTCTCTTTGTTGGGACCTTACCAGTCCATCATATGGGCTGGGACTGGGGACTTATAATCATTTGTATAAAAATGTCTAAAAGTTTGTTTTGTTTTTTTTTCTGGAAGATAAATGTGGGTTGATTTTCCCATACTGAACCCATATAGTTCCCATATGGCTTTGCCCATGTGGGTCCAACGTGGAACCATGTTGCAAATCCCTCATGAGTCCCTTATAGGTTGCCCATATAGGACCCATATAAATACCCATTTGTGGCCCATGTGGGTCCTATATCTTTTGCTTGCTGGGGGGTAGATATAAGGCTATATACAGGGCTGGATAGTTATGTAGTGCAATATATTTGGAATTTGATAGTTATATAGTGCTTTATACTTGGATACTTGGATCGTTATATGGTGCTATATACTTTGGGCTCGATAGTTATATAGTGCTATATACTTGTGGCTGGATAGTTATACAGTGCTATATACTTTGGGCTGGATAGATACGAATAAGGCTATATACTTGGGGCTAGATAGTATCATATGTCGTCGCTGTTATTCAGTGGATACCGTCATGTCATAAAAATCGCATGACCATACCTTACATAACACTTTGGCGGGAACAAGTAACGTCACGACGACGCCCATGTCAACCATTCATTTTCTGTTGAACAATTGTCAACTTTATAGGCGATAAAATCTTAAAATTGTCATATGATAAACAGAATCTGACACTCATGGTCATTTCATGTGAACTTTATGAAAATCGCCGAAGGCTCGTTTCATATGAAATAATCACTTGTGTAAGATCATCTATATATACTTGGGATTGGTTAGCTATTGTTTGTGTTGATGTTTTACGACCCAGTCAACCCAATGGGGTCATGTCGAGCGCGGTCAGTTTACCTAAACATACGTTTACTGGGCAGGCTTAGTCCTCTAAGCGGTTAACCAGTATTGTGCACATTCTTTCGCCAGAAACTGACAACTGCCCTTCTTGAATCAGCGGAAGGGAGAGAATGACCGTAGAAAATATTTCATGATCAATCTCCACGAAAGAATGTTGCCGACCTCGGCGGGGGTTGAACCCGCGACCTCCTGGTCTCCAGTCGGACGGCACATCCAACTGATTGGTTAGTTATATAGTGCTATATACTTGGGGCTGGATTGTTATATAGTGTTATATATTTTAGGTTGGATAGTTATATAGTGCTATATAAGTGGAGTTGGATAGTTATATAGTGCCACATACTTGGGGCTGGATAGTATGTAGTATTATATACTTGGGGCTGAATAGTTATATAGTGCTATATACTTGGGACTGGATAGTTATAGAGTGCTACATACTTGGGGCTGGATAGTTATATAGTGCTACATATATAATTATATAGAGCTATATACTTGGTACTGGATAGTTATATAGTGTCATAGACTTGGGGCTGGATAGTATGTAGTATTATATACTTGGGGCTGAATAGTTATATAGTGCTATATTCTTGGGACTGGATAGTTATAGAGTGCTACATACTTGGGGCTGGATAGTTATATAGTGCTACATACTTGGGGCTGGATAGTTATATAAGGCCATACACTTGGGGTTGGATAGCTATATAGTGCTATATACATGGGACTTGACAGTTATATAGTGTCATATACTTGAGGCTGGATAGTTATATAGTGCTACATACTTGGGGCTGGATAGTTATATAGTGCTACATACTTGGGGCTGGATAGTTATAAAGTGCTACGTACTTGGAGCTGAAAAATTATATAGTGCTATATACTTGAGGTTTTATATAGTGCTACATACTTGGAGCTGGATAGTTATAAAGTGCTAATGTCATACTTGGGGCTGGAAAATTATATAGTGCTGTATACTTGAGGTTTGATCGTTATATAGTGTTATATACTTGGGGCTGGATAACAAGAGCCGTAACGTGAGGAAACTAACCTTCTGACATGTGCGCAGTCTGTCCAGAGTCTTCGTTGTCCGCATGAAGAAACTTTGCATCCAACGCTTTCCAAAATGTGCCCAGTGAAGTTTCTGATCAGCTAGCTCGAGTGCGCAGGCTGATTTGAATCTTTGCTGGGCGCACGTTCGAAGGTTCGTTTTCTTATGTTGTGGTCATAAAGCATAATGGTAGAAACTATTGTCTAAATAGGTAGTTTGTTAACTAGGCTCCGTAGCCAAGTTATGTCAACGGAGACAATAATATCACCAATTAGACACCGATTATAATCTAAAGCCTTATATATATTGTCATGATTAGCATGTGTATTTTTCAGGTTCGTCAAAATGCATTGAGAGCATACGTTATCTTTCGTGAAACAGAGCATCAGTACATTTGGTCTAATTAATTAACCTGGAATGTAATTATCAAAACAACAGTCTGCGAAAAAACGGGTTGGTGGCCTAGTGATTAGTGCTCTGAACTTGTAAGCGGAAGGCCGTGGGTTCGAATCCCGTTCGGGTCGAGGAAATTTTCAGACCACTAATAGCTCATACTCTATATCTCTATATGCTTATATGTCATGGGTTAAGCACAAAACGGATACGGACGGAGTGGGGGCGGGGGTGCTTGGTGACAGACAGCTGCACCATGTGTACATGGGTGATCCATGAAAGCAAGGCAAAACAAACCCATGTGCATAACACAATCACCACTGCCTCTACCCAGATAGCATTCTACATAAATCTACAGCGGGCCGTTAGCGGCCCGTCAGTTACCCTGACGGGCCGCTAACGGCCCGCTATAGATTTATGTAGAATGCTTACATGGTATGTGCTTCGGGTGGGTATAGACCGACCAAACTGATCTTTCGCCTTGCTCTTTTGATTACAATAAGTATACGTGTATTGCGTGGACAGGTAAAACAGGTATTACATATACATGTGAACGGATATGTGTATCACATGACGCGCAGAATATTCTATCTTACCTAAATTGTACAGTGGACCTATTCACATGAATATTAAATATAAAGGTCAAAGTAACAGGTCAATTTGATCGATCTATAGCATTAAAAATCTACAGCACAACAATAACAACTGGGAAAATTAGTTTGCAATAAAAGTGAAGCGCCAGTGATTTTTGCGCTAGCTAAAGTAGCTTAGGTATTAACCTTTAAAGCGTGCGAAAGGCGGTTTAAGTCAATCGGATTGCGCAAGAACTCATTAGAGGCCTCGTGTGCTACTTGCATTACGCAATATAATTATGTACGTATTGCACATTTTATCGGGAAACTGACTAGAAACACTGGTTTTAGACACTTAGATCAATGGAAACCATTGTAAGGTTTCTTGCACAGATATGCATGTACGAGCCGCCACCTGGAATAATATACCTTATTACATTAGGATTCAGAAAAAACTCGGATCACCCTGCGCATACGAGTCTGACCAGAATCCAAGATAGGAGCTTTGTGTATAGCCAAGAACTTAAGCGGACACAGAGGACTCTGATGACTGCGCGAAGGCGCAGGCCGATCTGACTTTTCACTGGGCGCAAATGGCAAAAGGTAAATTTTCTCACAATGGGCCCTCTTGCAATCTGTAGAACAAGATCAATACTTAACAAACTAAACTCATAAATAGGCTTTTCAGTACAAGCATAATATTGTGTCTCAAAATTGAAAACTGACTTTATGACTTATGCGATCAGTATAGACTCAGATCAGCCTGCGCATCCGCGCAGTCTGATCCGAGTCTACGCTGTTCGCTGTTAGAATGTCTAAGATCCGTTCATTCTTTAAGCGACCAGCTCTAGACTCTGACCAGGCTGCAGGAATGCACAGGCTGGTCTGTGTCTACGCTGGTCGATATGTCATAAGGTCGTTTTCCGTTCAGAGAAACTCAAATACACAAAGCAGCTTCAAGCTGTTGGATGCATGTAATAAACAAGGAGCGCCAGGAGCTCAGAAGGTTTGGAGCTCGCCTTTAACTTATCGTTCAGAAGTTAGAATCTCGCCGGGTGCGGAATTTACCATGCTTCACGATACAGTGTTCTTCAGTGGGGGATCTCTATGGATACTATTTCTGTGCGAGCACTTTAGATGACCTTTTAAATACATGTCCGAGTGCGTTCATCATTCAATGCCGAATGCAATGGCTTTTACGTCCCGCCCACACGCTGTTCGTTGTACATCATTCAATGAACGCAATGACTTTTACGTCTCGCCAAAACGACGTTCGCTGTACATCATTCAATGAACGCAATGTTTTTTTGTTGTTGTTTTTTTTTACGGCCCGCCCACACTATGTTCGCTGTACATCATTCAATTAATATAATATTTTTTGTACGGCCCGCCCACACTATATTCGATGTACATCATTCAGTGAACGCAATGGCTTTCACGTCCCGCCCACACGATGTTCGCTGTATATCATTTTATTGTCAGTGGTGAAATAAAAGTGGTATCAATCACTAGTGAATTGATATCGTATCATTTCACTATAGTGAATGATACGATTTATATTTGCACTCTTCGCTTTGGACGACTTCGGTTTTCTTCACTGTTTCAGAAGTGGATGTTACCTCCACTTCAGATTTTTGAACACCTCTAACTTCTTTGTTTCTGAACTAAACTATCAAGTGTTGGTATGCAGTTTCTTAGTTAGAATGTAAGGAACATTATGGTATCAAAATTATTTTGATTCGCTGAAACTTTTTGTTTTTTGTCTCTCCAGTGGTTCACATGTTAAGCACTGAGTGTCGACGCCATGACGTTCATGTTTTGTTTGGTGACGTTACTTATGACGTCAGAAACGCGCATTGACGAGTGAACAATAAAATAAAAAGAAAATTTACTCTTTTTCAGTGAATACCATAAAAATTTTCATCTCGTGTAATGAAAACATTCAAATTTTCACTCGTGCTTCGCACTCGTGAAAATACTGATGTTTTCATTTCACTCGATGACAATATTTATGGTATTCACAGCAAAAGAATAAATATCCTCTATTTATTCAATGAACGCCATGGCTTTTACGTCCCGCCCATTCTATTTGCTGTACATCATTCAGTGAACGCAATGGATTTTACGTCCCGCCCACACGATGTATGCTGTACATTATTCAATGAACGCAATGGCTTTTACGTCCCGCCCACTCTGTTTGCTGTACATCATTCAATGAACGCAATGGATTTTGCATCCCGCCCACACGATGTTTGCTGTATATTATTCAATGAACGCAATGGCGCCCCGCCCACTCTGTTTGCTGTACATCATTCGACGAGAGAGAGAGAGAGAGAGAGAGAGAGAGAGAGAGAGAGAGTCAGACAGACATCCAGAGAGAGAGAGAGAGAGAGAGAGAAAGAGACAGACAGACAGACAAACAGACAGAGATAGACAGAGAGGAGGGGGGAATCCCAAGTCACAAAAAGCCTCGATTTCAAGTCTAGTAGGAATTAAGATGTCCCAATGTTTAGGTTAAATACGGTATGGTACTGGGACTGACTCTTGAGAGCAATGAATACACAATTGAAAAGAGCTACAGAGTAAAGTTTTCAGGGCCAGGCTGGCTAGGTAAGAAAAAAACCTGTACCATCACGAAAACACACCTATATACTTTTGACCCCCTTAAACCCCATTTTTATATAGTAAAATTGGGGTTTACAGGGGTATACATTATTTTTCTTATTTTGCTTAAAAACATAGATTGTGGGTACTCGTCAGAACCGCCCCGCCCAGGCGGTTCTAACGAGTACACACAATCTATGTTTTGAGCAGAAATTTAAGAATAAATAAATAAATAAATAAATAAATAAATAAATAAATAAATAAATAAATAAAATAAAAAAATAAAATAAATCAGAATTTCTTTATCTGAAAATTTTCCTTTTTTGGTTGTAAAAGTTTCAATATATTTGAATAGGCGTGGTTTCGTAATGTGAATCATTGCACGGGGGTGAAGGGACTGGACACACGCAATTTGTATGATGACAACTGATTACTGTGCTTCTGCTATTCATGATCACCACAGGTTGCCGTTTTTGCAGGATGGACCATTCAGGCACGATTTTTATCACAGTACTGCCATGGGATCTTTAATTTGCACGGGGGTAGCTCTCCCTGCACATGGACCTATCCGAAGACCGGTGCACTGTATTAATTTAACAAGCTATTGCGGACAATGGTCGGACCCAGAAAATTTCTCACTGCAAGCGGGGTTCGAACCACTAACCACTGCGCTACTACACCTATTGGGGTGCAGTTTTCAGTCTTTTTTATGTTTTTCTTTTCAGGGTCTGTCCGGATAGGGTTGTTTTTAAACAAGAATACTTTTAAGAAGGGGTGATGTCTAGGACGAGGTTATTTTTAAAATAAGCATTATGGTACGGGACTGAGTCCGATATCCGTATCATTTTTACTCCATCACGAAAAAATGCCTATATAATTTTGACCCCCCTTAAACCCCACTTTTATTAGCTCACCTGAGCACGAAGTGCACATGGTGAGCTATTGTGGTCAGTCAATGTCCGTCGTCCGTCGTCCGTCGTGCGTCGTGCGGCGTCAACAATTGCTTTAAAAGCCTACTCCTCCTACACCCCTGGGCCAATTAACTTGATACTTGGTAGGAAGCATCGGGGTGACTTGTAGATCAAAAATCGTTCCGATCGGAAATCCAAGATGGCCGCCATGGTCGCCATCTTGAAAATCTATTTTTCGCTTCTTCTCCTGAACCGAAAGGCCAGTTGACTCCAAACTTGCTAGGAACCATCAGGGTGACTTGTAGATCAAAAATAGCTAAAATCGTGCCGATCGGAAATCCAAGATGGCCGCCATGGCCGCCATCTTGAAAATCTATTTTTCGCTTCTTCTCCTGAACCGAAAGGCCAATTGACTCCAAACTTGCTAGGAAGCATCAGGGTGACTTGTAGATCAAAAGTAGCTAAAATCGTGCCGATCGGAAATCCAAGATGGCCGCCATGGCCGCCATCTTGAAAATCTATTTTTAGCTTTTCCTCCTGAACCGAAAGGCCAATTGACTCCAAACTTGCTAGGAAGCATCAGGATGACTTGTAGATCAAAAATAGCTAAAATCGTGCCAGTCGGAAATCCAAGATGGCCGCCATGGCCGCCATCTTGAAAATCTATTTTTCGCTTCTACTCCTAAACCCAAAAGCCAATTGACTCCAAACTTGGTAGGAGGCATTGGGGTGACTTATAGATCAAAAATAGCTAAAATCGTGCCTATCGGAAATCCAAGGTGGCCGCCATGGCAGCCATCTTGAAAATCTATTTTTCGCTTCTTCTCCTGGACCGAAAGGCCAGTTGACTCCAAACTTGGTAGGAAGCATCGGGGTGACTTGTAGATCAAAAATAGCTAAAATCATGCCGATCATAAAACCAGGATGGGCGCCATGGCAGCCATCTTGAAAATCTATTTTTCGCTTCTTCTCCTGAACCGAAAGGCCAGTTGACTCGAAACTTGGTAGGAAGCATTTGGGTGACTTGTAGATCAAAAATAGCTAAAATCATGCCGATCGTAAATCCAAGATGGCCGCCATGGCGGCCATCTTGAAAATCTATTTTTCGCTTCTTCTCCTAAACCCAAAAGTCACTTGACTCGAAACCTAGTAGGAAGCATCAGGGTGACTTGTAGATCAAATATAGCTAAAATCGTTCTGATCAGAAATCCCAGATGGCCACCATGGCCGCCATCTTGAAAATCTATATTTAGCTTCTTCTCCTGCACCGAAAGGCCAATTGACTCCAAACTTCGCAGGAGACATTGGGGTGACTTGTAGATCAAAAATAGCTAAAATCGTGCCAATCGGATATCCAAGATGTCCGCCATGGCAGCCATCTTGAAAATCTATTTTTCGCCTCTTCTCCTGAACTGAAAGGCCAGTTAGACTCGAAACTTGGTAGGAAGCATTCGCGTGAATCGTAGATCAAAAATAGTTAAAATCGTGCCGATCGTAAATCCAAGCTGGCTGCCATTTAGAGTTTGTTCAAATGATCACGCTTAATTGACTGGCATGCCATATATCTTCTTCTTCAAAATAAAGAACTGCTTAAATGATGATCTTTTCATTAGTTGCGATGACAGGATTGGAAAAATGTTGCATAACATCTGCATATCTGCAGTGGCTATGGCACTCAGGTGAGCGACCCTTGGCCCGTGGGCCTCTTGTATAGTAAAACTGAAGTTTACTGGGGTATACATTATTATGCCCCCAACTTCAAAGAAGTTGGAGGGGCATATTGCTTCTGGGTTGTTCGTCCGTCCGTCCGTCCGTCCGTTCGTCACGCTTTTTGATGCATAGCATAACTTTAAAACCGTGAATGCTACTGTTTTGAAATTTCATATATGGATTCCTCATGAAAAAATAGCTGACACGTATTTTTTTTTCTTGACAGGATTATGCCCCTTTTCTGAGTTATGGCCCTTTGAAAAAATATGGATGCAATCTTGTCAGCAAAATATCTCAAAAACTATTAAAGCTAGAGCCTTGAAACTTGATGAATAGACTGGTAGTGATGAGTAAACAACCTGATTAACTTTTGAAGAAATTTTGAAAAATACTTCTTGAGTTATGGCCCTTTGTAATTTTGGGCAATTTTACATTGTCAGCAAAATATCTTAAAAACTGTTAGAGCTAGAGCCTTGAAACTTAGTAAATGGATTTGTAGTGATGAGTAGATGACCTGATTAACTTTTGAAGAAATTCTGAAAAATACTTCATGAGTTATGGCCCTTTGTAATTTTGGGCATTTTTATCTTGTCAGCAACATATCTCAAAAACCGTTGGAGCTAGAGCCTTGAAACTTAATGAATAGACTGGTAGTGATGAGTAGACAACCTGATTAACGTTTGAAGAAATTTTGAAAAATGCCTTTTGAGTTATGGCCCTTTGTAATTTTGGGCATTTTTACCTTGTCAGCAAAATATCTCAAAAACTGTTAGAGCTTGAGCCTTGAAACTTAGTAAATGGATTTGTAGTGAAGTGTAGATGACCTGATTAACTTTTGAAGAAATTCTGAAAAACACTTCATGAGTTATGGCCCTTTGTACTTTAGGGCATTTTTAACTTGTCAGCAAAATATCTCAAAAACTATTGAAGCTAGAGCCTTGAAACTTGATGAATAGACTGGTAGTGATGAGTAAACAACCTGATAAACTTTTGAAGAAATTATGAAATATACTTCTTGAGTTATGCCCCTTTGTAATTTTAGGCATTTTTATCTTGTCAGCAAAATATCTCAAAAACTGTTAGAGCTAGAGCCTTGAAACTTAGTAAATGGATTTGTAGTGATGAGTAGATGACCTGATTAATTTTTGAAGAAATTCTGAAAAATACTTC